>KK351276.1:142512-219243 GCA_000671755.1 Glossina brevipalpis | reverse complement strand
TTTTTTGGCGAAAAAATACTATTAAAGCCAAGGCATGGCTTGATAAACATTATTCAGTCTTTGCACTAGGAAAATCAACCGTAGAGAAGTGGAATGAGGCGAAATGAGCACCGAGGACGATGCACGCAGTGGAAGCCCCAAAGAGGCTGTTACGGATGAAAACATCAAAAAAGTCCACAAAATAATTTCGGATAACCGTAAAGTGAAGTTGATTGAGATAGCTGAGACCCTAAAGATATCAAAGGGACGTGTTGGACATATCATGAATGAATATTTCAAAATGCGAAAGCTCTGTTCAAAGTGGGTACTGCGCGAGCTCACAACCGACCAAAAACAACAACGAATTGATGATCCCAAGCAGTGTTTGAAGGTGTTCAATCCTAATAAACCCGAATGTTTGGGTCGATATGTGATAATGGATGAAAGATGGCTCCATCATTTCGCACCGGAGCCTAATCGACAGTCAGCCAAGTTGCTTATTTTGAGGCTAAAGACAAATCGTTGTACAAAAATGGTAGCGAAAAAATGTATGACCGCTATAATCGTTTTATAGCCCTCGAAAGCAACTATATTGAATAATAAAATCAAATTTTTAAAAAAAAAAAAAAAAAGAATATTTATGCATTAGTCTACGAACTTTTCAGCCCACCTGGTACAAAGTATGCTCTCTTGTAAATGTGATAAATAACTTTTTTCTATCTTGAACCATTAGTATAAATTAAATGTATATAAAAACTTAGATGCATTCATATTAAACGTGTATTAGACTCGTCTTAATTTATGGTTGTCCTCTCTAAGCTAAAACTTAATTTAAAAATTGAAGGTGTCAAATACAAAATAGTAATCTGAAAATTATTCACAACTTACCCCAAAGTTTTCCAACACTTGAACTCCATGAGCTTTTTAAGTTAACTTTTATTTATCATCGACACTTTGGCTAATTTCTTGGAACAAATATCAAACTTCTCCCACTTCTATCAAATTTCTCCTATTTCTCTTAGAAGTTTGATTTAACTTAGTTTTCTTTATATGTTTTTTATTGCTGTCCTACTAATAACAGTTATACTTTTCAATTTTTTAATCCAATTTCTTTTTATTATTATTACTACTTTTTGTTTTGATTTATGCGTATATAAATATATACGTGAGGTCTTCGATTAATACCAAATATTGTTCCTTGCTCTAACATACCTTGAGAAGGTAATGGGAACACCCCAAAACAAGAACTAAGGTGGCGTCAAAAATATTAAAGTTGATAAAATTTAAGGGTGTGAAGATAAATTCTCCCTCTCTCGAATTTAACTAGCAAAGACATATACCATTAACATTAACAGAGCTCTGTAAAAGCATTAACATAGTTCTGTAAAGCAATTAGCGTTAAGCTATTTTTGGATTTGGAAGCCCACTCCGTCCAAACTAACATACCTAAGAAACTTTTGTAAACGCCATGTGAATCTGCATGGAACAACCTTTAAAATAATATTCGAAATGAATCCGCTACTTTAGTGAATTCCTTTCAATAAATGCTTGAATATCGATATATCGACGGTAGCCGACCAAAAAAAATTAGCCATATTAGAGGCTCTAGTGCGGCCAAACTAGAATATGTCAACGATATTCACATATGTCACGTGAATGTGTATGAAAATAGCATTCAAATAAGCTATGTGAATTCAAATTCGGCTTTCTAGAAGTATTTTTAAAAATTTTTTAAAATTTGGTACCACAGCATAACCCGACTATGGAAAAATAGTTAAGTTAGAGACTATAGTGCGGCCAAACTAGAAAATATCAACGACATTCACATACATCATGTGAATGTGTATGAAAATAGCTTTCGAATAAGCTAGATGAATTCAAGTTACAGAGCTATATTAATGCTTTTACAGAACTCTGTTAATGTTAATGGTAAATGTCTTTGCTAGTTAAATTCGAATTTATCTTTACATCCTTATAAAATTTTAAGGAAATCTTTTATTAATTATATTAAATTACAAAATTAATAATTTTTACATGGAAAATAAAGTGCTTAGGTAGATAATGAGCTAACATGAATATAAATAAATTCTCTAAACACATTAAATAAAGCAGTCAGCAGCCTGTAAATAGTCATGGTCGGGTTGTCAATCTTAAAATTCACGACACGCGCACCAAACGTACTCTCATTTTCGTATAACTTAATCTAACATCTTATATCTTATCAACTCTTAGTATTAAACAAAAATTGTAAAATAGCAAATAACAATATAAAAATGCTTTAAAGCCCATATTGCAGTTTCACAATTGGAATGTTTGTCGATGTTCCTTTGTTTTCGATTTCAGAATATCCCGGTAAGATTCTAACTTTTCCGTTACGTTTCATCCTTTGCTTGTGTGTTAAGAACCATTTACTTACTTAAGGCACCATTTACATACTAATGAAAATAAATTTTTTTAATAAAAATTAATTAATTAAAAAAATTAATAAAATTTACTAGAAATTGCGCGCTTTGTTCATTTGATTGTTCCTTCTTAATCTTATTATTAACATTTATAACAGTCACCATTATGTTTTACTTCTGCTCTATATGGGCGTTTGGTTGATCCCTTCATAGTATTATTTTCAATGTTTCTGTTCTGTGGAATTTTTATAGTTCATGCTCAGGACAAGCTTTAGCCACTAAAAGATTATTTATTAACTCACTTTCCTTTTTAGCAGCTGATTCATTCTCTTCATTCATTTTTGCAATCGTATCCACCCTTATTTTTAACAGACAGACTCTAATACGTTAAAATGTTTGCTTATAAAAACTAATACACGGTTTGGATTAATAAGCTTTTCATGCAAAAAATATATAATTTTCAGATATGTGCATGGGATTGGCTCTGAGACAAGGAATTCGCTTTTTCATTTACATAATAGTCGAGACATTATTTTGGTGACTACGTGTCGACATGGAAAAAGTTGGCGCGAATTGCAAGACGCTAGGTGCGATGAAGATAATCGAGAATACGACAGGTAAACATTTCAATTATTTCAATTATTAGTAAATATAAAAATATATTGTCCTTAATTAACAGTAAAAAGAAGTTGTTTTTGTTAAATATTTTGATTATATTTTTGTGAAATTCCTTTTCACTAAAAGAAAATGATATACCATTAGTAGTGGTAGTGCTAAGAGTTTCCACTAATTCTACGGTTACTTTAGTCTTATTTAGAATTAAAGTATTCCTGTAGTGGTAGTGCTAAGAGTTTCCACTAATTCAACTAATACTTTAGTTCCATTTAGAACTGAAGCATTCTTGTATAACTTATCCAGAACTTGTAAATGAGGCGTCGTTTTCCTTTAAAAGATTACAAAAAAAATCCTAACACTATTTAAAAAAACAAGTGTCATTTTCAAGAAGTGAAATTCTAGATCCTACAAATATTTTATAACCACCATCGTAGGATGAAGGCATATTCAGTTTTTCAACTTATTCGCAACACATAAAAGAAAGCTTTAGAGACCCCATAAAAAATATGTTGATCACCATCAAATTTAGAAACGATTTAAGCACGTTTGTCTGTCCGTCTATTTGTCTAAACTCTGTGATACAAATGCTCTCCAGGTCGCAAAAATTAAGCTATCAGCTTCAAGTTTGGCAGAAACATTTTAAGCTTTTCCGCGCAGTTCAGAATTGAAAATGGACTGAGTCGGTTAAAGGATACGTCTTGCAGTATAACATAAACTCAAAATGCTTCTACGTTTTGAGTATTTTGCCCACTATTTATATTATGTATTATATATATTTTATTTCCACTGTATTCCAAAAAAATGGGAAAAATCTGCTCCGCCCACTCAATATTGTAGACTATCGAAATCGAGCTTTTTCAAGATTTTTTCTAAGATAAATGTGTTGAGTATGAAAGGTTCGGTCGCAGCTAAATATAATTATTTTTTAGTTGTATCATTCATTTATTAAAATAATTTAAGGAACAAAAATAAACTAATTTTTAAACGGAAGATCTAATATGTGATGCTTTTCCAATCTTCTTATCTCGTTGCTATCATCTAGTAGAGGTATTATCAAGGGGTTTACATGATTGGCTTAGTCTGTCAATATTTTGAAAAGTCGTATTGAATTCGTTTCTAAACAAATAGAAAATCTAGGTCATAATAACAGTTCTGTCGCTAACGAACCACTGGCCATTTAAAATAAAACCAGCAATTTTAGATTGATATTCCAATATTACAGTTACTTGCTGTTTCCTAAATTTGTGTACTGTAGGTCCAAATGAGTTGAAGCATATTTTTGTATTAAATGCATTTAGTTCTTAAATTAAATTAAGATTCTTGGAAGATGCGTAAGATGGCCAGAGCGTCCTGTTCGTTTCTGCCCGCGTATGCAGATTCTTCGCTAGGCCTCAGAGAGACTGTACCAAAATCTTATGCCCATTTTTCCCCAGCACTGCTGCCGAGAACTCGTCACGACCTAGACTAGAATTCCATCTATTTTTTCTCATTACCTTCGAGAGTACCTTCCAGTACTTGGCATTTAAGCACTTGTTCTGGCCCTCCAAAGGGTTTGAGACGTCCGATACGAATACAAAAGGCCGGGGTAATTCGTTCTCAGAAAGCACGCGCGCCTTCCCATGGTTTTATCACAGGCCCGGTCGGGTTTGACCAGTAAAAAAAATTTTCTATTCAACAGTCGTAAACATTGTTCTCACATAATGCCTTAAGTCTGATTATTGACGAAAGATATTTTAAATACAATAAATAAGTTAATCACTTCACTTAATCATGCGTCTCTATACTATAAGTGACACGTGCAGCACGAATGCATATAAAGCGGAACATAACTGTAGTGTTATAGGAGAATCTAACGAATCACTTTCACATAAGAATTCCTGTCTCTAATCACAGATTCGTAAGAAGAGAAAATTTTTGAATGGAAGCCGATCAAAAATTAATAATATTTGATCCGTTCTTTATATTGAAATAAAGTTTATTGCAACAATTTGTATAAAACCTGGAAGTTTTACAAAAGATTTTATGATTGAAATATTTTTTATTTAAATATAACTTTTATCAAAAAAATATGTTTCAATATTTCAATAGATATGATTACGAGACGCTGTTGATGAATTCCACATTTTGTTTGGTGCCACGAGGGAGGCGATTAGGTTCTTTCAGGTAAGTGCTGTATGTATTTTTGATTCATTTAACTCGAATTTACGAATAACATTTTAAAGAATTTTTTTATTTCAACTGCTAAATTTGGAATTTGAAATTTGGACAATTATAGAAAGTTTCATAGGACAAAGGTCAAAGAGCAATTATTTTCTGAAATGCCGATGATAGATGAATAATTGTCTATTTAGTCGACAGTGCGAGATTCGAATTAGTATTTTGTCATTGTCAGCGTTTGCATTATATGAGATATAAAATCAAGCTTAGCATGTTGAAAAAAGCAAATTTCCGGAGCATCTCTTCAATCTTTGTTGATAACACAACTTATTCTTATCTTTATAATGAATTTTGTGCGAAATAAAATAAAATAAAAGTAGTTCACGTAGATAAATGGTCATTTGCGTTATGAAAATTGTACAAATAATTGTAGTTGTGGACCATAATCTCTTACTCTTACTTACAACCACATTGGATAGACGACAAACAACGCTAGTGACGTGACAAATTTATAAAGAAACCTCTTGAGTACTCATGAAGTAACAAAGAAATTCTCGATGAAAAATGTCTCTTTCATAAATTTACCGAAGATTTTCCAAATTTTTCTTATGCGCGATGTTTTACCTTTGAAAACAAAAATTTTTGGAAATTGAGATAAGTAAAATTAGCTTTACTGGAAAGAATAAGTATTTTGGAATGATTGAAATGATATAGAAAAGTCGTTGTATTTCATAATACGTATTATATTTGGCATCAAAATATTATAAATATTTAACGACAAAAAGAAATCCAAGAGAACTTTGCTAAAGCTGCACTTTACTAGGTGGCGTATCGAGCGTAATGGGCTATATCTACAATGGCAGATGTTATCTATGAAGAATGCGAAGAACGTACGGTATTAGCCATTCCACAAAGATTGTAAGACTACGGAAAGAAATTAAAATTCCCAAATTTGTTACTTTACTAGAGATTAGACACGAGTCCTTAAGCTGCATGCCAGTTTAATGGCAAATTTTAAAAAACCATACAAAAACTAAAGAATGCAAATGACGAAATTAGCTTCGTGATCTCTTTGAAAGGAAAAAAATTGAAATGAATTAGTTGTCTTTGAGAAAACGTGGGGTTGTGGAATGAATTGGAAAAAATAAAGAAGCGGAGAATATCTCTGGACAAGCTAGTTATCGAGTAAACGGACATACGTAACTGAAAGTAATAAAGATGCTCGGATGAAGTTTGATGGCGTAATTACTCGAATAGAAACCATATTTAAATTCAGTACGAATGCAAATAACATTAAAAAAGTTTTTGAAACTTTTGTGGCGATAATTGTATTGAGCGTCACGTTTCTTCGAAGTTCTGCATTATAGAAGAGAATCTATTTAAATTTTTCGAGGCTTTTGCATGCGAACATTTTTGGTATATATTTTGAAAGTATAATCACACGACTCTGAAATGTTTATAGTTACATGATGGTCTATGATCTGATATAAATATTTAGAGTACTACGGCATGATTATAAGAGACAGAGATTCAAAGTTTATAAATATTTGGTTAATAGAGCAAATTTGAAACTTCAACGGACGGACAAATTGATATATGGGTGCTCGAAAAAAAAAACGTGGCATAGAGGCGAAAAAAAAACAAGAAAAAGCAGATAGAAAATTAATAAACGACGGAAGAATTCATAGACTATTTTCTTACATTTTTTTTTTCTAATTCTGGATCTCTAAGTGAGCAGAGATTTAACAACAAAGTATGCTTTTGGAGAACAAATTTTTTCCCCTAGACATAGCGTAGTAGTAAAGGGAAAAATTCCTTTATTCCCTATAACTATGTTTTGCGTAGTCTCGTAAGTCATGTCTCGGGTCGACTTAAACTTTTAAAAATTAAACATTTCTTATATTCCGGTCTTCTAATTCCAGGTAAATTTTTATTAAACAATATTTTTATAAGTAAGTTCCATAATGACCCATATTTAGTATTATTACTAAATTGTTACTGTCTGTCCGTTTGGTCTCCTATTTATCTCCCGGAGTTTAGTCCTAAGCGGCTCATGTCCCAAATCACTAAACGGATTAAACTGAACTCAAAATCCTATTTTTACGTCTTGCCTCGTTGACAATTGCTCACATGAACGGGAAGAGGACGTCCTTTTCTTCTTCTACTTTATCTTAGGTCAAATTAGATTGACGTTGCCAATCGATCAGATTCTTATTCGGTAATACAAGCTTACGGGTGCGAAACTCTAAATTGTAGAATAGTTAAAACTACAATGAGTAAAGAATAAGCTAATCTAATTAACGAAATACTTAAAATTGCCATAGGGTAAAACATAATATAATCTAAGTGTAGGCCAAAACGATCACGCAACTTTGTTCCTCATAATACGTTCTAGTTAAGTTCAAAGTTTTCAAAAAAGTATGTAATGTTTGTAGTGTTTGAAAAAGTATCAAGATCTCGTAATTTTTATTTTCATTATAGATTTCTTGAAGCCTTGCAATCTGGCTGCATTCCAGTGCTTTTATCTAATGGTTGGGTATTACCTTTTGACTCAAAAATTGATTGGAAACAAGCAGCAGTTTGGGCTGATGAAAGACTTTTGCTTCAGGTAAATATACGTATTTAAACTATAATATATAGAACATATTTAATTGGGTGCGTAAACATATATGTGACATTTACGTAGTAACCGTTTGGAAGATCCAAAGGCCTTCACATCTGCTGATAGTATATTTATATAGTAAGAATTATGTTTGTGTATCCTATGCTTATATTCGGTATTGCGGTGTGGAGTACAATGATTTGATATAAAATTAAATGGGCGTGTACTCACCAAAGATCAATAGGCGGATGTTTATCAGCAACATACCTTAAAAGTAACGCAAAAAGTTCATGTGGCTTTTAAGGATAAAAAGTTTAGCTACGTGGGAAACTTTTATAACCCAAGGGCAACTCTTTGCATCGTGTGTAAAAGGAGACTCAATGTAAAATTTTCTTTTGGGGACGTTTCTCGATGAAAGACCGTCTTCGCGAAAAGGAATTACGTAATTCGGCTGAAGCCAAATGTGTCCACCTAAATTTACCCTTACCTGTGGAAGTTTCAGTCATAGCTCCACCTGCTGAAGCTTATGCTCGGGCAACTTATGCTTTCAAAGTTTTTGACAAATTGCATCCAGTCATTGCAGACATTACACAGATTAGCAGACAGACAGATGGGCAGGCGGACGGACGGATATTTCTAGGTGAACTTTGAATTTTATACTGATCACAAATAAATACACTTTATGCTGTTTCTGAAGCTTGTTTCTTAATGTTCATATACCAACGTTTTCACAAAAGATTTCAATTCCAATACTTTATTATATCGAGTAGACGAGCTCAATCCTTTCCATATTTGGATTGAGATTAGACGATAGCTAACTCAATTAATGTGGACATTTTTATACATCTGTCTGCCATGATTTATGAGTAATAAGCAAAAAAAGCAACCTTTTTCTGTAAAGCATAGGTGTTCTCAATTTATGTTACATAGTGGGCGGTCCCTTTGCCCGATTTGGTCCGTTTTCAATACCAATCTGCCTGGAGGAACTTTCAACGTTTCTGCCAAACTTGAACTTTTCTTGATTTTTGCAATCGGCAGAATCTTTACCACAGACATTAGGACATTCTTAAATCGGATCTAGATTTTATGTTGATCAAGAATATTTATGATGGGGTTTCTGAAACTTTCTTCTGAGTGTAGTAGACGAATTGACAAAATGAACATACCCCATCCTTCAGTGGTGGGTACAAAATCATTCGCACTACTTCAAACGTCCCAAAAGGCAAAAGGGTAGGTGTCATTTAACATCTTTGCAGTTAATACTAAAAGTTGAAATAATTCAAGACATGAAATTAACAAGTTCCACTTCTCCAAGAATTGTCGCAAAAATAAAGTTGATACGAACGTTCAACATAAGGATGATAGTAGTGGGAATATTGTTACAAGTCCAAAAAAATGTATTGTACTTTCAGTACGATTCAGTCCGTTATCAAAACTCCAGAAATAGTTTCGAATCTCGATACCCATCACATCGTAGTAGCGGCCATTTTTTACAACATTTTCCATAATATCTACGAATGCATAGATAAAGCTAATTCCTCAGTTTTTCATAGCGATTCTTAAGTAGTCTTAATACATCTGGTCTATCATGTTTATTCGCAACTGGCTGGTCTCCTTTTTTTTGGATCCCTTTATACATTCTAAGCTTGGTAAATAATAAATGCAGCATGCGATGGTGTTGAACGTAAATATGTTTAACTAGGGCAAGGTCGAAATTCAGCAATCCAGCAGAGCAATGTACTCTAGGACTGTAAGTCTAACAAAGTTCCTGAAAACCCTTTAGAGTCACAACAGCCAGTCCATTCAACGTTATTATGGACACTAGTGATTGTAAATAGTGATCGTAAATAAAAAATAAACTAAGCCAGCTCACTGGCTAAGCCCACTTCAGGTTTTCCAGTTAAAAATTCAAGGCTTGTAATCTACGATGTTGGCGAAAGATCACCTTTTTGACAAACACGCGTCTACTTTAAAAATATGTGTTCGTAAATCCCTGTTGGATATGAACGACTTAAGATACAAAGTTGTAATCAAAATTAATCACTGTCCATTTGTCTTCATTTGGAGCAATTTCTAAAATTGTTTTTTTTTTATTTTCTCTCGGATTTTTTAGGTTGCTGACGTAGTGCGATCACTATCAGATGAAAGAATATTCTCCTTAAGACAACAGACACAAGTGCTTTGGGAGCGTTACTTTGGATCAATTGAAAAGATCATTTTCACTACATTCGAGGTGAGTTATATTTTCTACTAAGCCGTCATACCTCTTTCGAATTTTTCAAACAACAAAAAATTTCAACAACCAAATACGAACCAAGAAAATTAAATCAAAACGCATTGCGCTTACTCTTTAAATTTTTAATATATTTGCCAAGAAAATAACCCGTATGCCCACCAAACGTATTTCGGTACCATATGAAAATTACAACAAATACTGTCTTAAATTACAAACAAATTCATGCCAGCATTTACACGCAATCCAATCAAAAATTATGTTAAATAATAAATAAACTTTTATTTAACTGAATTAAAAACGGACAAAAAAAGCGAGCGGTGATTCAAAAAATTCCGATTTATTTTCGAAGCTAAAATATTGATTTCTACCGTTTTGTATCGAAAAATATTAGATATTTTAATTTTTTTAGTATAAAAATGTTTGCGAAATGGTGATGAGTGATCGAATATAACAGGTGGGCTAAAAAGTTCATAGGCGTAGATGGCGCTTTGAAAGACAAAATCGCGGAAAAATGGCTTCATTTGAAGAAGAAGAAAGTGCTGTTTCATCAAGACAATGAACCGTGTCACAAATTAATGAAAACGATGGCAAAATTGCATGAGTTGGGCTTCGAATTGCTTCCGCATCCACCGTATTCTCCAGATCTGGCCGCGAGCGACTTTTTCCTGTTCTCAGACCTCAAGAGGATGCTCGCTGGACAGAAATTTCGTGCCAAAAAAGTCGCTGCACTAAAAATGCTATAATTCACATACTAATAATGCAACAGCTGTTAAATTTACACACTTGTTTTTTGAGCTCACTAAAAATCATATGGATTTAATACTAGTAGCGCCATCTATATGTCAGCCTACGAACTTTTTAACCCACCTGTTATATGCAATAGTTTGTCCTGGAGCCAGAACTAACGTGTTTTGTCAAAATATCCTAAAAATTGTTAATTCTAAGTTGAATACAATATTCGTGGACAGACATTAGACTGGTAGCCGAACAGACCAGTTTGAATGGATTTTTAAATTGTGTTTCGAGAAAAACGTTTCTTAATTCTCTGTCTTCGAAAATTACCAAATAGCGACAAATTCTAACAATACTTCTTTTAGTGCCTTCAAGCCCAAGTCGCTGAATTGGTAAAGCAGAAATCTGCTGATCTCGATCAATCAAATCTAAACTACAATTCAATAATAATTAATACGATAACAAAAGATGAAAAGGTGATAATGCCTAAAAAATACAAGAAATTTCTACTACTTGTAATAACGGTAATAGACAGAGAATTGGGAAAATTGAGCTCCGAATGCAGGTGAATGAAGAACAACATTGAATTTAATTTTTATACCAATTTCAGAAAGTACAAGAAAAATTACTTAAATATTTTTTTTTTAAACTTGTGCAGCTGAATTACAAATATCGCCTAACGGAGAGGAGCAAGCCCCCGTGCATTGAAAATTTATTCCGACTTTCCACTAGTACCAAAAGACTTCTTTAGAAAATTGAAAAATTTCATTGTCTTTTCGTAACCTATGCTATTTTGACTTAAGGAACTGTTTCCGTACATCTCCCGATTTAGGTAAAAATTTGCATCTTCCCAAAAATGCAGCACAAGACTCTGAAGCTTGAACAAGGCAATTAGTAGACTTGCACATAATTACAAAAACTCTCAGAATAGAATTTACAAGAACCATTAAGCTAAATTTTAATGTCCATCAAGAGTTGAAAACATCTTTAACATATGATATAACTAAAACTGTATAGTTTAACGTGTAATTCGAAAAAATGTACTGCAGAGATTACTCTCGGGTAGACAAAGTATGATAAGCCAGGCCGTAAAGAAACCAAGTGAAATCTGCCAATCTCCAACATCGACGATGAAGCTGCTTCGCAGAAATTAGAAGCATGCAAGAGCTTGCCAAATGCAGCAAACCCATCGCTAACTAAGAAATCTACCGCGCGAACAACTAACACAATCGCAAGAAAAGTGCACAACCTTCAGCTACGAATTGTAAAACCTATCCGAGGAACATTATGGACGAAACTACGATGTGATTTGCCACTGAATTTCACAGGTATTGGCTTTTTTCAATTGTCACTTCTTTCAACTGACGACTCATGGCCTATCTGAGCGGGTATATCTGAGCAATATCAAGAAAAGTGTCCTTCGTAAATAGACCCAAAAGAGGAGTTATTCTTTCGTTTCGAAATTCTTACTCTGCCGAAAAGATCAAAAGATCAAAAGATCAAAGTCATACACACAAATTGGAAATAGTAAATCCGTAGTCAAATTAGTGCATTTTCCCAAATTTTACTAAATCGGTTCGATAATGTCCAGATGATCCTAGTAGGGCAGTTGGCACGCTTTCTGCTAACAAAATACTACCATATCTTTAGGCTCGAAAATATGATTCATTTTGAATCTAAGTTTTTACTTCTATTTGGTTAATGCTTTACTTTGATGCTGTTTTATCGTTGATCCTCGTTTCTCTTTATTTTAAATTTTTAATAAGACGAATTTCATTTTTCTATACATATAAACAGTTTGCATTTTATTAAAATTTCTATTTGCATCAATAAGAATAGTAACATGTAGATGCTGTGTTTGTGTAAATTAAATACAATTCATAGTGGTTGATATCTTATGTACATATGGCCATGTCCGAAAGAGCATTGAAATTTTTCTGGAAAAATGCAGTGACTATGTGACTTACAAAAACATAAAGAAGTGTGCGGAATTGCTGTACATTAGGATTAAATAGGAAATTATTTAAGAGAATAGAATGTCCTGTAATCTCAGCGGCTTATTTTGTTTCAGCTGAACATGGGTTCTTTTAAAAGAGTAAAGAAAAGAGATTTCTTACACCTGCGGCAGTAATACCAGTGCTAGGACCGGCACCAGAGTTTCTGTGACTGGACGCGTGACTGGAAAGATTCGTACGATTACGTTCATAATTGGCAACATCCTATAATAGAAAACGATATAAAAAATAATTTTAGGTTGTTAACGACTTTGTTTCTCTGATACGACGTATCTCTGCAAGATTTCTTACCTCTTTTTCGGCGTTTGTAAGAACAGTACGCGTAGATGCTGCTGTGGGCCATTTCTTTTTCATAACCATATTCGTTGGAGGCTCATGATTCGCTCCAGCGTCAACAGACCAAATTGTAATCGTTTGTCCAGCTGTAATTTTTGTACCTCGTGTAAACTTGAAAGTAAGTTCCTCATTGCCGGCGGTACATGTGAGTTGCCAGCCTGTAAGGTTTACTTCCTCCGTACCTTTATTATGCAACTGAATGGAACGTCCTTCACCGTCAACTTCAATGATCTGTAAATCACCTTTAGATGTTGCATTAATTGTAAAATCTGACAAGCTACGATCTTCGCTTTCATCAATCACAGTACGGCGACGTTTAATGGGGTTTTCGACTAACCCCGGTGTAACTGAACGACGACCGCTGAGAGTAGCTCGTCCGGAACGATAAGCACCGGAACTAACATTTAAATGAGAGCCATTAGCATAACCTGAGTCAACATTGCTGGTCGTGCTGTTGGCACCAGCATGTCCAGGCGAAGTAATATTAAGACGTCGTTCTTCACCACCTAATAACTTATCATAAGCAGCTATCTCTAAATCAAGGGATACCTTTATATCCATAAGGTCTTGATACTCTTTAAGTTGTTGCGTCATCTCATCACGCATGCGTTGTAACTCTTTCTCCAATGTAACAACATAACTGTTGTGACGACTCCGTTCATTATCCAATAGATCTTCCAACTCGCGTATGCGTGCCTTCAAAATAAATAGTTAATATATGCAGACGTATACACAAATTAAAAAAATTTACATTTAAAGTGCTGTTGGTTGCCTCCAAATCGAGAATTCTAGAATTCAGACCATCAACTTTTGTCCGCATTGATCGCACTTCTTCAGTTGAATGAGTTAAAGTGTTGGCAGCACGATTCGCAGCTGCTTGGAGATTTTTTATTTCATTATCATACAGTAATACAATCTCTTCACGATTAGTCTTCATCTGAGTCTCGTATTGATCACGCAATTCTTGTAGAGATTGTTGCAATCTTGCTTCATATTCCTTAGAAAGGCGACCATCAAGTTCACTAATCTCAACTTGTCGTCTGGATCTAGTTTCTGTAAGTTCTTGAACATGTACTTGATCCTTAAAACTAAGTTCTTCACGTAAACTCTGATTTTGATTTTCTAAGTCAACTCGAGATAATGTTTCGGCCTCCAATTGTTTTCGAATATCCGCTAATTGTGCAGATAATCGTTTATTTTCTGCAGCCAGATCCTTACTTTGACCTTCGGCTTTCTTACGATCGTTAAGAGCCTGATTATATTTGTTATTTACATCATTATACCGACTTTCATAGACGCGTACACTGTTTTCAGCTATTGCACATTCTTGAGACTTCTTGTCCAACCTGTCAAGAAAGAATATTTAATAGGAAATATTAGTTTTATATGATTCTCAAGAGAGGATATAAATATTGCGGCAATTGTTTGTCAAGATATTATCTTAACCTCGATGCATCTGCGAGAAGTGTTATTGAATTGGGAGAAAAAATGTTGTTGAATTCTAAAGGATTATGACAAAGAGTCAACATTCTGTCACATATTGAAAAACTTGTCCTGGAAAATCACCTGTTGGGTTCATTAAACATTTCGCATTCTTATTGCTGTTTATTTCATTCGCTGGAATTTCATTTCTTCTCTTTCTCATTTTAATGACGATACTAACAGGAATAGCTGAAGGAAAAACGAAAAGTTGTAAATTTCAATTACCGACTTCTGACCCCCAATGGACGAGTTCCGAATTACTAGTGGCTGGTACAATTTTCTAGGCTGGCTCTCCATGGCAGTGAATTCTAAACTATCGCTCGCTAGGATTATTCCTAAATGCGGCAAATATTGCATTTGTCTAAAGATTTTTGATTTGCGATGTTTGGAATTGATCGAATATTTTTGTTGTACAAAAAAATTAAAACTTTGCGACATGAATAAATAAATAAAAAGTTGAAAATTGGACACGAAAAATGTATGATGCCCTGGCGTAGTTATTAATATTTCAAAAAGGTCTTTATATTCTTGATATATAAAAAAAAGATTATTTACAAAAAAAAGCTCTTATTGACCTAATTTCAAGTCATCCGATTCCAAGAAATTCAAGTCTAAAGGAGAAGTGAATAGCAGGGAATTAAAGTTCCGACAATAGGAACCATGGAGAGATGTTTGACTACGGAAACTTGATAGTATTCAATAAACAGTCTCTCTGGACAACAGTATACTATATATAATAACTTTTTGTGATTTCTCACGAAAGTAAGTGAAGCATTGTGTTAGGTGTAGGGTACTTAATGGTCGAGCTTGGCCGTTAGACTATTTTTAGTTCTCTTTTTTTTTTGTAATTGAAGTAGTTTATAAATCTACATTCCTAGCCCGCGAATAATTTTTAATTCACTTTTGTTGCCTTGAATAAGAATCTTCATATTTTTCTTCATAAAATTTTTAAATCAGTTAATCCGGTCCATTTGAAAAATATTACAAAAAAGTTGTTAACAAGACGTAGACAAAATGCCGCATATCATGCAAATATATGACCTGAAAAATGTCCGAGCGGTATACGGAATAGGAATATCTTTCTGACCTCGTTACCAAACGTCATAAAAAAATTCAGCCCAAACCAAATATAGTTCCTTTCTTGTTAAACATGTTTGTTGTACATGTTGTACCTGTCACCCAAGAAGAATATTTTATTTTTTCAGTTGCAGCGCATGGGAATAGTTATCAAAAAATCCGCAATATATGCATATTTTTGGTTTGAGAGAGACATTGAATTACTTGATTAGAAGAAGCTGAAGAAATTTAATGTATTCTCTGATCCTACTCACTAAATATGAATTAGAAATTTTACTCAAATATTAATTCGATTCTTTTACAAATTAATAATCACCCATTTTATATGTTTGTAATTTGTTCAGAACATGATGTGGTGGCTATCCAAGATTCAGTTAAAAACAAATAAAACATTTGTATTGCGCTCCCCTGAGAGCGCAGTGACTGTCTACCAGAGCAATAACATGTTATTCATGTATATATGACATCATCGCTATGCTTTCGTTGTTTATTTTGATTTTTTTATACTTATCCTAGAGGGGTATATTGAATTTGACATACGTTTGTAACACGTTCGTAGTCACTCGATATTTTCTCACCTTGAAATCGAATTTCATGCGTATATACATATACATATATATATATATGAATACATGACACATAAATATATGTATATAAATATTTTAGGAAATTGGTAAAATAAAAATTGTGTAGTCCTATCACAAAAAAAAAATCCTGGAAAAATAAATCTACATTTTCATTAACGCGCAAGCTTGCATTGAAACTATTCGAATCGCTGAAGCTACAAATCTTTTTAAGGTGAATATATGTGATGTTTGCACGCAATAACGTCATGATGATGTCATATTTGTGTTGAATGCAAGTACACATAAAGATATACAAACTAATTTATACAAGAAAAGTACATTAAAAAAGAAAAATATCTTGTTTAATTAATACCTTTGCTTTAAATCGTCATTTTCCTCCCATAGCCGTTTAATGTCAATCTCGAGTTTAGCTTTTTCTTTTGCAGTTTCATCCAATAATTTGCGCGCCGCATTCAATTCTTTCTCATAAATGAATTTCGTATTGGTTGTTTCGCGGGTGACGGTCTCCTGAGCCAAATGGACTTCTTGCGTTAGCCGATTATTTTCATTTTCCAAATTTCTCATTCGATCAATATAGCAAGCTAAACGATCATTTAAATGTTGCAGTTCCTCCTTTTCTTGTAAACGACTAGAACGGGTAGGGCTAACGGGACTGGTAGTGCTTAAACGTTCGGTTGTTTTATGCGTCAGAATAGAAGGGGAAGCCCTTGATATCCGACCGGTTGATAATGTAGAGCGTTTCTGCGACATTTTTTTATTCTTTTTTAAGTATTCAAAATTTTATTACGAAAAGCAATTATTTGCAAAACTTTTTTTTGTTAGTTTCTATTCAATAATTCCGTTGTTATATATTACGTTATGTACGTACGTAAGCAAACTTTTGCGTTTCCACGTCTGCACTGTTTCAGTTAAAGTAATAGACTAAGCACTGAGTGAAATCATCATTCATATCAGTGGTGTTAACTATTAAAGCTAAAATAAGAAAAAAAAAGTATTGTGTGTGCTAGCAGTTGTTTAAATTATATCCTTTCTAGTTGATACAAAAATTATATGTTTATATGTATGTACTAAATAATATAAAAGGTAATATTTTCTTACCACCACTTTTTTTATAAGTAAATTATTTTTTACGTTACTAAATTGGTTTTTATTATGTCCACAGTCTCATATTAAATAAAACAGCTGAAACTGCTCTCTTTATTCTCTCAGGTATGGGGCTGATATCCAATAAAGTATAAGTGAATTAATCAACATTAAAATCAGAAATAAATCAATTTTGTCCCATTGCCGATGCATTCTCGTTTTATTAACATTTGCAATAACTTGGCGATGCAATTTTTAGTTATCAACTGTAGTTATCAACTGTAAATTAAATATTTTAAAATTTAAAAAATTAATCATAAGAGTGAGATTCACTTATAGCTGGCTATTTAGTTTATTATACTTTCGCTTGCTCCCATAGACTACAAAATATTGTAGTTGTTGGTTTAATGAGTAGTTCATTGGCCGTCGGGTGTGGCAAATGTGAAAAAAATAAATCGTGCTTCAAAAATATGAGAAACCTGTTGTGAAGTATAGTCGAACAGTTATTTGTTATATTTATTTGTTAGATAATTGGTAAAAGTTATATATTTGTAGAAGAATTGAAGAATTGAATGGAAAAATTTGTTGCAAGAATTGAAGAATTGAATTGAAGAATCGAATGGAAAAGTTTGTTGCAAGAATTGAAAACTTCACGGTTATCAATATACTTCTTTTTAGGAATTGAAGAAAAAAATCAGAACACGTCTGTTTTCATTTTTAAAAAAATCGGTCGGCAGTAATCGGTATAAAACCATGTCATTTTTTCCACTAAATATAGAACTCGGATACGAAAATCCACAAAAGCGATGTAAGACTTACCTTAACTTGGCTTCACTGTGGCGCGAACCATTTCTTTATTACTTGGTTTCTTTAATTTTAGAATAAAAGTTTTAGATTAAGGCTGTAGAGTATAAAAAAGAAATTAACAAAAGTAAATATTTGCCGCTTTTCCTAACTTAAGTATTCTTTAACAAGGGAAATGTTTTTTCCGACTTGTTCGTCTAAATTTTTTGATATCTTCTATAAATTTCTTTTTTTTTTTATAACAACTCTTGGATAATCATTACTTACTCGTTTCTGTTTGCTTTGTAGATTGATAATTTTGAATTTTTTAAATATTATAGTAATTTTGCCACAATTGTATGGTACAGGGTTAAAGGATACTTTTGTCTAAAATGCATTTATTTGTAAGATTAAGTTGATTTTTATTGATAATTAGCCAATAGACTCTTCTGACGTTTAAATAAATTTACCGAGGCTTAATTTTTATATGATTTTGCATATTAATCCTGGGTTAAATACGTAAACCAATCTAAATTTTAAATGAATTTATAGAAAATTTGTCTTTAGGTAATAAAAGGAAGCAATGATTTCCAATTCCTTTTAGAAAACCAATCAAAAATTCCATGGAATTTCATTAAGTAAAGAATAGACAATTTTCATTATACACAAATAATGTTTTCTACTGACTTCAGATTAAGAAGATTTATAATAATAAAAGGGATTGATAAAAATTCCCTAAAAATATATACAAAACGGTCAAGTAAAATGTTATTTTCGCGTTTTATAGTTAAATCGCTTTATGAGTTGAATCGTTGCCATTAAAGAAAGAAGTCAAAAAGAAGGTCAAATATGTTAACGCCCAGCGGAGTGAGCTGCTATTAAATGATGAAAAATCAATAAATTGTAGCAAATAAATTCCTTTAATTTTCCACACACCCAAAATAGTTGTCTCTGGATAATTTTTAATACTATTTTAAATTTAAAAGATATTTAATATCAAATGAACAAAGGAACGTTGTCTCTTATAATATATTGTAAGTATTTTCTTGTTTGTTCGTATTAAATCACAACATTTAAGTAATCAATAATTGTGTTTTCACCCAAATTTCGAGATTGGAATTATATCCACTGAAATGCTGCACAGTGTCATCAAGTGTCAGCGCTCTAAAGGATATCCACTATCAGCTATATATTTCATATATATTTATTTGAAAGATATATGCTTTAAATAATATTTTCATTTATCAAGGAGCCAAGTATAATCTTATGAATTGGCCATTGCTTCTCTAAGTAGACTATTTTTTATGCAATGCGTACACATAGACGTGTGTTGACACGGTCTCGGACATAAAATGTAATATATATAACTCCCATATTGTCCATCTCATGGTTGCAAATGTTGCCCGTAAAAGTTTTGCATATAAAAATGTGTAGTTGATACACAGAAATGTAAGTTAGTCTACCACCATTTTGTTTAGTCTTGGTTCCCTTTTCGCCTAATGTAAATTTCTTTATTGTATGCGGGTTTGTAAATGTTACGAATATTTCAGTTGGCAAAACCACATGTTTATGTCGGCATTAATATGTTGCATGGACTCAATTCGTTGCAGTTTGGCTTCCAATTATAGTACCCTTTGGTATAACGTGATATAGTTGGAAAGGAATTATTACCGATCAAGCATTGACAGCTCAACGGAGCTACACTAACATATGTTTATTTGGAAAGGCTTCTTAAATCAACACATATACTTTCTAAATATATCTATATATCTATATTAGTAAAGTTAGGAACTTGCAGGCAGGACGTTAACTATAATCACACAATAGAAATACATTTGGCTTTGGCAGCAGTATTCGAAAAAAAATTCAACATTGAGCACTTGAGGAAAAGCTTAAAATTTTAAGGAAAGAAATTGTTCAAAAAGTTTACTATGTTAATAAAAATAAAATATTTCGAAAAATTTACAAACACAAGTAGTCTTTGCCTTATATAACTGGCGCTTATTATTAAAGTTGCGCTGTTAGTTGATGTAGAACTGATTAGGGTTCTGTGCTTGCTGCTGTTAATGAACTTGTTATATTAATAGTTAGTGATAAACGTTCTATGTCGTCATACCTCAAGCACTCTTCATTCTCAGATTTGGTGTTGTTGTTGTCTTTTTTTTTTGTTCTATTTATCTGTAAGGCAGAATGCAACAAATTTTAAATCACGAATATCTAGACATTTGTGCGGTAATAATTAATTCAGTCTGTTTGGTTTTAGTATTAGTTTAACACAAACCAAGTTCACAAACATTCATTGACTTTTAAGTTCATGTTTTTTCTCTTAATAATTCTTCCAAAGTGCATATTGCAGTGTTGATAATCATTTCATTTTGTAAAAGTTAAGAGCAGCGCCTTTGCTCTTTAAAAATATTTTTATACTTTCTTAACTCATATTATCAAATTTTTCATTCTTTTTTGTTTTTAATTTCCAATTTTAGTACTTTTTAAAAATTTATTTGTAATATGTTCAAATTTGCACTCGTTTCCTGTACATTTTTTCCGTCAAAACAATGAAAAATAAATCTCATTCCATTGCTGCAACACTGACTGACGCGACAACATGCAAAGATACGACAACTACACTTACTATTTACAATTACTGTTACAATGACGAGCATTAATTGAAGAACTCCTCTCCACAGCGTTTGCTACCGACCTCACACGATCGTTTCTCTTTTTTTATTCTTTGTACCTACAAAGTCAAATCCGTACAAAGTTATGTAAACTCAATGTTTTATTTGCTTTCTATTTCCTATGTTAAATTACGATTCAACACAGAAACATTGAAAGTCAAACCAATAAACGTTTTGTGAAAAATCTTTATCATTTCTAAGTAACCAAGATATTAATAATTTTCAATAAGTATTTATAAATTATTTAAGGTAATTAATTTTTACTTAAAGAAGTTGACGCCATTGACAACAACAAGTTTAAGATTTATTTCAATAAAGAGAGCGGCATATACGACAAACAACCTTTGAACCACTAGGCTGAAAATGATGAAGCCACGTTTGTATTGCCATGCCTTGGAAACAAATTCAAATAAACAAAAAGCATGGCATTGTTGGAATCTAAGTGTGGGATTATGAATGGAATAAAAATTTGTGGATACTAACACAATCTGCCAAGTTTACATTGCCTATAAAGAAAGTAGGGTGATTGCAAAATATAGTGATTTTAGATAGATAGAGGAGAAGTCGAAATTCAAATTAACCTTCAAAGTTAAATTTCGATAATAAGGAAACACATTATGTCTAAGAATGATGTCATAAATAAAGCTCACTATTTGAGAGCCGTAACTAATACCGTTTCTAAAAAGCTAGGCTCTACTTTTGCAAGGTGATTGGTCAGAGTCGTCTTCGTTAGCTTCATGTAACAGTAACTCTAAGTTTCCAAGAGTCTTTGGAAGATTTCCCAATATAATGAAACTGAGTAAAAAATGAAAGGCAAACTCACGTTTGTTCTTTTTCTATAAACAAACTCGATATAGTAAAAAAAAATAATAGGCATCCAAAATTAAATAAGAATAGAATTTTATACAAAATTTTAATTTAAAAATTTATAATATTTTAAATAAATTTCTTACTTTTTATATATAAATATTTCTTGTATATTATTTCTTATATACTTTAAGCATAAATTTTAATTGCAAAGATTGAACAATATATTTAGGTTTGTGTATGTTTCCTCTTCAAAGCTGTTTTTTCTTACAAATACAGCTTTGAAAGAGATTGTGCTTTGACGCAAAAGTTGCCAAATTATTGTCCAGTACTATTCCACATTGTCGCCATGGAAATAACGGAAACACAAGTTGTATACGTACGTTTGAAAATTAAATTAAAAGAAATGACAAAATAATGCTTAGGTAAGAAAAATCTAAATTTGTTCAGTAATAAATGATTACCACTAGTATTGTTGATATCAAGTTATGAAAAGAAATAAAAGTAAAGTGGGAGCATTTCCGTCTGTCATGACTTTTGACAACTTAGAATCTTCAAGTACGTCTTTGATGTCCCACTTTTTCGCAGATTTCTTTAAAGAGGTCTACCATTCATTCCATAATCCGTCCGACAGCTATGCTTATTTGATACTTTTCTGTCTGTGCCTTTTTCCGAAGGATAAATATTTGTATTATATTGTTGACTTTGAAACTTTCCAACTTTCCTGACCATCATGGAGTTTAGTCATCTTGTTTCCCATGTTTTGTTGTTGTTACTATCCTCAAACGTATTTTTAATATTTGTCTGAAAAAATGTTTTCTTTCCACAAATATGGAACTTTAGTTTTGTTTTACCACCTAACAAAGGTGGTTCTGGAAAATTTATAAAGAATTAAAGAGGTATTGCCAAACTTAAAGCATTAGGAAGTATTTATTCTCAGCAGTAATGAGCCCAGATGAGATTTTCACTAAAGTATCGCTTAGTTGAGAAGGTTTGGATTTTTCTTGGCATTCAAAAGCCCAAAGTACCCGACCTGAATCTATTAAAAACATTGCAAAAACACTGCTACCTATGTTGTAAACTTGTTTCGTCATAACCTCAAAAATTCATCATAATCTCTCATACGTGATACACTTGATACGCACAGCATGCGACCGTGACATTATTTTATTTAAATAAATTTCCTTAATTAAATTAAATTTCCCTTAGCTTTTGAAAAATCTTCACCGGAATTCTCAGTACTATATCCAACTCCAATAATCATTTTTTTGCTTGCTTTAATCACCTGCTTAAAAACATCAATAATCTCCTTCCTTTTTACGATGTTATTGTGTTTATCGTAATCGATATCTTCTTTAATTCCTTGAGAGATGAAATGATTTTGATTTTCAAATCGATCATCGATGAGTTCCAATAGTGAAAACGAATCTTACATAGTGAGCCTTAATGTTTTGTGCATGGGAGAGGGAGGTTTAATATCAAGATTAGCGACTTTGCTTAAGTTCATCCACACTATTAGACCTGTCTTCATATAGTTAAAGCAAGAGAGTTGTTTTTTTCCTCCACTTAATCATCTTGATATTGATTGATTATTTTATCTATTTATTGCTCCTTTCGATGGTTTCATCGACTTTGCATTAAATTGAAGAAAAGCTTGGTGTTTTATATGATCTTAACCAATACCATCATTAAAAAAATTTGGTGTTTTGTTTAAAAACCAAAAGAAATTTAGGAGCATGCATCAAAGCATGATCCTAGAGCTCAGAAACTTCTTTCTGTCTCTTCTTTGTCGTAGGGAAACCTGTACTAATAACAAATCAAAAAAGAAGATCAATACCTTTATCCCGCTGGTCATGATGGTGGCTCTCTATGGGTATTTATCTCCTTTTCCAAGAGGTAGCCAACCGACTTAATGCCATAACCCACTTGTACCTTAAATGTGAAACAAAACAGACGACTCTCATCTACATAATTGCCTTCTTTCTTAAGATGGAATGTTACAATTATTTTATTCTAATAACATTTAGATGTCATATGATTTTGATTTCGAGACATGTGTTTTCTTTTTTTTTTTAAGTTGAAGAACGGAAGTGCACTTAACCTATTCATAGTGAGACAAATCGAAACTGATTTTCTAGACAAAAAAATAATAAAAAAAATTTGCAAATAAAATATGTTGTTATAAAAGTAAGTAGAAATTTTTTGTCTCTTCTTATTTGTAGATTATTCGAGAGCGTTTACCTGATTTTCCTGTGCGCAACAGCATTATTTGGAATAATTCACCAGGAGCTTTATTAACTCTTCCAACTTTTACCGACAGCTTAAGGTAAATTACATTTTTGAAACTCATTTTGTTTGTGATAAAAAGTTTTGAATTCATCGGATGAATTGATTAGAAATTAAAACTGTTACTCTTGATTAATTTTCAGTCTGATGTGCGGACAATTATTTATTAATGTATATCCTCAAGAGACGACATAAACTCTCACTTCAATTTTGTAAATCTTTCTTAGCTTATTTTCCATATGTTTCCTCAAGAGACACTTTGTCTTTCACTTTTCTAGATGTTAAAACTTTGAATATGTGGTTTAACAATAAAAGTAAAATGCAATAAATAAAAAATTCAAATTCTGCTTTTCAAGTTGTATGTCAGGGAAATGAAATAATCAGTTTCTTCAAATTTTATTGACCACAGTTTGAACTGTTGAGATATCAGGTGCAACGACCGAAAGTTGCGCAAGGCTTGCGAGCGATCCCCATTTATCTAAACCGATTTTCATAATTTTAATGTGTTCTTCTTTTATGTAGTGCTCCATTTTTACTAAACTGCACAGTCGTATTCGTGACGATGATCAAATTTCAGAGTTGCCACTTGTCTGGAAAAAATGATAGAAAACTTAAAACGTGCATTTTTATTGAGACAACCTTTATAATATTGTTCAATATCTCGAAATTTGTCAATATCTCGAAAGTGTCAAATAAAAAGAATTCTTTTCTGCTTTTTGCTCGAGATCTTCTTCGAATTTGTGAGTCCGCATGCCTACATAATGACAATAGCATTGGTGAATGTGGCTCTATCCTGTCGTTACAGGCTTCGGCATGCGACCTTAATTCTTTATCGACTTCTTCGTCTCTGTGGCTAACTCTTTCTTGGAAATTATGATCTTTTCACTGCTTCCGAAGAGTTTGATTGACTTTATGCGCTAAAATTTTTCTGCTTCGCTGGTATTTATTATATTTTCTCGAACATCTTTTTCAATTATACAGATATCTCTGCTAAGCCAATTACCGATATTTTTGTTATTATTATTATAACTTATTTAAACAATGAAATGAATTCTTGGATTACAAAAAAAAATGGATGAGCACTACAGAGTTATCTTCTCTCAAAAAAAAAAAAAAAATGAATGCTAGGTGGGTCAGTCTTATTGTTTTAATAAAGTTAAATATTTCTTCAGGTACTCTCAAGATGTCCATAGGATTTGATGCTCCGAATATGAGTTTTCGAACTGTGGAAAAGTTTTATTCATCCCCAAAGGAAATTTTTAATTTGTCCCTTTCTGTTGAACTTTTCCCGAATACCTGGATGTCTAGTTATATATTACCATTGCATAAGGCTGGCATTTAATAATCAAGTGAGAACTAAAGAGATATTGCCGCACCCGCCAATACACCAAAATAATTTGAAGAACTTTTAACGAAAAGATTAGTTGATCTTATTAAATCATTGGTGTTTCAGCATAGTTTTGTAAACGGGAAATCTATTGTGTTACTAACTTCCTGCAAATTTCTTGTCATATCTTTGATTCATTTAAAAATAATGGATGTTATTTTTAAGGATCTTAGTAAGGAACCAGATAAAATCAACCAAAATCTATTAATTTTTAAGTTAAATTGTTAAATCATTTAGTTCTTACCCTACGAATCGTACGCAAACAGCTTTTTCTAATTCGCAACTTTCTAAACCGGCAAAACTTGGAGTTTCGCATGGAATACACCTTGGTCCGCTTTTCTTTCTAGATTATTTATTGATGAGCTTCCGAATATAATCCAACATTCAAGTGTACTAATGCACCCCGATGATATTAAACTTTTTTGTGGGTACCAGTTGTGATGATCAATAAAATTCTTAGGGTAATATATTGTTCAAAAAATTAGAAACGATATCTTATATCTGCACGGTAATACTTATATACTTTCGAGTGCAAATAGGCAAAGTTTCACTTTTGATTTTTCCCTAATTAACGTCCCATTCATTATGTCTCCAACGATAGCTATAAATGACTTGTCAGACTTAACATTGACTCATGAAAAACTCCTTAGTACTCTAAGTTACTCGGTGTCCTTCAATCATGAGCTGTAAATATATTTACATATATATATATATATATATATTATATACTTCTCGAACTATTTCCGGACTTAGGGATAACGTAGTGCCGAACGACCAGAAGACTGAAGTTCTACAGCAATTTTTGAAGACGTATCAAAGTCCTATAATTGATTGCAAAACGATTTACGAATTCGGATTAAGAAATAATGAGAAAAAAAGTGAATTTTGTGTAAACGAAACTAAATATTTGAGGCAAACAATTGGAAAGAAAGTGCTTAAAATTGATCCAGAAAAGATGTCTCCAATATTGCATTTTGAAATTTCATTCATTGAAAATTTCTTCTCCCGCGACCGATGTTATTGGAAATAAACAGAACAGTTTCTTTGGACATCAGATATGCATAAAGGTCGAAAAATTATGTCAGAGACATAGATCAGGCCATATTATTGTTAAAAAGAAAAATTACATACTGTACTATACTTATTATTATGTAACGTCGTATAGTCCTATAATCATTGATTGAATGTATAGATATATTACATGACGTTTATGTCCTCTTTTTTCCAATAAAAAACATTATAAGTTATGAACCCGACGCCACATCCTAAAAGATTAGAAATCAATAAACAAAAAGACATTTTTGCTTTCAAATATATATAAAATATATTAATACGAAATGTCAAGTAGTTCGGGAATCTCGCTGAATCTCGCTGAATAAAAAGGTGGCGCGGAAGAGAAAATTGGCATATAGAAAGGTCAAGCAAAATGTGATTAAAAGATGTTGGAAAATCATCGAAGGTTGCGTCTTTTTATGTCCGCAGCAGGTAACGTATTAGAAGGAATTTCCTCTGTCATAGATTTTGGCAAATTTATTGCAGTCGTATTTTATCAGTTTGCGATTTTCGTAAAAATATGTTTCATGTTTACTAAAATATCGCATATAAACAGTTTATAAGAACACAAACTATTGTTAAGAATTTAGCAGGATCGAAAATGTCATGTATTCAGCAGGATCGAAAATGTTAAGAAATACTTTTGATTTTGTTATTATTTACTTAATCTCTTAATCAACCATTCGTGCAACGCGCAAATTTAGCTTCGCGAAAACTCGCGGGGTGCTTGGTCGATTAAGATAGTTATAATGATAAATAAAAGGCAGAAGTCTTCTGTTTCTAGAATGTCTGAATTTCTTAATCAACCTAGCGGAGTGCTTCGTCGATTAAGATAGTTATAATGACAAATAAAAGGCAGAAGTCTTCTGTTCTGAATTTCTGAATCAACCTTTCGCGTAACGCGCAAATTTAGCTTCGCGTTAACTCGCGGAGTGCTTGGTTGATTAGGGAAAGTAGTGACAAAGGAGAAGTTTGTTCTCCAGACAGCAAGTGCTTGATCTTTATTTTGAGACCTGGTTTATATATATTTTACAATATTGCCTACGCTAACGTAACAATAAAAAAAGAAACTTAAAGTAATTGCTGACGTCAACAAATAAAAGAAATATGAAATAAATGCTTACGTTAACAAAAAAAGAAATGTAAAATAAATGCTATAACAAAGAAGTACAAAAAAGTAGATCTATTAAGCATGTCGTAATTTATGTTGTGTGTGGTACATTACGCTATAAATCAGTCCAGTTATAGGTAAATGCAGCCTATTTCCGTGTTATTCATATTAAAAGCTTCAGTATTTTAAATTATTTAGTGAAACTCGAGAAAATTTACTGACTCTATCATCCTGCAATGAAAACCTTGTACGAATTACCAGAATACTATTCCGGAAACCCCAAAAAGTAAAGGCAATGGGAGTAGACACAGAATAGTTATTTCAAACTCAATAAATTAAAAAAAAATTGCAAATCAAAATGCTCGAATGAAGGATGAATTTCTTATTTATGATGAAGTAAACGAGGTGCCATATTCCATTATCGCGGTGAATGATGGCGACGTGTTACTAAAGGTAGAAAAAACAAGAGGATCTGTATTATATTTATGTGAGAGCATTATTAGCTCATATTTACTGGAAATTAATAATTAAAGTTCATTGTAACGATTATTCTGGTTACTTAACAGTCAATATCTGACATTCTTATTGGGGAGAGTCATGAGTTTTAAGGTAAACGAGCTTTAGAAAGTTTTTGATTAAATTTATTCAGTTATTCATTCACTGTTGATTATAATACTATTCAAATACATTTTTTATTTTTCATTTAGATTTATGCCCTTCCAGCTTGAAAATATGAATGCTCAAACGCGTTCTAATTACACAGCCGTAATTTACGTACAAATAGGTGCACCTTTGAATCCCAATAATGCGCTATACAAGCTAGTCAAAACGATAACTAAAAGTCAATTTATTGATAAGGTAAGGCAATGTCGTGAGCAAACTGCATAATTTATATGTTTGCAATTTCTTAAATCACAATTTATAGATAATTATTTTATGGGCGACCGACCGTCCTGTTCCATCTAGGAAACGTTGGCCGCCAACATATCATATCCCATTCCATGTAATATGTCTCGATAATTCAGACCACAAGAAACCTTCAATTTTTCAAGGTCCGGTCGATGTAATTGATACCGCAGACAGCCATGTAGCAGAAATCATTAAGAATAATCATCAACAAAAAGGCAATGCACACTCATCCAATAGTCAGATATTTGCTAACGGTGAAACCACCGATGAGCGTCTTAGCATATCGCAGCGTTTTTTTCCTTTTAATGAAATTGAAACAGATGCAGTACTCTCTTTAGATGAAGACGCGATACTAAATACTGACGAAGTAGATTTTGCATTTACAGTATGGCGTGATTTTCCTGATCGTATTGTTGGATATCCAGCTCGTGCTCACTTTTGGGATGATTCAAAGGTTAGTTGAAAGAATTTTCGCATATTAAATTAAATTGAATTTTATTATAGAATGCCTGGGGTTACACATCCAAATGGACTAATTACTATTCCATTGTATTAACTGGTGCAGCGTTCTATCATCGTTATTACAATTACTTGTACACAAACTGGATATCATTGCTGTTACTAAAGACTGTGCAACAGTCTTCCAATTGTGAAGACATCCTAATGAATTTTTTAGTATCACATGTTACACGTAAGGCGCCAATAAAAGTCACTCAACGAAAAGGTTATAAAGATCGCGAAACAAGCCGATCACCTTGGAATGATCCAGATCATTTCATTCAGCGTCAAAGCTGTTTAAATACGTTTGCAACAGTTTTTGGGTGAGTCATACATGAAACTAATGAAAAAAATTGGAATTTTTCAAAGTATCACAAACTCGAGCTCTATTCTCTTTTAATTCTTAGTATTTCCTATAAATACGTGTCGCACAATTATTGAATGTGTTTTAGTTTAGCGTAATATTAGAAATAAAACGAAAATGCCTCCGCTCGCTCTTCCGAATTAGAAAAACCAGTATTCTCCTTCCACCACTTCTTTGTGTCTGCTAAATTAAATAACGAGATGAATATCTTTCTCCTCGAACAAATGAGCAACTTTGCATCCACTTTTGTTTCACATTCAAACGTAATTAATCTTGAAAATCATGGTGAGAATATATGCTGAAATTTATCTCACAAACTGAGAGAGAGAGAGAGAGAGAGAGAGTGTGTGCGTTTCAGGTCGCGGTTACCATTAGATTGAGAAAGCCGACTGACAATAAAATAAGTACATGTGTCTGCTTGTGAATTTCCATTTTATTTACCAGTGTTTTAGTGTGTACCGAGATTTTCGACCATATTTCCATGTTTCCCATGCGGAATCAAAAATACCTGTCGGCTTTTAATTTTTCCGTAGCTATTAATCACAGATGAGAAATCCGTTGCCACTTCACGAACACCGCTTTGCTTAGGACAACTGGAACAGAAGGTGCAGTCATTTTAGCGGACACTTTAGAACATATTTCGAACTTTAATGTTGGAACATCCGTTCATTTTAGATTGAATCCTTTTCCTATTAGGTGTTTCAGTTGTGTGGGTCGTTTTGTTACTCTTCTTTGTGCTAAGTTTTGAGATTTAAATCTAAGTTAACCAAAATGGCAATTTGGAAAGCTCTGGGTAAAGTTTTCGTAACCACTTTGCATTAAGCTCTGATCTATTGCTTATTTCGGTGTTGGAAATTGGCGCCGCAACGAGATGTCTGGAATGTTTAATTATCAGACAGATTGAAAATAGCTGCCGATCAAACGTACTACACTTGCTACCAAATAGATTCAATATTTTAAAGCCAAATGCCATAACTCTGTAACCGTTTCTGTTGCTCTGACATTTTATTGGAAATTTTCGACTTTCTTGGTGTTTGCATAATTTACGATTTCATATATCAGAATTTTAGCCGTAGCTACACTTGATCGCTAATTCTTGTCGATCTGTCGAGCATATGAATTTCTGTAACTTTTTCTTCGGAGGGCCTCGTATATCTTACGAATATGCAGTGTGCAAGAAAAATCTGTGCTGCTTGTCCCGAAAATTCAATAATTTAATTTTATATTAGGAACAAATTTTTGTAATTCGGAGGTGTATTAGATGTTCGTCTTGGTCCGTAGTGAACATGAGAACATCGTCAATATAGGGAAGAACGAAGTGTAGTCCTTCGAATACTTCATTCACGGAGGTTTAAAATATTTGCGAGGAGTTTCTTAAAAAAGAAAAATGATGCGTAAGCTCATTTCATTTGGTTTACCGAGGTATCGATTTGAAAAGATCCAGTTCGTCAGGTCTAGACGTATAATGAATTTGATTCTGTTTGACTATAAGTATTTGAAATCTTCACGGCTATTTTTTGTTAATGCAGTCAGGCTATGGAATATAAATAGGTTTAAAAGAGCTATTAGAGCCTTCTTTATAAGCTGAACTTTGCACCATTATTGCATAATAATTTAACTATTATGTTTATCTTCTGTGCCCTATTAATTTATCTCTTTTTTTTTTTTTGTTAATCCATTCTTAGTTTGTTTTTATGTTTTTTAATATTCTCTTGTAACTGTGCTGGTACAGAATTTGTGATTAAATAAATAAATAAATATAAAAAATAAATAAAAAATCTATGTACGTATTTTAAATTTTATTTACAGCTATATGCCATTAGTTAGATCAAATATGCGGTTAGATCCAATATTGTATCGCGATCCTGTATCAAATTTACGCAAGAAATATCGACAAATTGAATTGGTTGGTAGCTAGCATTCCATTAATTCAAGCTACGATTAAATCCTCCAACATTGCAACATACCCAAATAAGTAAATTATAAAGGTTAATAACATTAGTTGAAATATCTATATACAATATATTATTAGTTTTTTAAGCAGAAACAAAATCCTGAACGTCTGATACGACGCCATGAGCTGAAGGAAAGAATCGTGTTTGATAAACTTGCAAAAGTTCATTTCGTAGACGATTTAGATTAAGAATTGAAAGCTGCAGAAACATAAATGTTAGAAAACGCTAAATCTTTTGTACCAATACACTAGCGTTAAATTAAATTTGGATATTCTATACAAAACACACACAAACTGTATCTTTTAAAAAAAAATAATAATAAAAAAAAAAAAAAAGAAATACAATTATAAACACAATTACTAAGACGAAAGTGATTTCTTTTTTACTTTGAAACTTCGACGGACTCTGCGAACATTAAATAAACTATTAAATAAAGTTTTCATTGTTTCACTTATGCTTTATAATATATTTAATAATTAAGTTTTATTTTTACGCTTCTTTACCTAAATTGATAGATGCATATATATACATTTACACATTTACACATCCTTAGCTATTAGTCAACAACTATTATGTTCTACTATTATTTTGTATAAATTTTTATTCTACCGAATGAATTGTTAAAAAATAAATCTAGTCTATGATAAAACTTTGCAAAGTAAAATTGATTGGTTTTCTATCAAGAACAAGCTTTTTATGAGTCCTACCTTTCTACAAATATATAGTAGATTGAAGTAAGAAAATTATGACAGATCGAAGAAGTGCACAAAACAGTAAGCGAGGGCAAACAACTTAAACAAATTTAATTACCAACCGTTTAAAGCAGCCGCAGATCGTAAACAGCTACAGATCGTAAACAGCTACAGATCATAAAAAGCTACAGGTCGATTAACTACTGCAATCTATGAAGATTCAATGGAGGCAAACATTGTTCACCGCATCATTGCCTCTATGAACGCATTTATATCAAGGAGGAAGTTTTTGAGAAGATCGGTTTGCAATTACTAATAACGATGACTTTTTCTTAGTGTTTCATTTTACTTGTTTGTTAATTTTTCTGGAACTTTTTCATATTTCCTACCCATCTCGGAACTTTACATTTTTTTTAAATTTTTCAAAGAAATTTTTAATAAATTATTGAGACACTGGCAGGTTTATTTTTAATATCTTTATCAGTGCATTTTCCTCAGGACAAGCCTAAAGTAAAAGTAGGAAGAGACAAAAAAAGGTCTTTAGGAAAGGAAAATCGGATGACCAAATAGGGATCAAAATCCAGTGGAGAGATATTTCACGAAACTCTCTCGACCTAATTCTAAACAAAAATGTGGATTTATTGTTCGACATCGTTATTTTCGGTATGTTCGTTGCGTCACGGTTTTATCTAACGACAAGGATTCATATTCGAGTCTAGATACGCTAAATAAAAGCATAAAAATTGGCAAATAGTTACAAGAAGGTATACATAAGTAGAAACATGGGTATCAATTTGAAGTTAAGTGAACAGCGAAGAGCATCGGTAAACTATACTGAAAAATGCCAAAAGGAAGCGATCGCATTAACCATAAAACAGTAATGGCAAATTCAACAACGATCATGTAATCATCTTGTCTTCGTACATACTGCACGATAATCTTAAGTTATAAATACAAGCCAAGTATTACTGATTAAACAAGATTTAATTCTTTTTTACATTACGGTTTTGCGAAAAATACGAAATGAGAAATGATAGAAAAGTAACGATTAACTTATCATTTGAAATCTCTGCCAAAAAATACTTAGGAGCGGCAGCTTTAAACAAAGCTTTTGTATTTCGCCTCCGCATGGCAAACCTGGTTTCATCTTATCTTTCCTGGAGCATGTTAATGTCACAAATGAAAACTCCGCAATTAATTGCCTGCTTATTCCATTCGATTTGTGATGGTGAGTCGGCTCTGTTTTCGAAGGTCTATCTGCTAATTGCTGAGCAATCCTATACTGTTGGCAAAAATTCGCGACAATGTTCATGAACATGGTCATCTTTAAAAATAAGACAATCGGTTCAATGATGGTCATTTGGATGCCTTTTTCATAGACCGATTTGCCAAGATATTCTCCTCAATAACTCCAATTTTTTACTCAATTCCCTTCCAGTATTCCTTGAAGGCAAACAGGTAAGAGTCACTGCGAACAAAATTTCGAGAAAAGGTAGATAGGTAGTTGGTAGGGTCGCAATTTCAAATTTAATTAATATAATTTTTTCTTTGGAGCCATCGAAATTCCGAAGCAATTTTTTAAATTTAAGTAAACGTGTTTTGCGAAAAATCCGACATAGTCTTTCATTCTGTGTATACGGACGGGGCTAATTTCAGTGGTGTCTAGAGTCTTTACAAGAAAATTTTCTTGATTGCACTACTAAGGGGAGAAGAGACTACGTTTACTTAATTGTTTAATTTCTATGCTCTTTATTTTATTACGACACCTTTATAGTAACATATTTATAATTTCTTAATTATCTTGTTTAATTAGAGTTCTTCTCCGTGTTATCAGACAATCACTGTTTACAACATGATTGTAAGTAGAGGTATTTATTGTAGCTCAATTGTACGTTCAATAAGAGCTTAAAATACTTTACATACTATAAGGAAATAAGTGTATGAGGACCAAAGTCGTGACTCGTTTTCGTCCCACATTTCAGATTAATTCAAATTAAAGAAAATAAGTGCAAGATTATAAAAATATGTTACTATAAGTAAGCGGTAACTGAACAGAGAGTAAGTAACAGGCAATTAAAAGAAACGTAGTCTCTTTTCCCCTTAGCAGTGCAATCCTCGAAAAATTTCAATTTCCTTGTAAGGATTCTATAGACAGAGTGACAAATAAGCCGATAACATCGATTTTTTTTTTTTGGTTAAATGGCGATTCCGATCTGTAAAACCGATATTTCGAATATAGATTAATAATTAAAAATTTGGTAGGTAGATCGAAAGATAATCGGGAACCAGGATTTGGTCGATGGATTAGAATTTGAGTATGAAAGATAAGTAATAAGACGAGATTTTATTGGAGACCGGGGATCCAAGAGATAAAAGATTACGTAGTAAGACGTTTGGTCGTTGACGATAGTCTACGAAAGATAATCCCCAACATAATTTGAGCCTAAGTGTAGCTCTTTGAAAAAATCGGGTAAAAAAGAAGAAAAGAGGATTTCTAAGAATTTGTTTAGGAGAAAAGGTATAAAATTTGGTTTTAAAAGACCAAAAAAAAGAGCTAGGAATCGATCCCGCGAAAGAATATAATTAAAAACTATCGACATCATGCATAAGTAAATGAACATAAAGCTATAGAAAAACACAAGCTATTATAATGTGCGTAAAAGCCACCACTGAAATGTTTCACACAACAAAGACGTCATTATGCAAAGAACAAAAGCCACACAAGCAAACACATAAAAAAATGGAAAAGCTACCGCCGAAAAAGAAAAGGGTAAAATAAATAGAAAACGTTTATATAATCGAAAATAAAAGTCTCTTAAAATGTGTGAAACAAAAAGAATCCAATAATATAGATCTAATTAATCACAGAAAGCTTAACAACAGACATTCAAGATCAAGATTCAACGATCAACGAACAGTCATTTTGAAATGATTCTATTATATGGCTTAGAACTCGTATTCTTTTATTTAAAACTTAGCTAAACAGTTTGCCAAATATCACTTTGACAAACTAAAATAATTTTGGCGAAATAGTAGAAAATTAATCAGTGCCGCGCTATATCGCAATGATTCTTTATAATGGCTAATCCTAGAGGGGGGGACGTATTATTATCCTTCGTATACTTACATCCAAAAACCCAAACTGTAGGGTTTATTGTTAATGCTTTTGAGATACATTTAAAAACACATTCTCGAAATCTACTTCCCAACACAATGTTTATTCGCTTAACATTTACAGCATTTACTTTATACGATCTCTTTTGCATGTGATATTTTTGTGACAGTATGTTGACTTATAATACGTTCCATATCCCGTATTTCCATAATATCAGTTTTTAAACGTTGTTTCACAATTTCTCTCCAAATGTTTTCTCTATGACAATTGTTATCGATTCCCATTCTTTGCAGGGATGAATCATTAATACGCAGTAAAGCCCGACCTGTAATTTCATGCTACCAAATTACATTCAATTAGATCAAAAAAAACAATTTCGTATTGATAAAAAAAAAAACAAAAATCAAATTATGAATTAGAAATCATATGCATATTAGTTCGGGAATTTTTAGAAAAGTCTTATACATAAGTAGCCTTAAGTTTGTTTTGTCATTCTAACTTTTAAAAACTAATTTGCCATTGAAATTAACTGAGCTAGTGGCTTTTTTATTTTTATACTAAAAAATGGGGTCTATATCTTTTAGGAAACGAAATCAAAACGATAGGGACCCAAACTTGAACATTTTTATGCACATTTACAACATCCATAATTACTTAATAAATGTAATAAATTTTACTGCCTTTTATTTTCCTCCTTCTTAATCATTCTTAAGATATAAAGTCATAATTTTACTATCCATCGTTATATGACTTAATGGTTAATTAAAATAGACTCCAGCACAACTTCCACCATTTATTCATTTTAAAAGAAATATTTATTATTTTCTTTGGCTATTCTTTTCAGAGCTGTAGTAGCACTTGCTAAATGGAATCAAAGAAAGCAATGAAAGGAACTGCGGGCGCTCGCGTCGACGGCGAAGTGAAAAGAGGCTGGGTAATCGCTTACCACCGAGTAGAGAAAGACGACCACAATCAAATGGACAACGAACAATAACGGCAAATTTGATTTTTCTTTTACCTCGTCTGCCATAAAATACTAAAAATTAGGCTTTGTTACCACATAAGGCCTTATAAGGATAACTTTATAATTTAATTTTTATATCAATTATGATGGATCAGTTTCAACGATCAGATCTTTTTGCCTACTTTTCATGAAAACTTTATATGGGGTCGAGAACAAAAACAACTAGACCTGTGTAGTCCAAATCTAGTAATCTAGTACATTTTTACGTCAAATTATTATTAGGGACATTTTTTATTATGTAAAAGCCTAACTTTCAAAGAAATGTTACCATAAGCTCAAGAAATGATCGCATTCGATCCACATTTTTCATATTTTTTTATATATCAGAATACCAGTTTCCACCTATTTTTGTCGAAAAATATTAGGAATTTCAATTTTTGTGATGTAAAAAGATTTTTCAAATCGGGCCTTATATGAATGGCCCGTCGAATGCATTTTTAGTAGACTGATTTCTTGGGCCGAAACACATCAGTACATTAAATTTCGGCAAAATGGCTCGAAAATAGCGATATGTAAGCATACATGCATACAAACATATGTACATGGGTAGATTTTAAATAGACAGGCAAGGTCAAATAGGTTCAGAAAATAATTCTTAAAGGTGGATGTTATATAGTTCTGCAGAAGCTTAGTAATCACCGTACCAAAAATGGCGTATAAAAATTCTTTAGATTTTTATCGTCATTCGTAACTTAAATATTCTAAAAACCATACGCAAACGCAAGTGAGCCTGCAAAAGTTGAGGGCTATTTACTGCTTTCAAAATATGAAGTACAAGAATATAAATAAGCTACTTGGTGTTTTAGTTAATACCTTTAGAAATAATTCTGAATATTTCGGATATTCACCGCAGTGTCTCCTATACCACTTAAGCACATCATTGACTGTCCATAAATAAACTGGCTTTGGACGCGCCATTTTTGATCTCAGTCTGCTACTTTGATTTAAAGTATCTTCCACCATATTCACAATAAGTTGTTATTAGCAAGATTTGAGAATTTCACGTACGTATATACACAACTTAAACACTTCCAGAAAAAATATGCTCTTCGCTGCCAGAATTGGACGCGAAGTAAAATTTTCTAACTAAAAGACTCGATGACACCGATTAAAATCCATTTAATCGTATAAATATTTAAGACTTAATTTGCAGATTAAGTAGACTTTTTGCGACCTGCTGATTACATGTTATTTAGCCGCACTATTGGCAACATCTCGAATGATGCGTCAACGTACTATAAAACCATATGATTAGAAAGGAACAACTATATAAGACACAATACTGATTAACGATTGATATGGTTCACAATCTTAATAGTCATTTTTGCTTATGTTAAATTAATATTCGTATCATTGTTTCATTCTGACGTGTGAAAAAATGAGCTCTATTTAAAAGCATGCGTTTTTATACGCCTTAAGGTAGAATGAAATAGATATAGAATATGATGAGAAGCGTTGTTGGCTACTCAAGCCTTATAAAACAATGAGAAAAAACATTTGACAGATATTGGAAGAAATTGTACAAGTCATCCTAAAAATTTTAAATTTTAAAGCATTTCAAATATCTTCGTCTACAAATTTAAGATACGGAAGGTAAAAGAATAATTTTCAATTCAAGCAAATGGCGGGAGCAACGTTATTTGAAAGGGTTCAGGCGGTTTCAACGGTTAATCGGGAAGAAGGAATTTCTCTTTTAAACAAAATTGTTCGTGAACAAGAGGTAGCTGAAAACGATGAAGAACTCATTAGCATTAAGGAGCAATTTATATTGCAATTGGGAGAATTGTATAAACAAGAAGGAAAAGCCAAAGAGCTGGCTGATCTTATTAAGGTTACTCGTCCCTTCCTAAGCCTTATTAGTAAAGCTAAAGCAGCTAAGCTGGTGCGTTCTCTTGTGGATATGTTTCTCGATATGGATGCGGGAACTGGCATAGAGGTATTTCTATTGTTCCTAAATCAATGCATATATATTCCTTTGGGTTTTTTAGGTGCAATTGTGTAAGGACTGCATCGAGTGGGCCAAGCAAGAGAAGCGTACATTTTTGCGGCAATCGCTGGAGGCTCGTTTGATTGCTTTGTATTTTGATACTGCTATGTATACCGATGCATTACAACTTGGTTCGCAGTTGCTTAAAGAATTGAAAAAATTAGATGATAAAAACCTTTTGGTAGAAGTTCAGTTATTAGAAAGTAAAACTTATCATGCTTTAAGCAATTTGCCTAGAGCACGCGCCGCTTTAACTTCGGCACGTACTACTGCGAATTCTATATACTGTCCGCCAAAGGTGCAAGCTGCGTTAGATTTACAATCCGGAATATTACATGCAGCGGACGAGCGTGATTTCAAAACGGCTTTTTCGTACTTTTATGAAGCTTTCGAAGGTTTCGACGGTGTTGATAACATTAGAGCGCTGACAGCTTTGAAATATATGTTATTATGTAAAATCATGTTGGGGCAATCTGATGATGTAAACCAGATTGTAAGCGGTAAATTGGTAAGAAGATTTCATCTTCTTTAGATATACGACATTAACCAATCCCTTTCAGGCTGTCACATTTTCAGGGCGAAACATTGAAGCCATGAAAGCTATAGCAGAAGCCTCACATAAACGCTCCCTTGCTGATTTTCAATCGGCTTTAAAAGAATACCAGAAGGAATTGGCTGAAGACGTGATTGTTAAAGCTCATTTGGGAACGTTGTATGATACCATGTTGGAACAAAATCTTTGCCGAATTATTGAACCATATGCCCGCGTTCAAGTAAGTGTACATGTAAAAGAAAATATTACTGTTTGGGTTTGTTTCGGGCTTGTTATGTCACTCTAGGGAAATAAATTGATATTGCCTCATATATGTATGACTCGCTTAATTTTTTTTTTAATATAACTTTAATCGAGAGTAAATGGTTAACACCTCAATTTCGTTTCAGAGTGAACGAATGAAAAAAAAACTACTTTAGGTTCATTGTAAACGAATTATATAATTTACGAAATTTCTAATTGTTATCAAAGTCTTCATTTTCATTAGTTCACTTTTAATGAGGCGAAATATTGTTTAGGCAATATTCCAACAAAATATGTTATTTATGTGAGTTTTTATGATGCTAAATCAATTAGATGACTTGTGATCTGAAGACCAATTCCAAAACAAAAACAAAAACACATCATTAAAGTTTTCATTTATACATAGATTAAGTTATATATGTATAAACGGGTAGTTTTGCTTAATTGTATTTAACTTTGAAAATTGCATAGCGACACATTTGTTTAATAATTGCATTTTTTTAATCTCTAGGTTTCACATGTAGCTGAATGCATTGTATTGCCCATGCCGCAAGTCGAAAAAAAATTATCGCAGATGATATTAGACAAAAAATTCAGTGGTATACTAGATCAAGGAGAAGGAGTTCTAATTGTTTTCGAGGAAACTCATACAGATAAAACCTATGATCGCGTCCTAGAGACTATTCAAAGCATGGGAAAGGTTGTCGACACGCTTTACCAAAAGGCGAAAAAACTGTCCTAAATACCTTAATTTGATTTTTAATACACAAATAAATTAATTAAAAGCAATCGTCGATTCTAATTATTCTTTGCAACTGCGGAAATTTTTTACGTTGGAAGGTAAAATAGAATGGAATTATATGATCTCCGCATTAAAAACCGTTAGATTAATGTCACTTATATCGTAAGTGCAAATATGCAGATTTACGGATACGCATTACTTATGATTCAATTTGAAATTTCGTCGTATATAGACACAACGAGCAATGACATGAGCAATGCTTTTGTCTAGCTTTATAGAAGAATCGCAAGAAGAATACGGCAAAAATGATATATAATCCAATAATTTTATTTAATTCCAGAACAATAAGTAATGTAAAAAAAAAATTCTAATTTACTTAATGAAAACAAAAATTAATATCACTAACAGTTAATATATATATTCGTAATTTTTATTTTTTTTTTAAATTTCTAATTTTTTTATTATAATTATTTGCTATATAAATATTATATATTATTTTTCAACATATATAGTTTGTTTATAGAAATCAAAGAAACGTCAATTTATATTTCATTTTGTATAATCGAAAATTTAGTCACACTAATGAAAATTAGTGGTATTATTAGGTGAAGCTAAAGGATCTTGTACTCAACAGTCACCTTGCAAAAGGTTGGTAATCAATACCAAGCTTCTCTTTGAAAGTGCAAAAGGAATTTAAAAGTATTTATTTCTTTACGCATCCGAGATGATGTTCAAAAATTAAAATTTTTCTTCCTAAAATATTCACCAAATCCTAATCGATAATTTGCTGTGCAGTCATAGAAAAAGCCTCAGTGCGAACACGAAGTACTTTAAGCCTTAATAAAGACAGCCGTTAGTTTAGGTTGCTCGTTATTCTTCTTCTTTTCTAATTGGATGTAATTGATTTTTTAAATTATTGTATTATTGATCTTTATTGCGAGAACTTTTGTTCTGGCGTTTAATACATCTTTTTTATTTTTGGTTATTATTATTTGCAACTTTTTTTTTAATCTCTTTATTTTATTGTATTATATACTAAAGATTGTTAATAAGTTATGAATTATACATTGAGGCTTACAGTAACAAAGTTAATACAGTAATGGTGCAATAATAATTATGATGATTTTGGTGATTTGTGTGTACCATAAATAATGGTTCATACATTTGCATATATTAAGTTTGAATTGATTTAATGAGCGGGATTGATTTCACAGCTGATATGCTAACATAAAATAAACAATGAGGAAAGTCCTTAGACGAAACAGACGTAAACCCAAAGCAAACAAAAAGAAAATTAGTTTAATTTCTCATACACAATGAATGACCCTCCCGATTACATATAAAAAATTCAACTTTCGTTTTATCTTATTTGCTATGTTTGCTTTACGTGTGCTAAAGCATTCACAATCGCCTGATGATTTTCTCTATTTTTTATTGGGCTTGCATAACGGTTTTGAAATTACGTTTCTCATTTATGTCAAGTCAGATGAAAGCAAAATGAAAGCAAAAGCAAAATATTCTTACATTTCAAGGAAATTGTAGTTTTGGTTTTCTAAATGTGATTCACTCTCGCACTCCGCCTGTGGCGTTTTTTAATTTAAGCCAGCTGTTTCGATATTCTCGCCCATTTTGTTCCTGAGTTGTTTTTACTTGTTTCATATCTTAACGTTTCTTAATTTAGTCAGCTGCCAGCAATATTGAATATTATTCAGAATTTGCCCTTTTAATTGTCAAATATTAATGAGCTTAATATATGTAAACATATAATATATACGTTCAAATTAATATGCTTGCATATATTACTCAAAAGTTTTCGTATATTAAATACCCTTTAGTATTCTATCTTACTCCCTGTTCATGTTATTATTGTAAAGCAAATTAAAATTAATTTCATTTCATATTTAAGTTTTTGACAGTTGAGTATTTATTCTTTGAATTACGTTTTTCATTTTGAACATAATAAACCTCCGTTTTGTATTTCATTCCCCACATCTACATATGAATTACTGTGGGAGTTAGAAGTGATAAATGTCAGCACTATCTACTTATACAAACAAACAAAAAATTTAGTATTACGATATTTTAGACTTTGCAACTACCATAATAATTTTGGTAAAAAACGTTCCGTGGTTATGCTCAATTCGCATTTATAGCTAATGTGTTTTCATTTTCAATCGGAATTTTAATTCAAGCTAAAAAGTGGAAAATCCTGTTTATTGATTGCAACCATTTGTGTATCTTTGAAAAAAGTAAGCTAATATAAATTTGTTTATGTAGTTTTGATCGAATGTTATTCTGGGTCTTTTTAAATAGAGTGGTTTCCTTTCCTTATTCTGTTTTGTTAACGCAGTGCTCTATGGGTTCAAAGTCTAAATTTAATTAAATTTTAGATAGATAAAATGTACCTTGACATGCGTCTTTGTTAACATTGTAAAAATCAATTAACTCAAGTATAAAGGTTATTGAAATATACGATTTTCATATTTCTATGTTCTAAAGTAAAAATTCAATCTTCCGTTTTCAGTACAACCAATATGGCATATATATCTCGTCTTACCATGGCAGCGTCCAGACTTTGCTATATTAATTCGCCAACATCTACAACGCTTCAAAAGTATGTATCTATAAAGTCCATGGCTGTCTTTGATAACGTTAACAGTATTCTTAAAAGTACTGGTTTCATTGCTGCTGGTAAATTAAACCATCTTTTTTTGTATATATGTATGACTTAACTTTAATTAATAATTCCTATTTTTTCATAAATGGATTCAACCGCAGTAAACTCAGTTAACTTTGTTAGATCCGTCTCAACCAAAAAGAGCTTATTTGCTAAACCACAAAATTGTAGTCATTCAATTTTAAGCTCAACAAGGCCATCAACGTTCATTACACCATATTATGTAAGCACAACACCTCAAAATCTAGCTTGAAACGTCCTCTTCTTATCTATATTCTTAATATATAATTCATAAAGTGTGAATTCCGACGATTACGTTTTCGGTTAAAGCATTCAAACTATTGCCAACTTAAAGTAAAAATAAGGCGATGCGAGCATATGTGTTAGTTTAGACTTTACAGATTACAAATTTCGCCGTAAGGTAATCGGAGAAACTGTAATTCATTCATTTTGAAACGAATAATAGACTTAATACTATAACAAATGAAATATGAAGTTAGAATAGCGATGACAAAGAAAAGGTTTTATCATTATTTTTTTAAAAAAACATCCATGGTTTCCTCACCGTGCGTATGCTCATACTCGTTTAGACCTACTGTAGCCGCATATTCTCTAGCAGCATGCATCCACTCATTTTACATCGAATCTTTGGATGTGCTGCACGTATTGATGATTTCATTAAATATAGACTTGTTATCATGCATCCATTTACCAAATGTTTTACAACAAAAGTATCAATTTCCCATTTGAGAAACATATTAAAATTCATGCATTGTCGATCTTTTTGGAGTTGCCCTATCAGTTCAATTTATTGCATCCGCGAATAGAGCATTGGAGTTGTGCTAGGTGTCATGAAAATATGATGTGGTAAATGAAGTCATGAAAAAGCATGGAAAGAATTGTTTTTAAAGCACTTCTGGAACGGTCAATATTTTACTAAATATATATTTTAATGCAATTTTTATGTCAACCTTTTAGGTCATTTTTGGGATATTTGAAACGTCTGGAAAATTTTTATAAGCGTGACAAAACGCTTTGCTTCCAAATTTGTAAATATTCCATTCAATTTACTTCATTAAATGATGAACTCGCACATTGCGTTTTTACAAAAATTGCTAAGTGAATAAAATTGTTGGTTGCTAATCATTTAAAACCAAAAACACACGACTAAAAAAATATTGCATTTTGTAGTTTACATTTACATTATCAAGTCGAAGAATCATCTATGCTTACATTTCCCTTAGATATTCATGAGACTGTTTTATCAATCTTATGGGTATATTTCAGAACAAGATGGCAGAGTTCCATAGTCAACGAAATTTTTCCACGCAGGAGATTACCAAAAATTTACTACTTTTTACGAATAGGTCTTTGAAGAAAGAAGTGGATGTCGGTACTCTCGAGTAAGTAGAATAAACACCAGTTTCTTTAATACGTAATGGTGTTTACATTTAGGCTTAAAGCACCAAACACAGGTTCTCGTCCCCTGGTGCTTATGATGGCTTGGTTAATGGCTAAGCAGAAACATTTGAAACATTACGCAAAATTTTATACGAATTTGGGCTTCGATGTAGTGGTAGTCCAGATCACGCCTTGGCAATTATTATGGCCAACAAAAGGCGCTCAAGTAGTTGCTGCTGATACTATAAAATTTTTGGAAAATAATACATCATATGAACCTATAGTCGTGCACGGCTTCTCAGTAGGTGCCTATGAATTTGGGGAAATTATGTTGCAGATGTCTGAAAATATGGATCGGTAGCAATTACTCATAAATTACAAAAAAAAAAAAAGAAAGAAAAAAAAGGAATAATTATTTTTTCAGCTATTCTAACGTATTAAGTAGAATCTGGTGCCAAATTTGGGATAGTGCTGCAGATATAACAGAAATACCAATCGGATTACCGAAAGCAATCTTTCCGAAGAATCTACGTATGCAAAATGCTTTACGAAGTTATACACTGTAAGTTTTTGCATATATAGAAATTAATAAATAATATAATACGATATATGTATTTTATAGTTACCATTTAAAAACATTCCATAGTCAAGCCACAATACATTATATTCGCTCGAGTCAAATGTTTCATTCTACTATTTTGAAAAAACCTGCACTTTTTTTGGTATCAGAAAATGATCCAGTTGGACCTCCATCATCAAATAAAGCAGTAAGTCAAAATTGGGAGCGTGCTAACATTAAGGTAACATTTCAGTGTTGGAAGCGTTCAGAACATGCTGCACATTTCGTGAAGCATCGTGATGAGTATACAGAGCTGCTTGTTAAACATTTGGAGGAAAGTGGAGTCTTAGAGACCGTTAATATTAGAGAGCATGCAAAATTATAAAAAAAAATAATAAAAATGAATTTGTTTCTTGTTTGTGAATTAAATATAATATCAAAAGTTAGCGAAGGGAGTGAAGTTCATATCACGAACTAATATTTTAATACGAAACATCGTGAAAATTCATGTAAATTCAGAAAGTTCATCATTCAATCATTTTGCTAATGCACAATAACAGTATTTTGTATTCGGGCAGCATTCGTTAGAATGTTAAAAGATGTATATATATTTATATTTGTTCAGGGTCGAAGAATCTTTATTTGAGTAACAATTAGCTGGAATTTTAACAGATTATATTAAATTTTTATGTTTAATATATTCTTTAAATATCTTATGTCCGCTTTCCACGGAATATTTTTATACTCTTTACCAGCTGTTTCAGACCGATCGATTCAAAATCATGTTCTGATCGATGAAAATTGTTTGCTAGCCTGCGTTTTGATGTCTATATATGTAATTTGGGGTTCAATCTACAATTTTTTATTTTTTTTGGTTCTATTTTTTCGGTTTTTTCGTTCTATAATTGCGCCATATTAATAGTTTCGGGAAAATGATCATATCGCAAATATTTGCAATTTTAAGTGCCTCGTCAAAAACCGTTACTATGGCGCTTAATATAAGTCTTCTCACGAGAAGTATGCCTTCATATGGAAACATAATAATCTCTGATATTTAACGGGAATAAATGAGCTAAGTGTTGCAGAAAAAATGTATGTTCTACTTGCTCGCTCTTACTCGCTCTCGTTTTATGTACCAAGTTAGATCGCTAGATAAGAGAAAACTACTTTATTCTATATACACGGAAAGTATTTCATATAACTGGGGGTCATCATGTAACTTTGTGATAATCACCTTGTACGTTAAAATGCAACTGCGTAAGAGATGGTACAAGTAATTTTCTTTTTTTATGTTCCACACCACACAACCACAAAAACAAAACAAAAATTAAGCTTGAGTACTCTTTACTATCGCATTAACGTAGCCAATTTTTTATTTTTATGTAGTTGTTACAGGATCATCTTTTAGGGATTAATAATAGTTATGAGTTAAGTTTGTAACCACAATGAAAATACTTAAGAAATGTGATAACGCTAGTAGTTAGTAGAAATGAAAATGACCAATATCGCCACCTGATTGACGCTTGCACTTAGGCGCACATCGTAACTAGTATCAATCGTAAAAATTTTAAAAGAGATTGTGGTGGTAAATTTCATTGGTTTCTATTTAAATACTGATGCAAATAACTTATTTTTTAATCCTCTAAATTTCAAAGTGTTTACATCAATAGCTGTCTGTCTTGGTGATTTCCAAACGATTTTTTTACAGAAACATGAGTAGCGTGCATATCTATTATTACTATTACTCACTTCAATTCCATAAAGGAGTTCAGGAAAATGAATCAGCAACTAATTATTCCTAGCGTTTGGTTATATTTCACTCTAAGCCATTTTACAGATTCATCTAGAGATGTTGAAACGAAATGTTCAGTCTTCTATAATATTGAGATTTTGTCTCAACTAAATTGTTTCATTCAATTTTGTTCCAATCAAATTATTATGTAGGTATTTAAAATTTAGCTAAGGGTATGTTCGAATTACAGAAATTGTAGGGTTTAAAAAATTTGGCAAGCACATTCTGGTATACATTTACTTGAATATTTTTTGTTTAGTTTTATCAAAAAATCGTAATTAAAACTACAAAAAACCGTGCTGTGTTATTGGAAAACATATTGTCCAAATATATATCGCAATTTAAAATAATTGTTGGTCATTTCTAAAAACATTGCGAATTTTTCGGAAAAAGGTTTGTGATTTATTTATCCATTTAAATTCGTTCCAAAAAGAAATAATATCCTTTAAAAATAAGAATAATGAATTTCTGAAACAATATTATTTAATTCAACTTAACAAAAAACACTACTTAACTGTGTTCATAGACCTTAATTAATGTAATTTTTATTGCAGCCATGAACGGGTAATAAGTGCTTTTAATTAGTAAAACAGCTCCCGTTATGTGGGGTAATATAAATATAATAGACACATTTTGCTCCCGTGAAGTGAAGAATAAAAATATTTAATTATGATTCCGTTCGACAACAACAAATTATATTCATCTTTTTAAAATATCAATATAAAAGAGAAAGAAAGTTTACAGTTTTGCAACTTGATTGATCATATTAACATAAAAGCTTCCTTATTAGGATAAACAATCCACATTTTGAATGATTTATCTTATTGATAGGTTTACTTTTTCAAATCGATGAGAATACTCTCTTAGCCATAGCATTTCGTATCGAATCGAGATTTAGCTCAACTTCCTCTTTATCTATACATAACCTGGTGCTGTAATGATGCGCTTCGTTCATTACAAAGATATAGCAAAAGCTTGAAGATATTCTGCTTTCAATATGATTTGAGCATATAGGGATTTCACACCGTATATTTTATGGCGCGCATACAATTCGCGCGTAATATTTTTATTGTTTTTAATACGCTGCTTGACACTTAGAATTTCAAGTACAAACTTTCATTGTACTTCGAATGATTCCTAAATTATACTTAAGCTCAATACTTTTCTTATGAAGGTTAGCGAGAAAAGTTCGGAACGTGCTGACAAATATTAAATGAAAAGAGATGCACTCTTTTAGATAGATAAGTCAAAGATTTTGTTGTTAAATATAAGCTTTTCGACATGCGGCTTTGTACATGTTTCCGGCACTTCCAGTATTTTGCTTGAGGAGATTAAAGGTTTGCGCCACCAATTTTTGATTTGCTCATAACAATTGACATCGTTCTTTAGGATTACGACTTCAGCGATTTGGTGAGACTCCAATTTAAACAAAGTCTACAAAAATTAAAGACTTTATCAGAAATATTAAATATTTAAAAAGTGCGCACATCCCAACAATACATTTATACATATATATTGACACATATTTCTTTTACAATGTGAAATTAGGACCTTTTGTCAAGCCTGTCAGGCTTGGAAAGATCGTTGTAGAAAGACTTTTGCAACATTATTATATATATTGTTATATGCTTTCAATTTCCTTCGGCTATTGCAAGGCGATTATTTCAGTTTATGTCTTTATTTATATACATATGAAATCTCTTATTATTTATGCTTTATTAATATTTTTGATCATATTAATAGAAACCCAGTATCGCGTGATATAAATAAAAGTAAAAATCTTTGAGAATGTTTCTTGAGTCTTTGTGTTGTTTTGGTCAGAACTGTCAGAAGCTGTATTTTTAAAATGAACTATTGTAGGCGATATTTTTTAATGTTTTAATTAAATTTAACGCACAAATTTTATTTAAATGCTTAAAGAAATGACGTGCATTCGGGTCCATCATCTTAAATAATATAGCCGCTTCTAGACTGCTGATGGTTGTCATCTGTATTTCTACCTATCGATATACAAGAATGTAACAACTCTTATTTTCAATTTGTGATACCCGTAAAGTCTTATTTAAGGGCAGTAAAGCTTAGGCTAAAAAACTAGTTTAGACAAAAAAAATGTTAATATTTATTAACAACAAAATTGTTTAATGAAAAAGCAGAACTAAAAGAAAACGAGAAAAGTAAGGAAGTATGATCTACATGTATTTAAATTATCAGAAGGAATCAATTGCAAATTAGCAAAACAAAACGAAAATGCACCCACATTTTCACTCGTTACCTTGCAAACGTTGTAGAATAATTGTCTCGCATTTTTATTTCTAGAATTAAATTTCAAAGAAACCAAAAAATACTGTGCCCAAATATAAAAACGGCAATAGAAACAAATCAGATAAGAGATTACTTAAATTAAAGTGAGAGATTCTCTTCCAGCGATCTGAGATATACACCATTAACCATCCGGAATTTGTAAGCTACTTTGACTTGATTAGATGTATAAGCAGCTTGCGTAGGCATTCTAGAGATATTTCTTGACGCTTGTATATTCTGCCCACCGCGGTTTATAGGTTTTTCCTGGTATTTTGCCTCCACACGAAAAATCACATTTTGAGCAATTCAATAGAGACTTAAAATATTCGACAAATATTTGCTATAAAAACGTAATAGTTGCTTGCTAAGATAGCGATTTAGTGATGGATTCTTTAAATTATAAATGTATCTAAATATGGAATTTCGACTATAGGTGTATAAACATTGTGATGATTTAGCAAAAATGAGGGAAGAAAAAGCCCTAACACTATATTTGCGGCCACACTGCAGTCATTATTAAAGTTCGATCTACGGAACTGGGATTTAAACTCTGGCATGCCAACTTGATAGCTGCACTTCGCATTTGATGGAAACGGACAGACAATGCTATAGCGTTTTAGTTATTGCCATTAGCAAGAAAAACCATTCTCGAGATTTTTTATCAATTCTTAATCACTTATAGACTGATTATTTAATGCCTCGTTTATAAGCTGCTGAGAAGCGGTACTGGAGCAGACAACATTCTAATCCCCAAATTCTCGTGGATCTTGCTCCGGCAAATCTATTTGCTCGCTCTTATTTGTTTAATTAAGACAAATTTTAGTTGCATGCCTATAATTTTGCTTTTCCGCCATTTATTAAAAACGTGAAGTCGGAATTTCTCTATGTCATCAACGCCTTTAACAAATTCTTTATTAGACGACAGATTTTCACACTTTCGATATTTTCCATACCATACATGAACATAAGTAGACTTGTTGTTGCGTCTATAATTTTGTAAATTTACATCTGCAATTTTATAACCTATATACTGAAATTTCTGTATGTCAGAATGCTCTTTTAGGCTTTACGATACGATATGTATGATCTCAAGAAAGTATACATAACATAATTTTTATGATCAGATTAGATTAAGTGTCAAAGAAGCGTTTTGTGGAAATATACCTAATTCAACATATTAAGAAACGGAAACATAACTTGGGATATTTATAGCCATGTTCCGATCAGACTAAGCTCTCATGAAAGAGCATAGCATGAAGCATAACTTCTCACACACATGAAGAAGTGACTAATGCAGATGTTGTAACGCTTTTTATAATTTAATTCTTACTAATTATAGTTATGGATAAACTGTCGGATTTTGAATCGAAATCTCTGAAAGATTCCACGAGTAATCGACAAGGAGTTTCTGATAAATCAATCTCTACATCGGAATCAGTGAAGCTGGCAAGTAGTAAAGCGAAATCATTACAGCAGGGCCATCAGTTTCGAGCTCCACAGCAGTTCGTAAGGCATAAAAAAATAACATCCTCTGTCGGTTCTAAGCTAAGCACTAACAAGAAAAATAGAACGTGGAATAAAAAACAAAAAAATAATAAAATGCAATCTATTGGAAATATTCTTACGCATAAAATTAAAACATTTATTCAGCCGTCAAGTGTTTCGTCTGAAAATATTGATTTAGAAAATATTCGAAATATAGAAAACTATTCTTGTACACAACCGCATAAAATATCATGCAATAGTGAGTCAAAAAATAATACATTAGTACCTGCCGCGCATGATCATGGATTTTTGCAGCAACAGCATGTACATAGACGATTTTCGATTAACCAAAGAAGTCATTATAATCTAGCTTCGAGTGCAATGCATTATAATTTAAGTACTTGCAGTGGAACTGCAAATGGTGCAGTTAATTCGTGTTGTGGTGCAGGCGATTGCAGTGTAACTGGTGCAAAAGACGTGCTACCGCCTGGAGGTAATAGCACTTCCACGGCCATGCATAGTTGCGCAAGTGCTAATAATCATTGCTGCATCCGTTCAAAATTTTTTTTACCCGATAAACGACCACGTAAAGGTAATATCATACCTCCAACCAAATTCCTGCTTGGAGGCAACATATCGGATCCTCTAAATCTGAATTCCCTACAAAATGAAAGCCAGACAAGTTCCTTTAACAATACACCTGCCACAACACCTCGCCAATCACCTATTACAACACCTCCGAAAGTTGAAGTGATCATACCGCCAAATATACATGATCCGCTGCATTTGCTCGATCCGGTAGATTCGAGAGAATATGAAAAACAGCTGACTTCGCCTATGAAAAGAGGTATAGGTTTAACGCTAAAAAGTTTAAATGGTTCAAAGGGTCTCAACAAAGCTCATAAGCACAGACAACGTAAAAATCGCAAAACGAAACGTCGTCGTTACGAATCCTCCAACTCTTTAATGAACGCACTAATAGATGATCCGGATAGTTCCAAATTTCTTAATATTTCAGACTCTACAGAAGTTAGCAATAAAACGATTCCAAGCATGCAACAGATAAAATCCAATTCAGCGGAATCCAATGCGGTAAAACTGAACAAACTTGCATCCTGCGAAGAACTAAGCTCACTGTCGAATAACGGTCAGGAAGCATCAAGCGATATGGGCGGTAGCACGAAGGCGGATGAAGGAATATTAATTAAGCAAGACAAAAACCGTGATTTGGTTTTAGATTTATGCCCAAATGTTAATGCTGGAGAACCTACTCCATGTAGTATTAATCACAGAAAACGTAAACTGAGCGAAAGTATTTCGCAAAAAAATAAGGTAGATCATAAAATTAAATTAAATAATTAATCTCTTATTAATAATATTAGAATGTTTGTTCGCAGAAATATCATCGTTCAGATTCGATGGACAAGATTGTAAGCCCAGTGGTCCCACAGCCAGGTGCTTGGGCTCGGCAGATACGTTCAACAGCTACAGGGGCACGTAAAACAACTTCAAAAAGTGTGTCTGGTAACGATTCAAATACATACGACGAACCAGGAAAAGTTCCAGCTACAGGTAAACATTTTTTTTGTTAGTTTCTAATTAGAGAAAGTAGGGGGCGTAGATAGGCAGATAAGTTATAAATCATTTTGTGGTATTAAAAGGTCAAATAGATACAAAATTGAAATTTGGCCTCTGCAAAGTCGGTCCAATTGTTGAACTCTGTACTTAAAAATTCATAAGTCAATTTTCAAAAAAAATTTAAAATTTTCGCAATTAATGGATTTCTCGACAAGATTCCGTAAAAACATTGAATGTGTACATTATAGTAAATATTAATTATTATAATTTTATATTATAATATAAATATATATATATATATATATATATATTATTAATTATTAATTAAACTATCTCTGCCGCTTCGTCTAACACAATTTTTCACCTTCGTCTAACACAACTCTTCACTAAGCCGTCAATTTTTGATATATGAAGACAATTGTAACGGTATATGTATACGTAAATTCAGAGGGTCTTGACAAAGTTATAACCATATTCGACAAATATTTCATTCCCTTTCGAAATTAGTTATTAAACAACTTAAAACAGGCAGCATATGAAATCCAATTCAACGGAATTCAATGTGATAAAACTGAACAAATTTACAACATGCGAAGAACTGACCCATCGGTCGATAAATTCGTGAACTGACTGATAGAGATATCCGTTATTGACGAATCCATATGATTTTGAACGAAATGCGTCAAAATTTCCTGACATTTCGGCTATTAGTTTAAAAGTCGTAGCTATTTTTTATTTCAGTTCTTCAACATTGTCTCCCGCCACTTGCTGCTCACTCGGCTGAGTGCCAATTTTATTCTGAACTGTAATAATGTTTCACCGTTTGCCACATATCGCACAAAAAAAAAAATCCCTTTTTTTGGCTGAACAGCTCCAAATACTGCTCTGAATTATTAACACGCTGTTTTCTTTTTTTCAAAAACGAGCAAACATGGTACCCATTTCGAAAAGAGCTTTATCAGAGACAAATATTCATGCAACATAGTAAATGCATTGCCTTCTGATGTCGTTAAACTGTCAAGTATCTTATGCAAATTTACTTTTCGGTCTTCCGAAAAAATGTTGTGCGTACTGCCTGGGTGGTTAGCATCATTTTTGTAAGATCTCTTTTAAAGTCAGTAAATCACCGGCAAATTATTATTTTCTTCGAATAAAGGCTTTCTTAACGCTTTTCAAGAGGGGTCTTGATTTGAATGATATTTTTTCCATTAGAGGGCAATTGTTTTATGAACCTTTTGCTTGAAATTTTGACACATTTCGTTTGAAAGATATGGATTAGTCAATAGCAATCGTATTCATATATCAGTTTACAGGATTCTCGACCGAGGTAATATATATATATATATATATATATATATATATGAAGGTTTATAGATATAAAAATGTGATGAGTTGTGTTAGGCGAAAATAATAGAGAATTTAATAATCATTCGAAAGTGGCGTAACGTTTCAACGTGATTCCATAAAATTTTTACTTTTATCATTGAAATGCAATAATAATGACTTTAATTATTTGTTTCCTTTTAAAGATATAACCAAAGATTCAAGTGAGATTCATAATATGGAGACAGAAATGAAGTCAAACCTTAAAAGCAATTTTTCGGCAGCTGAACATCCTCAGGTATTGGATACAGTGCCTCAATCACCTTCTACTGAAGTAAGCAATACGAAACGCCTAAAACCAAGCAAAACAAATGCATGCTCGAATGATTCAAAAAAATCTGAATTGCCAAGTTTTAAAGCAGCTAATGCAAAATATTGTTATGGGAATTACAAACGATATGATGGTTTTCGAAATTTAAATGAATTTATGGATGTTCGATTGAAGGTTTTTCAACGATTTCCCGAGCTTTTCAAGGATAAAGATGTACTTGACATAGGTTGTAATGTTGGACAAATCACTATATCGATAGCTCAAAAATTGGCACCTAAGTCTATATTGGGTATTGATATCGATAAAGAGTTAATTTCACAAGCTCGTCGTAATCTTGGATTGCATGTTTTAATTCCAGAAGATTTGAAGAAGAATAGTAAAACTCAAATACAACCGCAAGCTAACACTAAAAGAGGAAAAAACTTGAAAAAATCGAAAAATTATTTAGCTTCGAATAGCTTTAGTCATCTAAGTACCGATCACTTTCATCAACATCACAACAATCAGCAAATCGGTATACAAGGTCAACGTGAAGTTGATTTATTTCCCGTTTCGTTTCCTCTCACGTATGGTTGTGTTGTTCAAATGCCAGACGCTTCGGTTAATATTGAATCGCATTCTCCAGTTTCAACAACAACAGTAACAAATACACCAGGACATCTTGGAGGAGCAACAATTTCAAGATCGAGCGTGACGACTAACTCTCTGAAACATAATAGAAATTTCAAATCGAAACATCTATTTCCAAATAACGTTTTCTTTCGGACGACCAACTATGTACTTAATGATGAATCTCAGCTGGCAAATGACATGCAACAGTATGATCTCATTTTATGCTTGTCAGTTACAAAATGGATTCATTTAAATTTTGGGGATAACGGATTGAAGTTAGCATTTAAGCGGATGTTTAACCAATTACGGCCTGGTGGAAAGTTAATTCTAGAAGCACAAAATTGGGCAAGCTATAAGAGAAAAAAAAATTTAACTGTAAGTATTAATATCTTTTAGTCTGATTTTCAAATTAATTTCTTTTAATTAACGAGAGAGTAAATAGTACTATGGCCCCACAAAATCTGTTTGAAAATAATTCTGATATTGCCATAAGGCGGCAATGACTCAAATCTCTTAGGTAGCAATAGAGAGCAAGAATTGTTTCAGTTCGTTTGGTTCAAAAAAAAAAAAAATATGGGTAGGAAAGTGATCATACAGCACACCTCCCGTATATAAAATGTAAGGATGCTGCGGACATTAATGCAAGACGAACGGCACGATGATTAATTGAAAGATTTATTTAAAAAAATCGATTAATCGAAATTTGAAAGGTTAATATGCTGGAAAAGTTTGCATCCAGGATTTGCTCGCGAAAGTCATTAGACTTATCTGATGAAAGGATAGGATTCAGAAAACTACTAGTAACATTGTTAAGGCGCCGATAAATTGAACATATTGTAATTTAAAAAGCTAACCACAATGCTTTCAAGGCTTCACCATTTCTTGAATAAGAAACTCACGTTTTTATTTATTTATTTATTGCAATATATATATGTAAATAAATTTACAGCATATGATTGAAGGCACTGGGTGACTTAGATTATATGTGACTTTGTTGGTATTTTTTTTTTTTTACCAACTCTACCCCAATGGGGTTTGAACCCACGTATGCTGATTTGCTAGTAGCACTTCTTAACAAATCAGCTACGGTTACGGACACTTACGTTTTTTTATAGGCACTTGTGAATTTTCTGAATTAGACTCGATCGACAATTAGACGAATGGTGGTAATAATTTCAGTATCCGAAAAACATGCATGCAAACAGTTCTCATAAAGAACAAGCTTTCATATGACAAAATGATTGGGTCTTTAATCTTTCATGGTAACAGTTGGTACATAATAGTAATTGAGTTAAAAATTAACTGCGTGGGTTTACGACATGTAATGTTTTGATTTGTTTTTTAATGAAATTTATTAATGAAAACTTTTGTTGTTATATTATTATAAGATTAAAGATAACAATATAAATAAGATTGTCAACGTCTCAATATACAATAATCTTTATTTTTATATCTTAATTTACAGGCAAAAATATTAAGCAATTATAACAAGATCGAACTTTTTCCTAACAAATTTCACGAGTATTTGCTTAGCTCGGAAGTTGGATTTAGTCACAGTTATACATTGGGAGTACCAAGACATCTAAATAAAGGTTTTTCGCGTCCAATACAGGTAATTTATAGTTTCAATTTTTAGCATACAACTAATTGTTAGTTCAAATATTCGGCTGTAAATTAAGTTATAACTAAGATTATCTAAGTATCTAATTAACGATTTGATATATCGCTCAGTAATTCCCAGAACTGATACATAAATGTGTTTAAAACGAATGAAGATCTTTTTATTCTTACAAAGTGCCAACCCTTAAAGTATTACTGTCAAAATTTCATATCATTCGTGATAATTTCCCTCCACGTTTGTCAATGGGAGGGATAGTAAATCCAAAAGGCAGGAAGCTTTACAGATCCATATGCAATAATAAATATCTTGTTTTGACTACTGAGAGGCCCCCATACTGGGCAGCCGATCACTGAAAAACTTCTTATTTGCTGGATTTCGTCATTTGCTCTAATATTCCCAGTAATTTACTTCATATTTATGACAGAAATGACCTCAGTTCTTGTCACTTTCCGCTGATTATCAACTTCAACACGGTACTTCACATCCTCTCGCCGAGTCATAATGTCGCTAATCGTAAAACTGATATTGAGTCTGTTGAAGACTGATAACAATTTGTAGCTTAATATATGTTTATAAAGCTCTTCCGAAATTGATGATGCGATAGAAGATTTTCCAAATCTAATACAACAAGCTTGTTTTGTATCTATTCTCAGAAATTTTGTTGGACCTCGATGTTATAATAATTATGTATATTTTGAAATGAGGCGAATGATCAGTAACAAGAGAAAATTAAGAAAACAATTGTAAAACATTAGAAACCCTCTAGATAAATGGAATTTGAGTAGAGATATCAAAAATCTGAGTTTACATTTAGCTGAGAAGAGCGAATTAATAATTTTTTAATGAACATCAAAGAAGAAATTTTTGATGGATGGATGATGAGGAAACAAATATCTTAAACGATCTATAAGGAGAATAGGTAGTTAAAGAAGCTCGTGCAGACGTGCTGAAATCTAAAAATTTTACCCTTCATCTAAAACAAACGATTCAGCCTAATATCCTACATGGAACTTTAAATACAGAAGTGATATCGAACTAGATTGGCCTACCAGATATATATAATAGTTATTGAAGAGAAAGAAGAAGTTGATAAGGTAAACTAAGCATTAAAAATGTCTTGGGTATAATTGTGTAAGCGGGATAGCTATTAAATATTTAACACCAAAGTGTCAGTTTCCTAACTTTAATTTTAAATAATATGTTAAGATTAAACTTATTATTATTATTATTATTAATTAGTGTGTTGGTTCCTAAAATTTCTGCATCTTAAATCCTGTTTATAAAATAGACATTTTTATGTTAACGTTAAAAATGGAAGATATATAAAACTGAAGCTGAAGTGCCACAAGGAAGTATTTGAAGTCCATTATTCTACACAATTTTCACGTCAGATTTTTCGATCGATGACGACCCATCATTCTATTCTATTTTATTATTTCCCTATTTTCGCATGATCCTATTAATGTTTCCTACTAGCTTCTAAAATGTCTTAACAAAATTACGCTTTGGCCAAATGAATGGAAAGTCAAAATAAAAATGAAAAATCTACGCACGCTACATTCACCTTTTTTGAATGGCAACGTCCCTGTTAGTAATTGTGTAAGATATCTTGGCGTATATCTTGATCAACGACTAGCGTGGAAAGGTCATATAAATGCTAAAGGCCAACAATTTGCTTTAAAGACCAGAAAGCGTTATTGATTAATTCGTTCAATCTATCTAGAATCTATCTAGAATTTAGTATTGGAAAACTTCAGAGATATCAAACGAAGATTCTTCGTTTTATTGTTGACGCTTCATGGTTCGTTTGCAACAAAAACTATTCATAATGACCTGGATATTCTCTTTGTTAAAAATCAAATTCAAACTTTCTTCAAATTCATGTCAGACTAAGTAATCTCATAAGCCCTTCGGCAATATGTCTCCTAGATGAACCGGATGAGATAAGATAATTGAAAAAGCATCATATACTTGGGTCTTTCGTTTAGTAATTATTTTATACTTGCTCATTAATTCTTTAAATGTATTTTATTAATGATTATTTCAATTTATTTATTCATTATGAGGTTATTTTTATACTGTTCTCATTGGGGGGGACGGGTTTCATATGTCATATCTTCTAATTAGGGCCTAAAAGGTTGCAGTTTTTTCTAAGTAGAACTATTAACGCTAAAGCAGTCAAAATGACGACTTTCGAGGTCTTTCAAATATATTACTTATACAAGTTATTAGAAATTTGTAATAAGAGCTAGTAGAGGTTACTAGATTAGGTTTCATGCATCTGCTTACCCCCGACTTTAATTTTAACTTAAGTAATCTGAAAGATCCTTTATTGGAATTTAATTTTTATTGGAATTTAAATATATCCCATTTGAAACAGAAAAATGAAATTTAGCATTTACAATCGGTGATGATTTCTCACCATGATTTTTAAAAGACCAACTAATTTTCCGAAGCGTAAAATGCTGCTCATTGATGCCTAACGCTTGGTAAATGCAGATGGAAATTGAAAATTTATGTAAAAAAATTTCAGTAGACAGTGCACAAGCTCACCCCTCGCCTCTTTTTCACGAAAACTGAAAATTTTAATCCAGACAGCGTAACCTCATTCTTCGCGTAACACATTCTACTCGCAATGTTACGCTACATTCATGCTCGCATACGTGTCTGTAAAAACTTTTATTTAAATTTTAACCTATGCCCTATGATCCATCATTGTTGTGTTAACATTAACTGCTGATCGTTTATGTACGTCTCATTTATTAGCTTGTAACTTAGTCGTGTAATATCTTGCCTATACCTGAACTGAGTAAGTACTTGCTGTTGAGTATATAGTAACGAAATAAAGACAGTGTATATACAGACATTTATGTTAATTCAATTATGTATAGTGTTCGCTTAGTATTACCTTGTTGTGTTCAATAAATCGCAATTTGTGCAAACAAAGAACATTTGCAGATGGAGCTTCTTTCTTCTATTATATACAAAAACTTCTCTGCATCCAAACTAATTAAAAACTAATTAATTAATTTAGTATTATTTTGCCTTAGAATAAGTGTTTCCAATAGTAATGTATCATTATTATATACAATAATGAGACAGGGCGGCATATGACAATCGATAAAACGGGTTGGCCCGAATCTCTATTCGTTCATACGAATACCATTATAGTTTAGTACCAGTAGTATCTGCCAGTCTTGTTGAATTTTGAAAGCTTGTTAATATATAAGTAATAATATGCCCTAAGTTTTTATTTTGACTAAGAGAAAATCTTTTTATTTATTCTGCAGCTCTACGCGAAAGGTGACTATACTCCAAATCATGTAAGGTGGTCAGATGCTTATTGCCCGCAAACACCATACGAAACATATCGTGGTATATATGCAACAATGCCGCCGTTGTCAATGCAATTATCATACCCGGTAGCTTCGTCAATAAGAAGTCAAAATTGTAGTACACCACGGTACATGGGAGACAATAATTCAGGCTCTTATAGTTGCCGACAAACACCAATATATCAATCGAGTATTTCGCAATATTATAATCCTTTAGAAACGGATTCGTACCTGCCTTCTTATGACGTAGAATATTTGAATCATATGTACGTATTTGCTTCACCTCTTTACCAAACAGCCTGGTCGCCACCCACTAGTATGCAATATAGCTCTTCGCACACACCTATATTTGGGAGCGTACGAGATTCTGAACTAGATGGTGACGGCAATACAAACAACAATATTAGTGGAAGTTTTCATCGTCATGTGTATCCTCCCAACGATGAACTTTCTTCACCAAACACAAATGCTGCCAGTGCATTTAATTCGATTAGGGATACAGACACCGACGATTCTAATCAATTGTCTGTTCAACGTCACAAACCCCATGTTTATGCAACTAATTGTGAAGAGGGCACGTCACCGTCACGAAATCAGCCAAACTTAAACGATTTGGAAAATAGCGAAAATGCTTTGTTACTTGATGATGATGAAAGGACTTTAATTTTGTCACCTAGTTGCTGTGATTTCCATGAATCTTAAATTTTCTGTAAAATTAATTATTAAAATCAATGAGAAAGAGAAAGCAACAATAGTAAATTTCATAATTTTAACCACAATGAAAATTCATTAATTTATCAGGCGTCTAAGTTTCGAAAAAAATTGATTTTTATTAGGGAGGGGACAAAACGGATATACATATATTTATATGATACATAATATATACTATCTAATTTTTAATTATGCATTTTTATTCGTAACCACTTGGCTGACAAACATCTTCTAGTGATGTCATGAAGATTTTTAATTGAGGCAGCTTTTGACGTAGTTGAAGGCTCATTAATGTTTTTTTCCACCAATAATGAGATAAAAATGCGCTTATTATCGCAACGTTCTTCTAGAATTGTCCAAGTGGACATGTCATCTCCCTTCGTCGTCAGTAAGTGATTAACCAAACGTTTGGTTTCTCTTGCGAGATTGGCTTCGAAGTACTACATTTTTTGTATATGAGGGATTGGGTGTATATGAATCATGTGAAGGAACAATTCGTGGAATTGCCTCCACTTGCTATAATCGCTACTGAACTTTTTAACGGCTATTTTTCAGAGCAGCAAAGATTTGGGAACGGATGGACATCTCTTGATTGGATGTCACTGGAAGTTTAGTTAATGTATCAATGACCATAGCTTGGAGTTGAATTGCGATGAACCGTCCGTTGGTTGAAGTTGACGAATACTGTTCATTGAAAGGAGGTTGAGTGGTTCCGGCCAATCGAATATGACTCCATCGGAAATGGTGGGCTATTTGTTTGCATCATTTTTTCTCAAGCAAGTTGCTTTTGCTTGAAATAACTCTACGTTATAGTCAGTCTTGTTCTGAAAGAGATTACTCGCTGTATGAATCACAATTAATGTATTTGCCCCCTCTTTCCAATGAGGCGCGAAGTCCCCAATGACAAATCCAATACGGATAAGATTATTGGATTGATGTATGCGTATGTCTATTATGATCAATCCAAAAACGGAATACGTCGACATGTGCCGACGGAGTTTTTCGCTTAAGAAACTTCCATCCGATTAATTTCGTAATCTTTTCTTAAATGTTCAAAACGGGTATTGAAAAATTTCTGGTCTAACTTGGTAAAGAATTTCTTTTTTCCAATATCTCTCCTATGATCTACTCGTCAACTATCTCAAATCAGTGTTTAATTCTTGTTGTTTGAGTGCGAGAGCATATTTAAAAAATACCTCAATTTTTATCAAAACCTTCGTTGGGTTTTTCAAACGGAATTAACTTATTATTATTTCAAATGGAAAAAATCGTTAAACCCCTTTGAGAGCTATCATTAAATCTTTGGAAAAAAATTTTTCTAATTTGTTCATTAACTAATTGACTTTTCCTGAGGTTATATTTTGTATCTTTTTTCATCCTTCTTAATCTGGGGTCACATTATTTGAGCATATTCAATACTTAACCTCAATAAATCAATCTCGACATGAGGTTCACGAAATGTATGTACATATTAAACGTTAGTTCTATTTAAATCCAGGCACCATGGTAAAAAATGTGCATAATAAAAGTTTGCGACGCCTTTTTTGGAACATTCCATCACAGAAATATAGATAAAAATATTCCCCGCCGAATTATCAGTCTCTACGATTCTGCAAAATAAAGTTGCACTTACCTTGAAACCATAAAATAAGTGTAAAATTTCTTAATTAATTAATGAAGTATTCCAAATCAGTCTTAATTTTTTGTTTGGAAGAAACCTATATGTACCGTAACTAAACCGAGATATTGTCATGGTAATCGGGAACAAATTTTTATTTATGAGTTAGCATTTATAATTGGTAATTGTTGTATCTAATTACCCGTTAGTTAGATCCGGTTCGGTAAAAAGAAATTAAACAGAGTAGTATACTACTTTGAATCATTCTAATTATACTTTAACAATAGGCAGAGAAAAAATTGTAAAATTTAAGAGAAAGCATATAAAAACGTTAAAGTGATATTCGTAGACACTCAAGTGTCTTTCACGAAATTATCGAATTATTCTACTAACTGTCCACATAATCGAAATCACTTTAGATTTATATGTAATTTATATTTAAACCTTTTTATCTAATATAGACTGAGAAGAAGACCCAAACGAAATTAAAGTAATTCAGACTAAATAAATGCTCTTACAAAATTATAAATTCTATGAAATTTTCTGTTTTAGAGTTAACGAGACAAATTGTTTTATCAATTTTATCACCCATTTGCTATGCTTGTTAGTAGAACATCAGGTTTTTAAATGCAGTTGTGGGGAAGGAAATTCGAAACTTGTTATGTATAAAATAGCAAATAATATTAGAGAATGTTGAAAATGTTCTCCATGAACCCAAGGTACACACTCAATAAGATGGCTTGCGAACTGTAGTAGCTCACACTGTAAATATTTTAGTGTTATTCTAATAACAAAGAATAGTTTTCGAATACAAGAAATGTTTCTTTAAATTCAAAATTCGTAGTCGTTTAGACGACTAACCTTACGGTTGATCGACTTATGTAAACCGTAACTTATGTATTGTGATATATATTAGGTTGGGGAAAAGGTAATCCATAATTTTCCAATTCGAAATGTTAAATAAAGTCCTGAAGTTCTTATAAGATTGGATGGATTACATTTTCCCCAACCTAATATAACGAGCATATTCAATCCGAATATTTATGGCTGCTTTTGTGAAACCGCAGGAATTGATTTAAAAAAAACAATTTAAAGCAACTGAAAAACTATGAACATATGTTGTCACCAAAACCAACAGTAAAAAATTAAAGAAAGCTATGCTCAAAAATTTTAATGTGATGAATTAATTAAAACTTTGGCTGAAATCATCTTAAACATATTAACGGTAACAATTTTAAAGTTAAAAAAAAAAAAAGAATTCCATAAATTTAAATCGAAACTAAATAAAGTTATTTCATAACATTCAATACACTGTAATGGCGGATGACAAATATTCAATGGAATTTATTGATAGATAATCATTGCCGTAACCTCGTTTCTCTTTCATGCCACAAATGGATCAAAATTAAAAAAGAATTGAATAATTATTTTTAACGAAAATGTGAAGACTAATCAAAGAAAATTTCGATTGACGTGTAAGGATAGTTAATTGAATTAGCGTGATTATAACGGAAGAATAACCTAAGTGCTGGATTATACGGCTCCTTACGAACACTAAAAGAGCGGCAAAGACCTGAAAATCTCCCATTAAAATTAGGACTGTCATTATACTGAAGAAAATTCAAATCAAATGGGTCATTTATAAACTCGTCTAACGTCAGCGAATAGGGGCTAATATTTTCCGGGTCTGGGTCACTTGACATCACGCAATAAATAAAAAGGAAAGAATTAAATAAAAGGGTTCGCCCATTGTAAGTTAAATGTTTCACTTCCGATGTCAGTTTATTGGTCGTCTCTTGTAATAGGTTCGTCCAACGTTAAGGAAGCGTGTCCATCACTTATAGCACATTGTTTGTCCTGCCATGTGTGTGCCTACCTTTAGTTTTCCTGACTTCACTTACCTTTAGCAGAATCATTCATTATTTTATTGCAAATATATATGAAATAATAAAATAAAAAAATATTGTTTAAACATAAAATTAATCAATATTTATTAATTTTTAAGTTGTATAGGAATATAAGCATATGAATATTATTATTTTGATTCAAAGAAAAAGGTTTCATATACTAGGTCTACCTTGATTTGTATAGTTCTTTTTATTTGTTCACATATCATTTTATTTATTTATTTATTTATTTATGTATGACGTTCAGCTAGAATGTAATAACAGACGAATTGACAAATGCTTAAAATTAAATCTTATGCTAGACATTAATTAGGACTTAAGTTTAAAAAAAAAGGAAAGAAAAGAAAAAATCATATACACTTCTAATACAGAAGTACATTCGCAACCGGTATAATTCTCAGCTGGGAGTGAAACCATAAATCGATGCAAACATGCAGAAGTTTGGCAGCAGGCTATACTCAGCTGTTTACATTCAATAACACGAATATTTATAAATTAAAAGGCAAGCTCATTCATCATTATCATTTACAGAAGCTTACATCATGCTCTGAGAGGGTTACGTCACATACTTTACGAATGGCAATCGTTGCAGCATATAATTCGCCAGTCTTTAAATTGCCTTTAAGACCAGTAGCTGGTCGATATATTTGTTTATGTAACTCATTATTGATCCTCTCACAATGTTCTAATTAATAAATTAAAATAATTTAGAAGTAATATTTTTCTCGAATTCCTTACTGTGGGAAAGTATGCCGCATATTTCGGCAGCATTTCCTTTAAATGTGACAAAATTTCTTCTTTGATGAAATCTGTGAGGTCATGAATTTTTCTTTCCAATTATGTTTGTGAAAGCATTCATGTGGGATTCCTTTACGCATTTTTTACAACCAAAAGAGATTCCGATCTTGGTTCTAGATATGTGGTCTTTCACTTACATATCGCGCAAATGAAGAATTCCGCTTTCTTACAGGTGTTCGAACAATATCCACAACCCAAAGTCATTTTGTTTAATTGTTACAATTTCTATACAGTAGCATATCAAACATGTTCATATAATTTGTAGTTACGTTAGCAAGCGCATTTTATACAATTTGTTTAGATTATGAAACTTTAATTTATTTTATGATATTCGTTTTTAACTTCGAGCAGACTCTTCTTATTTAATTGTTCACGTATAATTTATTTTTTGTTTCCCTTTTACTCAACAGAACCCAAGAATTAAAATTTGTACGCAGAGCAATAAATTTTTCTACTTTTCAGCCATGGCGTTGCCAGCTTTTTTTTTTAATTTTAAAATAATATTAACTATATATAATAAAACAATTAGATTAATTACATATTGTGTTCTTCTATATATCTAAAATTCGTTATTTTAACATAGGAACTTATTTGTAGCATACATTGTTAATAAATATGTAATAGTTTATATCAAAATCAAACTTCCTTTAAAGAGTTGCTTTGTACTTCCAACTCGGCCGCAATTGAATATAATTGTTCTTTTATTGAATTAAGCGCCCTAAAAAGCTTTATTAAGCTTTAGCATTAGCTTGTAGAACTTGTGTATTCAAATTATTATAGTGGAAGCTATCACATGACCATTCATTCTAAGTGGTAATCTGAAAATCAATATAACAACTGAAGTGCTTTCTTATACACATTTGTAAAAAATAAGGTAAAATTTATTAAAAAATTTAAAGGCAATGCGTAACGCGTTATTCAAAAGCCATCCATATTAACCAATATTATAATAAGTATATAAATTAAGCGTAACTAAATTTCTAAGAATGAAATCAAATACTTTCTGAAGTTGTAATGTTTAATGTAATGAGTTTTCAATCTTATTTCATTATATATATTTGCCTGTGCATTATGTGAAAGTTGTTAATATTTGAATCTTGAAATCTTGAATTAAATTTATTTGCAAATTTTTGTTGAAATATTTTCAAGGTTTTGTTATTGTGCAATATATGTGCCAAGCGAAAGTGACTGTTGTTTCCTTTAATAATGTTCACTACAATGTTCACTATAAGAGTATTGAAAATTATTAAAATTTGGGGTAGTAAACTGTAAAAAAAATTCCTTATTTTCTTTTACATTATTAATAACTAGTGGACAATGGGCGTTACAAAACAAAAAGAAGTTCCATTGAATCTTTTGTAGAAAAAGAAAATATCGACTAGTATTCGATGATGTGAACACGAATGCTCAATTTGTCAATAATTTTCAAGGTAAAGATATCGAAACCAAATTTTCCATAGATCGTCTAATGGTCTCTTGCACTCATATTATTGCAATACTTATCTCACGACTAGCGCAGCTAAACGTGAACTGTTGGCTTTATTTGTCTTGTCCACATCTAGATGGGTTATGTGCATAGCATGGCTTTATTTGCTTTAAGACGTCCTAATTCCTTTACATTTCTTTCAAATTTATTAATGTTACGTTACGTAAATATCTAAGCAATTTTCTCTTTCTTAGAAGTTTCAACAGGGCAGATCTAAATAGAAAAATAATGAATCAAGAGACCGTTAACCCTTTCGGATATGAACCGTCAGGAAACTATGAATATGCTCAACATGGTGGTTTGACGGATATACCTTCGACTGTAGGCAACGATATGCAACAACAATCAGGAATGACAGTGCGTCCACGTGTTGATATTGATGCCTCAGGAGAAGTGGATCCAACGATGTAATTTTAAATATTTGTAAATAATTTAAAACTATATTTGTATTATATTATCATATTATTAGGTATCCAGAGCCAAAAGAAGCGACGAAAAAGATTAGAAGTCATGCCGATGTCTTAGAAATGTTTTGTGGAACAACTGAGCAAGAACTTATTCCAGTAAAGAGTTTTTATTTTTTTTTCTATGCAGCCTTCGGGTCTTTATTTCCCTTAATGGGAGTATATTTTAAGCAAATGGGCATGAATCCTGGACAATGTGGAATATTAATCGGAATGAGACCATTTGTGGAGTTTTTGTCAGCTCCATTTTGGGGTTCTTATGCGGATAGGTAAATAGCCGCCTATATTACATACAAAGCTTAGTAAATTGTTAACTTTCGTTTATTAGGTGTCGGCAGGGAAAAAAGCTTTTGTTAGCTTCTTTGTCCTGCTGGATACTCTTTACTATACCGTTAAGTTTCATCAAACCAGAAGCGGTAAAATGCATTGAAAGAAACAATACAGATTACGTTTTGACATACGCTCGAGTAAAAAGAGACATTACCGATTTTCCGTCTATTTCGTTACCTTTAAGGTCAGAATTTGAATCCATAGACTTTACCGAAAGCTTTCACACCAGGTAAGTACAATCTTAAATAAAAACTTAGAATAAATGGTCAAGCTAATTAATTATATTATCAGACGGAAGCGTTCCTTGTTTCCTCGCATTGACGCTGGAATATCGCCTATTCATATAAATTTTGTGAGCAATTATGATGACAAGCAACATGGCGACTATGTGAGCCCTATATTTTCAAGCATGGTATATAGAACCCCGGTATGTTTTCCATTACAAAGTATCCATAAAACTTTTTATATATAAATCGGACTATAGACATATTAAAATAAACATCTATTTTTCCCATTGAATTTCGTACAGGACATACAAAAAGCTTTTTTTCTACTGCTGCTGGTTATTTTAATTGGCGAGTTTTTCAGCGCGCCAGCGATAACGTTGGCAGATTCAGCAGTAATCACTCTACTAGGTGAGGATGCCGACAAATATGGACATCAACGAATGTTTGGATCCTTCGGCTGGGGCATATCAATGTTTTTCGTTGGCATTGTCTTAGATCATTCGACTTCGTTTTCTCATCATCCTTGTGGCGCTGGTCATATGGAAAAGAATTATAATGTTTGTTTTGGGATTTTTTCAGTCTTGATGACATGTGCTATTATAGCGGCATCCAAAATAACTTTTAAATATGATCCAGTGGGAGTGGATGTGCAATCATCGGAAGACATCATAGATCCTAACAAGAAAGCGGAAGAAGAGTCTATGAATCAATTAGCTACACAATTAAATTTGCCTTCGTTAGCAGTTGGATCAACTTCAACAACCGCCAAGAATGGAAAGCCCTTACCTACTACACAACCCAATATAGGAGCCGAATCGAAAATGTTTGCTCAGACTACAAAAGAAATGCCTGAATGGATGACAGTATTGACACATTTTAAGGATCTTAAAACTTGCGCCTTCTTATTTGTAGCTTGGTTTATGGGATTCGGAATTGGATTAATATTTACCTTCTTGTTTTGGCACTTACAAGATTATGGAGGCACCCCAACGCTCTTCGGAGTTGCTTCTGTCATCAATCATGTTTCAGAAATATTTGCATACTTCTTCAGTTTTCGATTAATCACTCAAATAGGGCATGTAAAAGTCTTATGTTTAGGTCTTATTGGAAATGTAGTACGTTTTCTGTATATATCTTATTTAACCAATCCATGGATGGTTTTACCTTTCGAACTTATGCAAGGGATAACACATGCCGCTGTTTGGGCTGCTTCGTGCTCATATATTGCTCACATTACTCCTAAGCATTTAAGAGCGTCAGCTCAAGGTGTCTTACAAGGCATACATCATGGTTTGGGTCGAGGATGTGGTGCTATCATAGGCGGAATGTTTGTATCTTATTATGGGACAACAGCTACTTTTCGTTGGTACGGGATAAGCTGCCTGTTTGTGCTGGGTTTCTTCGTATTTGTTAACTTTTACCGAAGGGAGCAAGGATTCATTTCTGATATACCCGTTACAGAGGATCCCCATCAGGTAAGACAATTTTCAATTTCAATTTCTTTCACTTTTACATAAAAGTGGCAGATAAAGTGACCACGATAAAAATTGTAACTTCGGAGCATTAATGCGATTAATGGTTACGCTTTCAAGGGATAGTTTAATAATTAACACTTGGTTAGGCAAAGTAACTTGCTTCGAAAAGATAATACGATTTTGAGATGAATGAAACAGTTTAAACGATATTTACAGCAGCTACCTATTCGGTGTTTGACTCGAGTCTTATCTACCCTCAATTTGCCAATCGATAAGAAACTGTTTATTCCCTTAGCTTGCCAAACCGAATAAGTCTGTCTTGCATCTTTTATTACTCTTCGTTTTACGCTGTGCTGTTATAAGTACAAAACAGGTAAAAACATTCTAGTTAGGTACAAAGAATTATTAAATACCCCACATCAATCCGCTTAATATAGTTCTTAATTTATTTTTGTGATAAAGTATCAAACACCATATTTTTCTAACTCGCGAAAGCATATGTCTCATAGAAGTTATGTGAGACTTGGTGAAAGAAATTTAACTGACGTGGTCCAAACTTAATTTCCATGTCCAAAGGTCTTATTATTATTCTTGACTTATTTTAAAAATTGCATTTTGTTGCTAGTTTTTAGCTTCGTTTTATGAGAATCCTTTTATGTGGTGAAGTTCGTAAAGTATTTATGCCAAAATGCCATTATCGACTCGAAGGCGCCATAAAACATTAAACCTATTTGCCATATAATGGCTATATCACAAAATTCATAAAATTGAACGGTGCGGTCTAGATTTTTTTACATCAATTTAGTATTTATCGATTTTTATCGATAAATATTGAAACTTGAAAATATTTGAAGTTTTTAAATATAATTTTTCCTTGGATTATTGTTTGTTAATTAAGAGACAACGTCATCACGTCTCCACTAATGATGAGTTCATTTTTCTAAATTTACCAGTATTTACTCTTTTAACCCCTCTCCTGTTCGGTATATATTCGTTTCGTTTGTAATATCCAGAAGGAAACTTCATATAAAAAGTAAAGTATGTACATTCTTGATAAAATCTGAAATCGTCTTCATTTAAAATCGATGCGATTAACCATTTGCGCAATGACTATGGTAAACACTCCCTTAGCCGCAAAAATTAAGATCAAAATTAGACAAAAACATTCTAAGTTCTTAAACTGAAGACAACTCTGCTTGCGAAGTCTTTTGTTCACTACTCATAAATTACACAACAGATACGCAATAAAAATATCCACTGTATTCCATCAAAACGTAAATAATCTGCCGCGTCCACCTATTATAAATAATCCAAACTTCGTTTCTTAAGTTTTCTTTTAAGAAGAAGGCGATAAGTGCGAAAGATTCAGTCACAACGAAATATAATTTTCTTATACTTGTTATATATAAAAACGATGGTCTTAAAACGTCGTGATCGTTCGTTTGAGAACGGGAAACTAAAAAATTTTCTGAACACATGACACGAAGATTGGAAAATTTTTCTAAATATTAGTTTAAAAAATGGCATCATTTGGAATTTGGTTTTAATTTATTGGAAAATTCGCAAGACGCTCAGTAGAGCAGCATCTACAACTTCAAGCCAATCCGATGAAAACTGAAGACGATTTCTTTGATTGCTCTCAAAATTTCCCAATATAACAATTATCTTTTTATATCGTTTTTAAATAGCTTGGAGAATGTTATTTAGGCTAAAATAAAAAAAAAAATTTTTAAAAATCGCAAGGTGAATCACTTAAGTGAAAGCATTTAAGAGGTTTTGATTATACTATTTTCATTGCAGTAAAAGTTATTTAAGAGATATCTATTTTTAGAGTAAACGCTTGCCATGAATTTATCGTTAGTGCTCCAACTTAAATGTTATTAATGTCAATGTCAAAAATTGGAACAAAACATTATTGCTCTAAATAATCTAAATCTAAATGCGTAAATAAAACATTATCGTGTTATCGTTTACAATTTGCTGCAGGTTGCTGAAGAAACTTCACATTTAGCTCCACATGGTGTTCCTAGTAATCCTATTCCTCGCGCACTCTCAAATACACGACTAAATGAAATGAATCCTAATGGATCTTCAGGTAACAGTTATGGAACTTATCAAACCGCAGGCGGTAATTTAGATATTCCAGGCGGTAATCCTTTTATGCAATAAAATCAAATTAGTCAAAATTGTATAAATTAATGGTTAATGCTTTGTTAAGTTAACTTCAGTAATTATAAGATATATTCGAACTCTACATAAGTTATTATCACCAGAGTATGCTTATTATTATATATAAATGTAAAATTGACTAACTAAACTGAGTCTACACTTATGTCCATGCATGTAAACTTATATTGCAATGCCACTTAACGCAACACTTTAATAGGTTTAGCGATATAAATTTGTTACTGTGCACTTACATTATAATATATAAAAATATTTACAAATTTTAATTAAATTAGTTGATTCAAAACAAGTACATTGTATTGAGTGGAAGTAAAGGAAGGTCTGATTTTCTGATCCTGAAGTCTATCGTAATTGATTCAACTCTCTCAACTGCAATTGCTTTCCTCTTAAACTGCCGATTTCTTCTTTACACCAAAAGACAGCTTTGCCTTCAAATACGGTAGGACGGTAGGACGGCTGCATAAAAGTTTAAGAAAAGATTAATTTTATGGTTGAGTCGTTTACCGAAATGAACGAAAAAATCTATACTTATTATTCAAGTTCTTCAATGAATGAAAGATTATAAAATATCGTTTATAAATTCATGAACGAATATATCTGTGCGGCTTGTGGAACTTGAGAGCATTAACAATTATCTCGACAATGTTTTTAAATTCTGCACACAAATTATCTTTATATTACAAGTTTTTATTATGTGTGTGTGTGTGATATGTTTTCATTTAAGTTGCTTTCTTGTCACCATAGAAGTTTGCAATGGATATTTCGGGCTTACTGCGCACTTACAGAAATGTGTGCCCCAACAAGAAGTATTGGAAGAGAAGCTATCAATAGATATTTCGGACTATTCTGTACGTCTGATCATTCTGAAATTTTGCACTCACCTTTCGCTGTGATGACAATATCACACACACACACACACACAGTCACATTTTCTGCTCATTCAAAATGACAACTGTCACAAAGTGATTAATAATCTCTTTCTTAACATTCCCTTCGTCGGTGTCAAGTAAAGCGGCTTTGAGTGTAGAATGAGAAAAGCTATATGCGTTAGCGGATTAATTTCTTTCTTAATTCAAGCCATATGGGTATCGTATAAAACGGCTTGAAGAGTAGAAAGCGACTAGATTGCGGTATTAATTCTATATTAAATGTGAATTAACTTCTTTCTCACAACTTCTTTGCTAAGGGGAACGAAATAAGAAGAATAGAATGCGACAAAATAGGTTTATTAATTTGAATTTATATATGGTACGCCTGGAAATATGAGGAACGATTATATACTGTAGAACTTTGGATCAATAAATTCGATAAAGTTAAAATGAGTAAGCAAAAGTATATTCACATAACAGAGACCTACTTGATCACTTTAAATGAAAGGGAACAACTACATACAAGGTATAAGCTTATAGACACGAAACATATGTAACATTGATCTAAACAGGTTTAATACCAGCTAATATCAAACAGGACGAACATCTGCCTGAAGAAGTGGACATCTTTACAGGAGCTCAAATAACGCTACGATCTACTATCGATGTATCCAATGATTTTCCTCAAATGGTAAAAGGTAATTCTACGCACGTGATCAACTAGACCAAAAAAAAAATCATCCATCAAAAAGTTTAGCTTTTGGAAAAGATGACGTTCATAAAGTAAGTCCAATTTCAAAGCATGAAGCAGCAAAAATGAACTATGGCACTACACTGAACACAGAATGCTATCAATTGTACTGTTTTGGGCTTTTAATGTTTGCAGGATAGAAGACAGTAGAATAGATTATGGCGCAGTGTACGTGGGACTTACGATATTTACATCGGCTCAAACACACATTCCACATAATCAAGTAAGATCATTGGAAGGCTTACAAATAAATGAATATGGATGTACGAAGCAGCCTGAAGTACTTACCGAAATCAACAAAATGGGTCGTTCAGACACTACGTAACAACACGAATTATATACGTGTACAGTTATATACGTATGCGAATTATTGGGACGTTTTGGGAAACATCGAGTTTCTTACATCGTAAAGTCTTAAACGTTCCAAGCTTTTATGTGCGTTTACATAAAAATGATTGAGAGCTTATTAAAATTTGTTTTTATTATTTCCTTGTTAGCACAGAAATAAAACATAAGTCGCTTTCAATTCTATTGACTTTAAAATGTATCGTAATAAACAAAACACAAAATGTACGGTCTCGGAAGATCTGATAACATAGCACAACATAAGCATTTGACTGATTATTTTCTCATCTTCGTTATTTATATAAGCACGAATTCAGGGGTGACTGGATATGACATCACACCGTATCAGATGCTGTGTAATGTATGTGCACATGAGTAAAAGAAGAAAAAAAAAACACAAGGGTGTTGTGGTGTGAGATATATTTTTTTTTTTTTTGGAAAAATGATGAAATTTGTTTCTCTCATCATTTATTACACCCACCTTACAAAACATGTGACCCTTTTTAGACGACGGCAGCTCCAATAAATCTTTTAAGGTATATTTTTAGTACATATGAAGAAGTAATTTTTATTCCACTAGAGCGAAATTAAATCAAGGAGATTGGAATTTTTTTTTCGAAAAATGGCCACGTTCGTTAGACTCCCATAGTCCACGAAGTAAATTACTTCGCGGCATTATTTTATATACATGAAGATTCTTCATTCACAAGTTCGAAGTGTGAAGAAGACGATGATGCGAATTACCAACTAAGCAGTCCAGTACTTCGCCATATTTACATAGAAGACCGCAATGTTAACGTTGACTACGATGTGATAGATAAAGCAGCTATCTGAAATATTTATAATGAAGAAAGCGGAAGAAGAGACAAAATGAGATTTTTCATGGGCGTGTCATATATTCAAACATCTTGACATTCATTCATCACCAAGTGAGATTTTATTTTGCCTAAAATTTGCACAGAACAATTATAGAACAAAAATGCCATATTTACTGGAGTGGGGGGAAATACCAATATGAACAGCAGTTCTAAACAGTGTAATATAAAAATAAACACAAGTCAAATGTTAGGAAAATAATTTTTTGATAGAATTGTGGAGATTACTATTAGTTTCCCACTAAAGATGACTGCAACGCGAATATAGCGCGAATATAAACGCCACTTACTGTACTTTACATTAAGGATTTCATTGTAGAAAAATTCGTAACCCTTGGCTAAACATTATGAAGATATCAAATATAATGATCGGAAAAATCAAATACAAACCGAATTGCATTAAGGATGAGTGAGTCTTCAATATTCTAAGTAATTACTCGTTTATTTATTCATTGGAATTACACAATAATTATTTTACGTACGTGTAGGAAATGCTCAATGCTCAGTAACTAGCATACTACACGTCCATATCATGTAAAAACAATATAGCAGTTCTTAAAAAATATTATAATAATAAATATGAAATTAGTAAGGTATGTTTTTCGACATCTTTTGCATTTATTCTTTGGAAAGTTAAGTAAGCAATGGCACATAACAATATGTAATATAATAATATACATAAATAAAAACACACTCTAATTTCTGTATAGTGTAATATCTAATATGAAAGCATAATTAACGATGAATCATTGATCTCAATAAACAACTCATGTTAATTTAACTTATGATAATTATGTTTTTGGACTGTTAGATTTGTAAATGTTGGGGGTCAACTTTTTGAACCGCATCCCATAAACTCGTGTTCTTCACAAAAATAAGTCTTTATGTGGGAAAAATTTTGTAATATTTTATGATGAAAATAAAAATGAGTTCTTAATTAAATACTCTATTCCGATTTGCCTATATAAGATTCTAAACACAAATATATTTAGTCTTCATTCAAAATAATCTTCTACTTTATATTAGTTAACAAGTTTGACTATTTCAGTCAAGACTCAGCACTTCTTGTTTGTTAAAAAATAAATTCGTCAACGAGTGTCCCTAGCAAATGAAAGAAAAATGCATCGTACTGAAAAGTTCATGAAAACTTCAAGATAAACTCAAGTTGAATCATTCATTATAATTGAATTTTATTTAGAATTTTCCGCTGCTTTTATACTCTTATATTAATACAAAATACTTCTCATGTTGTGTCTACATATTAACTTAAAAATACATTTTTAATTAATTATAGTCCAATTTTATTAACTGGACAATATAGCTCTTAAAGCATTTCGCCGCTTTTAGTGTAAGTGACATCTAAAATAAACTTAAAATGCAAGTTTATCATTTTTATAAGTGTGCCACCTAATTTTGATTTTATCCTTCATACACTACAAAGCTCTTATGATCCAAACTTAGTAGAGCTAATTTTTATGTTAAATTATCGTTAGAAACTTGTTTTTTTTAAATTAGAAATCATACTTACTTAATTTTCATTCCTGCACCAAACCCGAGAAAGCGTTTGTCAAAAAACAAGCAGTTATCACTTTTCCAGTTGCTTCTTTTCTCACTCTTGCACACTTGTTAAAATGTTTTCATTAGGTAGCTTAGCAAGTACGATGGGCAATGTCAAAGCACAGGTAAACGCATTGGCTTTACGTCAGTACCTAGGCCACAAAAATTCCTTAATTGCACGGTGCACCAAGCACTGGAATAGTCCAGATGAGAATTTCTCCCATCTATAATCCCATAATCGTCACGATACTCCCCCCGAAAGACCTCACCCAACAGTCAGACAACGAGGCATTTTCCAAGTGCAAGGAGCTTCCTGATTTAGGCAATATGAATTTTTTGGCATTGAGTTATCTTAACGTCTCGAAAAGTTTATGCAAATACCTTGTCTTAAGGATATTTCTACTTTCCTGTGTAGTCACACAAAACTCTGTTCTTCGACAATCCATTTGCTTTTATTGAAAAAATACACATACATGTAACTTGAACTTGTTAAGAGAATTTATTTATTCACATCTCTGAACTCATAACCAAGAAACTCCGAGCCGGAAATAACACCATTTTTCTTTTTCCCTCGAAAAGTCATCCAAATGCAATACATCACCATTTTCGTTGTGTAATCACGTATGGGAGTCGAAACTCATGATTGTATTTTTACCAAACGTTACAGTTTTCTTGCGTGCAAGAAATCTAGACAGATGACACAAATATCAATAAATATTACCAGATGACGCATACCATGCACAACTGGTGCCTTTTATTTTTACTGATACATTATATTCATTCATTTTCTATGGAATCTTTTTTGACAAAAACAACGCTGCAAAATACCCACTTAAACAGAACAAAAATGGTATCATAGATATTCCCAGATTACTCCACATTATCTTAGGTTTCTATGCGAATCCCACCCTTGGCATTGACGATGTATAAGACTCCGCTTTTGCATGAAAGTTTCAGACTGTCAGTGACCTTCCAGATATTAAAGTCTTATTCTGAGCCGGTATTTGCAAATTGTAAGTTTGGCTGTTAATCTCCCTTAGCTTTCAGCTTAAGTTTTTTTTATCTCTACTTCTGGCGGAGTTGTGAGTGGCTGGTTAGAGAGATTTGAGGTAAGAAGGAGTCTTGTTAACCAGCTTCTGAGCGATAGTAAGACGGTTTCTTGTGATGATTATTATTACTAGCAGGGAGGAGTGAGAGTTTGGGCTCTTTTATCACTCGACACTTACTCTAAGCACGGGCAAGACTGTTTGGTGAGTTCCTGTTGCCAACAACACTCACATAATTGTATTAACTAAATTTCAGCAACAACATACTTTTTTTTCACCTTGTTTGATTCCTTAAAACAGACGATAATAGTGACTTTAAACATTGATTTAATTACGACTTGAAATTATTGAACTCAAGGAGGAACGACGATCTCTTTAAAAGAATTAAACTGATCCGAAAGCTTTTTCTTCTAAATACCTTGTAAACATAGTCAATTATGGTATGCAAAAAAGCATTTATAATATGATATCTTTATTATAGCCATTTATATAATACATTAAACAATATTTGTTAATAATTGGAAGGCACCGGTACCAGTTTGTACGGGTAAACCTACCAACAAACGGCTTGATGGTGAATTTAATTTATCAGACCATCCTGATCCTGTAGCATTTTTTAAGAACTGCAGGCAAGATTCAAAAGACATCTGTTGAAGAGGTGATGAAGAATGTTCCATTCCTTTTCGTGACAATGGTTGAAATGTACCGTCGAAAGTCATGTAATCGGCTATCAGCGACAAATGCCGACGGTCAATGGTTATACCATAAACTTTAAAAACATTAAATACTTCCTGTATTATAACTTGTACAGCAGCCTCAATGCCGTAAGTCTTTGCTATGGCATGAATATCATTCGAATATATGCGATTAACTTCGAGAATATGATTGTATTTGAACATCTCTACGATATTAATACCATCCGTTTTCAAAACTTGTTCTCCTTTGTCTCCGGTATATATAATGGCTCTATTAATGTTATTAACTTGATGAATAATTGTTTTATTTACCAAATCTCTAATTAAGGAAAATATATCAAGTTGCTTGTATTTGATATCCAACTGAAAAAAATGAAAAAATAAAAAACTCTTATAAGAAAATTATGTATATAACGAAATCTTTTAAGCTTGCTAGCTTTATACAAATGTGTTTTTTTGTCAGGGAATCAATAGGGCTTACAAGCAATTAGAGTTTTAAAAAGAGGAATAGCACTGGAATGGAACAGTAGTGATAAAAATGGGGAAAAGATTCTGTAAATGAAAGTAAGAAAATCAAAAACAAGCAAAAAAGATGTGTTCAGCAATCCGAATACGAAGAGTTAACAAAAAAAAAAGGCAGAGACATATACATCAATTATTGGGGGGCATTGTCAGATTCTGCACAGAACCAACACTATAATGAAAAACACAAAGGTGAAGAGAACTAAACCAACGAAGCAGAAAACTTATAAGTAACGTTTGCGATTTGTATCCGCCCACTTTTATGTAACTAAACAAACAAAAAAACAAGGTCTATTCGAAAAAGCCGAAACACCAGCTTCATTGACAGAGTAAGTCAAACTTTGGACACGTAAAAAATCATGT
>KK351276.1:105759-134424 GCA_000671755.1 Glossina brevipalpis | reverse complement strand
GAAATTTGGCAAAGTTATTTCACATACAGGCCATGCCTGTAGTATAAAATAAAGTGAAAAGTGTTTTTTACCTGTTTTGCTTACTACTTACACACTACCCAGTAAATATTTTTTACGATATATCATGAAGAGAGAAAATTCGTCCCCGCCCTTTTATTAAAATGTAGTTCTTTTTGCCTTCTTTTAAAATAAATGTGGCGGTTATAAAAAAGTCGGGACAGCTGAATAGAGTTTTCTTATACTTCTTAATACTTAAACATACACTTTTCGTTCTTTCTATCTTTCTTTCTATCCCAAAAGAGATAGTTAAGAACGCATTTCTAGGTTGCTAAAATGGTATAAGCCTTGAAGAAAGTGTTTCCGTTCCATCAAACTCTTTTTTTTTTTTTGCTGTATTGCTAATAAATTTTATGCTAGATGATATGACTTCACTGCATGTTCTAGTTGATTAAACATTGGTCCACGGTCTGCTAATCGTTCTGGATTATTTAAAAATTTTGAAAATGGTTTGTGTGTGATTTGATCTATCTAAATAAAAAAGTTTGTGGAAGCCTGTCGGCTAAAACCGCCTGATATGAACTAATCCACAGTTAATACATATACTAATAGGAAAATTGTATACCTCATATAAAGATGAGATAAGAAAGAACGCTGGCAGGATAAAAGATGAGAAGTTCAACGAATTCATCAGCTTTTTACACTTTTGAAAATATGAAATTTACATGAAATATGTAATCTTTGGCGTAATATCATCATTATCAACTACATAATTCTCTCCATGAGTCTTCAAATCGTTAATTTCTCGGAATTGTACTTAGTATTAAAGAGTACAAAGAATTTTTTATAGATAAAAATTACCCTAAAGTTAGAAGATAACAAATATATAATAATAATATTGTTGTATAAAGTTTCGTATACTTACAAAGAGGTTTTGGATGTTGTTGACTTAAATATGGCTCTTAAGAGCAAATTAACAAATTTTTCATTAATAAATTTTAAAATATGCTTTGGTTTAACACAAAGATCACCACTGTACACTTGATGCGGCAAAAGTTGAAATATCAATTCATATTTCTGAAAACGTTCAGGTTTTAAGATTAACTGTGATTTGACTTGGATATCTATCAAGATAAAAAAAAAGTTACTTGTGCATATAATCACTACAATGGCGTTAAGATTGCAACACTTACATTGTAAAACATCAACTAATTTCGCTTTATTTAATGAAATACGTAAATACTCAGCAGATTTTTCTTGTCCCGGTTTAATAGGTATATCCATTGAAGGTGTTTTGATATTTATTGTTGCCATCATTAAAATTTCACGTAAACGAGGTATTCCAAGAGTTACATTCATTTCTCCGCGACCAGCAAAATGAAATGTATTTAATGTCATCTGAGTCGATGGCTCACCAACGGATTGTGCGGCAAGCAATCCAACAGGTTCACCGGGGTTTGCCAAAGATTGAATATTTTTAACCCACATAATTTCTTTTGTGATCTCTTTACGATCTGAATTCTTTTCAATAAATTCTTTAAATAAGCTCTCCATTTTTTCCGAAACGGCACTATAACATATGTCTTGACGATACAAATGATTTGTAGGATCTGGACGGCGAACATATTTTCGCTTATATTGCTCTTTAGTTTCAGTATCGACATTGTTCCATAACCGAATTACGGCCTCGTCCGCAAGACGTCTGCCAGTTTTTGAATTTGTTGCTCTACCGCTAGGAACTTCTATCTGGTCTTTCAATTCGGCAGAAAATCGCGTAAAAGCTGATAAATTTTTTACCTGAGTTCCTGTTTGCTTACGAGATCTTTTATCCCATTTTTTCAGCCACGAATGCTGTTTTTTATTGTGGTCTTGTATTTTGCTAATGGAGTCTTCGTCCTTAAGATTGATTAAGTCTTTAGATTGCAATACCGCATCAGCATTTCCGATTAAAAATTGCACACCAAACTTACTACTGACGAACTTTGATTTTAAAATATCTAATCCGTCCTCACCATAGAGATACTGTATAACGGTGTTGTCGCTATCTCGCACGGTTAAATCATAGTGAACATTTATCCCTTCCAAATGTTTTATAAGACACCTTTGTAGATAACCCGAACGTGAGGTTTTTACAGCCGTATCGATTAAACCCTAATGAATGACAATGTGTATTTTCCAAAAGGTTATCTTTTTATCTATTTTGTGAAAAGCCTTACTTCTCTGCCTGCCATGCAATGAAAAAAGAAATCTTGCGGTTGTATTCCCGTCATAAAACGGCCATCAATAAAACCTCCAGATTTTGGAGAAGTATCGAATGAAGCAAAACTTGGTAATGATTTACCAGATATCATTAAAGGAGGTCGTTTACCTTCCAATTCGATTTGACCCAATAAACAAGATATTTGCATTGTATTCACCAAAGATCCTTTGGCTCCGGACAAAACCATTACTTGGAGATTATTTTCTGGAAATTTAGAGATCAATCCATTTGGCAAGCAAGTTCTAAAAAATCAAAAAAAAAAAAAAAAGCTAAGTTATGCTTCTTTACCTTTCAAAACGCACTTACTTGTTAATTTCGTTGGTGTAATTATCTAAAATACTTTTGTATTTTCGATCGAGTACGACGCGGAACTTAGGATCTTTCGTAAGAGCCTCTTCCATTTTTTGCGTTAGAACATCAAGCGAAGGCACTTCTTTTAAATCTAAAGCCTTTGCTAGCGCTTCATTGCCAATGCTGCGAGTTTCTTGAACAATTTCACGTCTTAAATTATCAGCTTCATTAGTTACCAAAATGTCCTTAACTCCTAAAGAAAAACCTTCACGTTGTAAAAAACTTGTAAACAGTTTCGCAAAAGCAGTAAGCAAATTCGTTGAAGTATTTCCTCCATACAGCTGAAAATACATATTTAATAATTTAACTCAAAGTTACATACAACAACATAGTAACGAACCTCAAATACACAATGTACAAGGCCAAAAGGAGTAGCTCCATACTGTTGCTTATCGAGTACACCCACTAAAAGTTCACCTTTGCGTATCAAAACTTCGCTTTCAGACATCGTCTCTCCACCGATTAAAGCTTTGGTACTGCGATCCGACTTCCAATGCTAAATATATTTTTAAGATTTCATTTTATTTGTCAGGATATTCTTAACACTGAAATTTTGAGTATCATGAGTAATATAAGTATCAGAAATCCACCCAAAGATGAAACTGATTATTTTTTTTTTTTTTTTCTAATTCTAAGGAAACGATAAAATTTATTTAGGTATACATAGACTAATGTATTATGTATTAGCAAATTTTACGTCTCTCGGAAGAAGGTATAAATTTTCGATATTTTGAGTTCTCTTAAGTGTATCATAAAAGAGAGTATAGCCTTTCCTCTCAATGCCAATATGTTTTTTTATATGAATTTAAGGCGCTTCGAAATGACTCTATGAATTTAATAAATTGCAATAGTGTAATATCGCCTAAGCCGTGCACTACACGATTATTAGCTTGTGAATGACTATCCTGGCAAGGCAAAGCGGAAACAGAGATAATTTGATTTTTTTTTTAATTTACGCACCGCGTTAAAGTGAAATTAAATTTATTTTGGTGAGACAAGAAATAAACTTTTCAATGTGTAGTCAGTTTTGTAAGAATACTAAAAAATAAAAATTAAAAATAATTGTCCGTTTTTTTTTTTTTTTAAAAAAAGGTGCGCCATAGCAAAATTATTTAGAAATCCCAACTCAAGCCAAGTCTTTAGTCGTTGAAAAGACTATTTTAGTATACATGTAGTATTTCGCTGGTTAACATAAATCAATATATATCTCCAGTTTTCATGATGATACAGGAATATCAAGTTGAATTAACTCCTGGAAGTTACATTATTTATTTATTATCATTTATTAAATGAAAAGTAATTAAACTCATTCCCCTATTTACTGTAATTTTAATAATAGCACCAGGAAATATTTATTAATGAAACAAAATTGTGCTACTTCTGCTTACTAATATTATAAATTTACTCACAGTGTTCATCGATTTCTTTCTATAAACAAAACAAAAAAAAAATATTGTAAATTTTTATTTTCCTATATCGGGTTGCAATTTCCGACTTTCTGATTTTCACATAGAAACGAATAAATGAAACAAAGTCTAACACTAACCGTCCGGTCTCTGAAGCGTAGAATGTGAATTAAAAAACTACACATCTTGTGATGGATTCCCGTTCCAATTTAAGAAACATGCAAAAAAAAAAGTGAGAAAGTGTACCTGTACCTACCTTTGAATTTATTTTAGCTAGGCTCTTTAAATTGATGCGTTCATAGCCATCTGGTATCAAATTGATTATAATTGTAGATAAAACCTGAAAATGATATCTATGTCATGTCGCATCTTCCTTACTTTATAAAAACTATTCTGTTTACCTGTTTTCCGGACCATAATTGAAGGGGTTTAATAATCGCAGGAGGTAACAGTTTAATGTCCTTTTTTAAATTAAACAGACCTTGAAAAACCAACTGTTGATAATCTTCACGATTAAAAAATCGGCCACGTATTGATAGTTTTACTCCCGAAATAATGTGATCTTGAATAAGACCACCTAGTGGTGTGCCATCTTTAGGAACCAAATAATTATTGGCCACATTTACTGTAAATATGACAAGTTTAAAAATAGTCTAAGCCTATTTTAAGATTAAGCGAAACAATACCTAAATTGTACGCTTCAGAACGTGCTACCTCGTTTTGGGGAAGGTGAGCATTCATTTCGTCGCCATCAAAATCAGCATTGTAAGCCTTACAATTCGAATAATGCAAACGAAAGGTTTTTTCTTCTTTTAAAATACGTGCCTTGTGTGCCATAATAGAAGGTCGATGCAAAGAAGGTTGACGATTTAATAATAAAATGTCACCATTCAAAACATGACGATGTACTGTTTTTACGCCTTTTTCAGGATAGTTAAACAATAATTTGGCCATGGCTTCCCTTTTGACACTATTGTCAGCTGGAATCAATGTCGTATAGCCTTTTTCGTCCTCAATAAAGTTGGCTCTAAATTGTGATAAAAACAAATCAGCAACATGCAACAATGCTTTGACACAAAGCTATCAAATGCTTACCCAGGATGAATATTCGGACCATTTATGATCATCTTTCTTAATTCAGCTACGTTCCAATGTGTTACTTTTGCGGGATAGGATAGTTTCTTGGCAAATATATCCGGGATACCTACTTCGTCCACATTTATATTAGGATCAGGTGTAATAACCGTCCGGGCAGCAAAATTAACACGTTTCCCCATCATATGTTTGCGTATAAGACCTTCTTTCTTTTCTAAAACTTGTTTTAAGCCCGCCGATGAAGGAGCTTCTCGTGATATGCTTGCATCCAGAAGAACGTCAACAGAAGTTTGTAATGCTTGCCAAGCATTGTAGAGCTTTTCGTAAGAAGTTTTGCCTTTTGCTGCCAAATACACTTCCTATAATATGTCGACTTATTATTATTCTCAATTACTATTTCAAATTATATTTTTTTACCCGAGCTTCCTCCGAAGTTTCATGTGTTTCACTTTTTATGTGATTCACAATGACTCTTAGAACAGAGTTATTTTCGATAATAGTTCTATAAGCTGATGTTTGCGGATGTTCGATAATTTGATTAAACAATATATTGAATGGGCGAGCTTGAGGAGGTGTAACCAAAATGGTATCTAAAAAAAATACATCTGTAGGACAATGTTCCCCAGTTTTAGATTTTTTAACCAATTTTAAGATCGGGAAAAAAAGATCTAAGATTTCGGCGTAATTCGAATACATCTCACGTAAACGTTTGCGCATTTCATCAGCAAAAATCATCTTATATTGGCCACACGTTTCTTTGGTATCCGGAAATCTACGGGATATAATACTTTATGAATTATTTGCGAATTATTTATTATACTATGTAATACCAACTTTGATTTAATTTCGGCAAGACTCATGTAGCAAACAAGTTTTTGATGTAAATAACGCACTTTACTCAAAGTTTGTTTGCAATGGACGCAACGCTTGGATGTAGGGACCTGAAGAGTAGAATGAACGATTGCTGAACGCAAAGCACATGTCGTTTTTGTTGCATTACTTAGATTGCTTTGCCGTGTACTTAAAACTTGACGTAATTCAAGTAAACGAGGATTGACGCTACAACTGTCCTCTAATTTAACTTTCCCCACTTCATCTTCAAGAATAGATTTTGATTTAAATTCCTCTACTTCTAGGGCTTCTATAATACAACCAACATCTATAAGCTGCAATTGGAGTTGCAAGAGTTCCAGCTCGCTACCTTAAAAAAGTTTAATAAAATAAAATACATATTATGAAAATGTCATCAGATATTGTAAGCTTTGATGCAGCATAGTATTTCTTTTGCCTTCTTTTTTGCACTGCGTTTGATAACCAGCTTATCAAGCCATTAATTTGTCTGACAATCTCTCCATTATGTTTATAGAATTTTTATTGGTTATTCTTTTGAAATAATGTTATAGCATGTCTTCGGAGTATCATAAAATAATGGATCAGAATGGAGCATCGTTTAAGCCACTGTTTAGATAAATAATAGCATTGTTTATTAACAAGCTTTAAAAACACTAGGGAAGTGGACTGCAAATTTTCGCTCAGCAATATGCAGAATAAATATGTGTAAACAACTATCAACTTTAATCTAATAAGGTTTTTTGCGTCTTCTAGTTCAGGTTTTTTGCCTATTGAACTCTAATATACTTGATTGCTGACATTTTTTTCTGCTATTATAAACAAATGTGTAAACTTTTATAATAAAATATTGCAGTCACTTGAAAGAACTTTACTTATACCATATCGTTATGTATGCATAAACATTTTGATGTATTTACCTTGAATTTGAATTTTGTAACAATGCTTACAAAATATGTTACATATCCTCTGAACCAATTTTGTAAAAAATGGATTATAGACAAGTGCATGAAGCTCAATATGACCTAAATGTCCAGGGCATGCTTGTATATTGAAACAAGTAGCGCAACGCCTCACTTGTTCCGATTGTGCACCCATCTGGCTGTCATATAAACCACCGACCAAGGGATGGCCAAAAACATCAAAAGTTGAACCTGTAATTATTTTAACTACGCTAAGCTGCTTAATTTCGTCTCTGCTGAAAACAGAAAACTCCAATTCTGTAGGAATCATATTGATGTCGCTTTTGGTACCCATTGTAAAAACTTTATTTATTTTTCCTTCTTTATATTAATTATATTATTTTTTCTTTTGAATTGCAAGTGAATCGGTACTTTAATATTGCTCACTGTGGAATTAAGAACACGCTATCATCTGTTAAGTGAAAATACATAAGAACGAAGTGAAAATTGGAATGTCTCCATGAACGCACGTGCGCATACAAAATATATAAGATATTAGTATTTTGGAAAGTGCGGTGAAATGGGATATGAGAAAATAACAAACTGAAACGCGACAAGAATTCAATCCACGGATGTTTAATTAAGGTATGTTAATAAAAGTACTGATTACATTTACCTTTTAATCAACTTTCGTTTTCGTTAATTTTTGAAACTTTTCAACAATGGCAAATAATAATTGTCGTAGTTTTAGTAGATTACGCCATAAAATACATAAGACGTTTTCTATCTTTTTGTTTACGTTCGTTTCATTTACAGTTTCCTCTTGGGTAGAACACAAATGCAAGCTGAAATAAAAATGGGATAACAGATTGCTTATCTTACCTCCAAACTAGGAAACATTAGTAACCTTGTGTCTGGAATATTATTCCACGGTATTACTATTTACGGATGGTCTTCTAAGGTCAATTAGATACGCATATATATATATATATTTGTCTATAAAATGAGCTGATTAGCGGCTTCATGTGAGCAGCATCTACAGCATCTCTATAATATAGACAAAAACTATGCTTTATGATCAACGTCATATTTCCATTAGCTTATTTAAATTCTTCATGAGAAATTGCGCAATACACAGCTCGCAACTTCTCATCGTTTTCGATGGCACGTTATTCTTTCGTGTTTTAAAACTTTTAAATAATGTTTGTGTAAGTTTTGTGATTCGGCTCGATTTAGTTTTCGTCTAAACATCTGTTTTGTCAATATTAGTTTGGATATATTGGAGAAACAATGTGCCGGTTTACAGAAGATTAGTACAGATGGTGGTATTGTTGATTCGCTTCCATGATTTTCTCTTTAACCTTCCTTCCAATGTGTCTGTTCCCTGTTATCATGTATAATTAAATGTGCACAAGCAACAGATTTCGCCGCTCGATCGGCTTGATCATTTCTCAATAAAACGATATGACTAGGCATTCAAAGCATTTTAATCTTATCTCCGTATGTTGGTATGGTATTTCTTAATTTGTTAATGATGGTGGAAATTAAGGCATTCTGAATAGCTTTTAATACAGACAGGCTATCAGTGACAATAACACTTTTGAATTTACTGTAATGGACAAAATCTATAGCTCTGGCTTTAGTTGTGAATGTCGAAGTACTTTCGTGAAGTATGAGATTTAATGCAGTCTGTCATAAAGCACCTACCACGACAAAAAAAAAAGAAGGAATATCGACAGATGCTGAGCCGTCAGTATAAAGGAAATACCAACGGTAGTATATATAGTATTTGGGTTGTTTCTTCAAGTAGATTCCTGAGTGAGTTCTTTTCTGGAGAGAGATATATCGCAAGAATAGCCTTTTAAAGCCCACGGGGGTTAGATTTTTTAACATTTTCGTCGAGAACGGATTTATTTGAATTAAAAAGCTTGGGAATGAGCTTAGCTTTTAACTCAAACGTGTTAGTGATTTTCAAGGTTGCTTGAAGCTGTTTAGGTGTAAAAAAGAATTTTTTAACGTAATAATTTGTGGTATCAGAAATTTGGCACAAAATATTCGTCGGTTACTTTGACAGGAGACAAAAAATGTTCTTTCCAGATTTAGCCCCAATCTTCTATTATCCGCCCGCTAGTCTCGAAAAAATACTTGCCGAATACAGAAATAGCTCTAATGAAGGGGTGATTGCCGAAACTGAAGCATATTTTGAAGGGTGGGGCAAATTGTTCTATAAACGAGGCATAGGGACGTTACAGAAGTGTTGAAATATATTACTCTTGAAGAAAATTTTGTTAATGAATAAAGCCGAAATTTGCCTAAAAGTTGTTGGCAAATTAGTGATCCTACGAACTTATTGTATTATGTGTTAACTTTTAGGTATTGTAATTTGACGCGTTTATAATTTCGTTCCGGTTCTCACTTATTCTGGTCCTGCTCGTTATTTTCACGTCCATATAATCAGCTGGCCAACTGGTTTGAATTTTATCAAAATTACAATACTATGTCAAATGAAAAAGATAAGATAAAAAATAATTAGTTTTATAACAAACATTTCTTTAAGAAGTGAATAGAAATTAATTTAGTAATCATGGTGTTTAGGACTGCAATCGCCAAAATTGCCGACAAGCGAATTCCTCTAATTAAGTTTCGTAAAGGAGGTGGTCAATTTACATCTTCCAGTAGCGCTGCTCCTGTACAAACGCAACAGGCGAGTCAAAATACGACCGTAGAAGAATCTGTAAATGCATTATAGCAGTGAAAACATTAAGCAGTTTTTATACTTTTTCCTTGTGCGCTTATTCTCCAATTCTAGCAATCAACAAATGCAATAGAGGATTGGGAATTACCTTCTCGTTATAAGCGCCTACCTATGACCGCGGATGAAATGGAATACATAAATCGTGGCGGTCCAGCTTAAATCTAATGAACTTTATGAAATAAATTTTTTCATTAAAAGCTCTTGAAATGTTGGAATGAATTGTTGCAGATATGTTTAATAACCAAAATTGTTATGCAATAAATTTTTAAGATATCGATGCAGAACTGACACACATTTCAAAATTTGTTTTAATGGATTGTTGGAGAAACAAAACGACCTCGAATTCTTCTCTTCTGAACAATACTTGAATTAACCATGAGTTAATGGCGTTGTACAAATACAATATTTCATAAAACATCAATGTACGAACATTGCTTTTATATATAGAGCAATATAAATATTAATTTTGATATATGCTGTTTGTGTGTCTCCAGCTTCATGAAAAATAGAATAATTGTTGGTGTTTCTTAAATCAATATTTTGCCATGTTTTGAAGGCATATTCAATAAGAATCAATGTATTCCTATTTCATATCAATCTGTAAATTAACAATGTATGTCCTCGAATGCTTTGAAGGAATTGATATTTCTCGACATTGATGTTTACAATAACATAAAAAACCCGCCTAGAATTAGCGGAATGCGAAGAGAAGAAAAAGAAAATCGATTTCGCTAATTTTAAACCAAATCGCCGGCAAACGTCTAACTTGAACATGTCTGCTACCGAATCTTTCAAGCGTTTAAAGGACGCGGCGGCCGAACTCCAGTGGGAGGTTAATTTTAAATAATAGAAGAAAAAAGTAAAAATACTTTCAAGAATTTTTTCTTTTACAGCCTTATGAAAACTTATTAGGCGTCTCTACTGAAGATGATGTAGCCGAATTAATTAATCACATTTGCAAGGAGATATTATTGCGTGACGAAATTGCTTTATTATAGAAATTATTCTCCTATATTTTAGAGATTTGCAAATATCCATGTAAATTTCTTGACTCAACATTGCATCAATCTGCGTCTTTGGCTTTTATACGTTTTAATTGTGTTTCATCATTCATTTGACTTTCTCGATGAATATATTCTCATTCATATAAAGGATATTAAAATCAAGTGCAACATTTAGAAGAAAGAAAATTATCGTTTCTTTTTTATGAAGACGATATGAGAAGCAAAAAAATCACGAAAAATTTAATAAAATATATATAATAATAAAATAAATGTTTTATTTCAAGTCGATCATGTTTATAATTAAACAAGTAAGAAAATAAAACCAATAAATCTGAAAAAAATTTCATTTCTTTCATTTTGAGCACGTACGAATCCTTTTTCTTTTTTTTAGTTGTCAGAACCTCCTTTATTTTCTTAAGATGTGATTGAGAATATTGGCCGATTTTTTATTTGATCTCACTATTAATTACTTGACGAAATAATTAAGTTTGTTTTGTTGAAATCGAACGTTTTCATACAGTTGATTTAAAACAATGGATTTTGCTTATTTTCGTAAAATCTGATTAGCATATAATTTGAATCCAGTCGTGTAAGACCCCATTTTAATATATTCCACATAAAAAGTGTCTTTTTCAGCATTCTATAGTACAGAACACATATTTACAGTTTCAAATAGACGTGGCAGGAACCCTAGAACAATACCAACAAGGCAAGGTCTAAACAATATGTTATTTTACTTCAATTTTTTTTATCCTGCTGGAGATGGAAATTCTATTTTATATCAATATTTATACTGATTTTTTGGTTTGATTTGGAAATTTATATTCTAATTCTTCCAGGATAAGCAAAAATCTATAATTAGACAAAAAAACTTTTGGATCATTATATATAAATAATAATTATATATATAATAGTTTATATTATATATTAGTTCTTGGATTATTAGGATTTATTGTGTGAGCCCCTTTCAGGTCCTTACGTTAAAGTGTCTTGAACCCATTCTTACTTTAAAGTGTCTTGAACCCGGTCTTACGTTAAAGTGTTTTGAATCTGCTCTTACGTTAGTGTCTTGAACTTGCTTTTACGTTAAAGCTGCTTGAAACAGTTTTAAAAAAAGTGCTGCACATAGCACATATAAGCCTTATGTGTGTGACGATAAGTAAACGTTAATAAAACACACATCTGATTGATTGACCAATAATAAAGATGATTTACTTCACACTTGAAATTAATTTGCAATTTTTTCGATTGCATTGTAGTAATTTAAAGGGTCATTTTCAAATTATGGATAAATTATATGAATTAGTGAAATGTTCATTCCCATGCATTTCGTAATGGGGAAGTTTGATAGCTTCTAGCTTTGCTATATGTTACTTTCTATTTACATTGAAGGTTTTTTTTTGCTAATTAGAGTTAAAACTAAAAAGATTTGAAGTCATATCCAACAAAATGCCGGTAGATATTAATCGTCTCACCGAAGGCTGGTTAGAATTAGAATCAGATCCAGGACTCTTCACGCTACTTTTGGAAGATTTTGGTGTATATGGTGTGCAAGTGGAAGAAGTTTATGATCTTCAGAAACCAATTGAAGGTCCAGTGTACGGATTTATATTTCTATTTAGATGGATCGAAGAGCGACGAGCGCGTCGCAAAATAGTTGAGACAACCGCTGAAATTTTTGTGAAAGATGACGAGGCCGTATCGAGCATATTTTTCGCTCAGCAGGTCGTTCCCAATAGTTGCGCTACTCATGCTCTTTTGTCCGTTTTACTAAATTGTAGTGAAACCGAATTACATTTGGGTGATACCTTAAGTCGTTTAAAAAGTCATACGTTACATATGTCCCCTGAAAATAAAGGTTGGGCCATAGGAAATACACCCGAGTTGGCCTGCGCACATAATTCTCATGCCATGCCGCAAGCAAGAAGACGATTAGAACGAAATGCTGGGTCTGGTGTATCAACAGGGCGATTTACAGGCGAAGCGTTTCATTTTGTTAGCTTTGTGCCTATTAATGGTCATCTTTTTGAACTGGATGGACTAAAACCCTATCCTATGGATCACGGTGGATGGGATGTAAGCGAGGATTGGACCGATAAATTCAGACGTGTTATGGCTGAACGTTTAGGTATAACGACTGGAGAGCAAGATATCCGTTTCAATCTAATGGCCGTTGTGCCTGATCGACGAATAGCAATAACACACAAACTAAAAATGTTACGAACTAATCAAGCGATCGTGTCTGGTACATTGCAAAAATTGTTAAAGTCCAACGAAGATAACTTGGATAATTCTGCTACAAAAACCAATGAAAACGCCACAGAATTAAACTGGCAGCAACAACAACGTTCAGTATCCCCATCGCCATTGTTAGAAGTTTCAAACGCCTTCACTGTGCGCGATTTGCAATCGTTACTGAAAAATTTAGATTCCGAAATTGCAATAAATGAACAACATTTAAACGACGAAAATGATCGTCGTTACATGTTTAAAGTGAGTAATTGTTAACGGAAGAGAGTAAGCAGTAATTTACTTATATACTTTGCATGTTTTACAGGTTGACGATTGCCGTCGTACACACAACTACGACGAATTTATTTGTACATTTCTTTCTATGTTAGCTCATCAAGGCGTGCTCGGTGAATTAGTAAGTCAACATCTACTACCATCGAAAAAAATTGGTGGTCAAAGTGTTGCCAGTCGGATCAGCAAACAAAGTGCTAACAACACGGTTGCGCAAAAACAAAAAAATGGAAAATCTCCAAAAACTCCTGGTCGTCGAAGAAAAGGACGCAATAAGTGCAGGAAACGAAAATAGAAATTTAACACAATATATTTTGTTTTTGTCAGATTATATAAACATATCTTAATCTCTTAACAAATAATTTAATTTAATTTATAAAACAATATAAAAACATTTCATTCGCACGTGTTCCCATATATATATACAATGAAATATTTCGATCTTTAAAGTAATTCGAAACCCTTTAAATTCTAACTAAAACAACATTAAAAATGTAAGGGATACCTTACGAAGATAAAATAAAAGTTTTTGAGCGCCGAATAATATTTGCCTTTTTGGGAAATGAGCGAGCGCGCAGTTCTAGCAGCAAAGTCCACAACTTTGGTACAATGAAAATACCATGGAAAAGGATGACCTTCAAAAATATAATAGAAAAAAAAAAAAAGAGTAAAAGAGAAAATTGACGCAAAAAATAATCAGTATCACCATCCACACTACTCTCATGTTAATCTTAATCTCATTCCACCATGTCCAATCCACATCGAGAAAATCAAGACGGCAAACCTTATTCGGAGCATCTAATCCTATGGACGTCTTTAAAATATCTGTAGGACATAATATCAATAAAATGTTTAACCTTATTAGAACGCGACTAAACTATTTAGGTTATCTTCTTAAAAATATAGAGCCGCTAATCTTAGCTGCTGATACTCATGCTAATTTAGTCCAAGAATGTATTTCTTGAGTCTGAATAAACTATAAGATAATGGTAAATAATAATAGTAAATTTCAATAGATGGTCCTTTAAAAATCCCGAAACTTTCCAGAAAAGAAAGTTAGAAAAGTTAGTTTATCAAATTCTGATTCGTATACAGATCGACAGCAATGTTGTCTGAACTTACTTTTTTTTTATCACAGTTTATTTAAATTATTGAACATGAAATTATATAGAATATCAAGGACACCTTTTTGGTGTTGAAATTCAAGGTCAAAATCACTTTGCATTCTTTCATATATTAGGTTGGGGAAAAGGTAATCCATTATTTTCCAATTCGAAATGTTAAATAAAGTCCTGAAGTTCTTATAAGATTGGATGGATTACCTTTTCCCCAACCTAATATTTATTGGAGTTTGGAAAAACCTATACTTTTGATAAGCTTAATATTAAGATATTCGCTGCAATACCTGGATTTAAGAAATGCTTGTGACAATGCTCGTTTTACTTCTATTAGGTTGGGGAAAAGGTAATGCATCCAATCTTATAAGAACTTCAGGACTTTAACATTTCGAATTGGAAAATAATTGGAAAAAAACAACCAGAGACATAAAGTGTTCTATATTTACAAGGATGTATGTAATACTCAGGCCCACGTTTTGTGACACTTATCGATTCAGAATCATTTTGCGAACCTATTTTAAGCCTGCCTTGTCTGTCTATCTTTCTGTCTGATATTTGCCGAAAGGTTTTTGTGATTAACCTTCAGGCCACAATTTTTGAGATATTTTGGTATATATGTGTATTTTGGTCCATTTTTTATGACTATACATCATTTGAAAAAGCTTTTGTATAACAAAAATAAAAATCGGTGGAAACTTTCAGTAACTTCATCAAAACAGTTACTTTCGATAACCTTGTTACGCAGAGTGTATTTTCTACATGTATGGGGGGTTCTGTTTGAGAAGGAGCATCTTCTAAATTTTTGAAATTTCAGAAATTCTTGAAACCGCAATTTTTTTGTTGGTATGTCCACTTTGCAATTGCAATTGATATTGCAAACTACTATCCTCTAGCACTTTTAGATACTAGAAAAAACTTCCGATTAAAGTGCATTTCTATAAGCACATACATAAGTTATTTTTATTACGTGTTAAAAAAAAAAACAGATTTCCAAATAAACTAACAATTTATATTCGTAAGCAAATAGTTGTTACACAGTTTTGTGATATTTAATAAGATTTTAAAGATTAGCATTTTTTAATACACTCAAGTAAGTATATTTAAATGCTTTCATAATTGTTGGTATGCAAGGTAGTTCTATACATTCAACTAATAGTTACCGACATTTCTAAATCAGTTCCGTTAGAATTGGTAATGTTAATTTCATCTTTGTTAACGATGACGCTGGCATCATCGCCATTTGATAAGTTTTGCGCTTCGCCTTCTTCTTCAATATTCTTAGTAAACGAAGGTTTGTCTCCGATGGCCAATTTTTTAAGTGTCTCAATATTTTCATTTACTTCATTAGTTGTTTTTAAATGTTTCTCAATTTCTGTCCTAACTTTAGCAATATCTCTTTGGCTAAAAAATATTCAAAATCGAAAAAGATAGTTATATATATATATATATGTGTGATATGTGTGTGATATATTCACAAAATTGTGATAATGATATCTAACCTGATTTGAACAAACAAGATGCCATTTATTGTATTTAACATATCCAATACGGAACCCATTGTTGGCGGTTGAATATGAATGGGTGGTAGACCAGTAGTAAGTTTTCCATTCGAATAAATGTCATTCATTTTACGCTGTAAAAGTACAGCTTGTTGTGTAAGCAGACGTAAACACTCTGCAGATTCGCGAGTTTTTTCATGGTTTTCTCCTAGCTAAAAAAAATCAATGTATTCGATAAATTTGATGTGTGAAGGGTTTTACTTTTCTACAAACCTGCGTTTTGTAAATGGAATATGTTTCTTTTTCGTTATTCAATGCTGAACGAAAATCACCCATACAGGATTGAGTGCGAGCAACCAAATGATAACTTACAGCAACATGCATTGATTTTTTACCAAAATACTTCAAATTAAGCTGTAAGGCATGTTCTATAAACCGTAAAGATAATTCATATTCACCAACTGCATGTAAAATTAAACTGATGTTGCTCTGAAGATAATTGAAATGATGAGATAATTTCAATTAATTATTATTAATCGTATCGTATTTCTAATAAATACTTACATCTATAAGTCCAACTTCGGGATGATCTTCTCCGCATATAAGAACCAATAAATATCTGGCACGATACAACAATTTTAAAGATGTGCTGATTTGTCCATTAGCAAAACAATAGAGCGATAAATGTGTCTACGGTCGAATGAATGCGTTAATATTTAATTTTTTTTTGAAACGTTATCTCGGATATATTTACATATTCTAAAATTGTACATGGATGATCAATGCCGTTTACACGTTCACTCATTATGACAGCACGCTGTTGTATAGCCAAAGCTTCTTGAGCATCTCCCAATAAATAACTTAAGCGAGCCAGCATGCGTAAACATGATCCATTTTCAGAGTGCATAGCGCCAAAGACATTATTTAATAAATTCAGTGCTTCGCTTATTAGTTCGTATCCCTCTTTGAAAAGGCCTTGTTGAATCTTTGATTGTCCTGTCGTATAAAAATTATAAGCATCTGAGGCGCGAGGACTAATGTGCTTCACAATCGGGAAAACATTAAGAATATCTTCATCACTAAATGTTGATTTGTTGCGCGATTCGAAATTGTATTCTCGTAACAGAACTTGAATGCCGACTTTGAGGCAAAAACCACGTAAAATGCTCATACGTTGCAAGGAGTATTTTTCTATCACTGCCTCGATAGACTCACAACCCAAATCATAATCCCAATAGAATTTTGATTCTTTTTTTATTTGTTGCCATAAGGATTTTTGAGTAATTAGAGCCCAATCATTGTTATCGCCAACCATTTGACCATTCTTTTGATTGGTTTTACTCATATTTCTATTTCTATTTTTTCCTTTTTTGCTATTATTGTTCGATTTATGCAATTCATCTGAATGAACATTGATATTGATGACTCCTGATGATAGAAAGCAATTTAAAAAATGACTTATGGCTGCCGATAGATGTATAGCATCTGTGTTTTGCATATAAGTGTAATATATATGCTTCGCTGCTCGAATGATTAATTCCATAACCGATATACGATGCAAATAATCCATACGAGGAACTTGACTTAGCATAGTTATAACTTTTCCCAAGTAACGCACATTGATGCCATTTGTATGTAACGCTTCTGTTATACTAGTACCATCCATTGGAGGTGACGTGTGATTAATATGCTCCTTAATAAATGCGGGAACTTGCTTCAGTACCAAAAATTCGGCAGCATCTTGCACTAATTTCTTTTGTTTAACTAAAGAGTTTGGACCATTAGGGTCATCAACATGTCGTATGCCAGGAGAAAAAACATCTGGATTGAAACGAAAATCGAACTCTTTTTCCTTTAACGAACCAACGGCGGCACAAGCGAGTTTAACTACTTCGGCTGCTTCCCTTTCATCAGCGGCGGCAACGCTTCTCTGTGCTTCCTTAATTGCTTCGTAAGTTGTCTTTTTTTCAACTTCCAAATTTTCCTTGGGATCATCATCTTCGTTATTTTGTACATTATCGATATTGGTTTTAAGTTCTTCCGTTACTTCGTCGTTTTTTCCGCTAGCGTCTGCAATAGCACTGTCTTCTTGCTTCTTATTACAATTTATCCGCTGCAAATGTTGTGCCGCATTCCTTATAAAACTTACATACCGATCTTCAATAAAAGCTTCCAATAACTCTTGTCGCAAGCAGGATAGTTTGTGTTTATGTTCAATAGGAAAACCCATATCTTTTAAATCTGAACTAAGCTCAATATTTAGTTTTAAGAAATTTACATCTGGTGGAAACGTACGTAAAAGATCTAGAATATAATGACGGCCATCATTGCCAATTATGCCTTTGCATTCGACAGATGAACATAATTCTACTGCCTCATCACGTTCATTTTGTACCGAATGAGGGAGTATTTTTAGATGTTTGCCAGCTTTTCTCAAAAGTTCTATATATTTAGGATGACTTAATACAGTTTTGCCGAAATCTATGCTGCCATAAACAACAGATTGTTCTTGTTCTCGCTCCAATATCCCTGGGATGATCGATTGCGCAGTCACCCGATATCCACGATAATCAACTACCACAGTGCCCAGAGTATATAATCCTTCAATATCTACGGCACTGTAGACACGAACGCCATGCAAATCATTTCGTGGAGCCACAAATGCAGCAACGTCGCCACCCAATTCTTTGTAATGATCACGTACGTCGAATCCAAGTGAAAAGAAAATATTGTTCCAGATAAACATTTGCATTTTCGGATCCTCGCCAGGATTTATTGCTAAAACATTGCCATCAATTACGGCCATTGCTCCCCGTGTAGCAGCAATTACAAAATCGCCATGAACTTTAAATATTGCTCGTTCCCGCAATAGACGTTCAGGTAATGTTTTCCGCGGTAATTCACGTGTCGTTTGCAATTCTTCATTCCAATCCCGAGTTTGTCCAGGAATATGTTCCTCATAACTAGAGGATATAAAACGATAGTTTTAAAGTTTCATAAATTTGTGTACATTAAAAATTAGTTTCACACCCACCATAGCCCTGTTTATCAAAAAAATACCAAATTATTCTTAAATAGTCCTTTGTCCATTAATCGTAAAATGGACTTACTTTTTTTAAAAAAAAAAAAAAAAAGCATTGAAATAGTGTCTACAATTAACAAAACGAACGTATGCCACATTTCGAGTAATTAACTTTCTTAAGCTATTAATGGACTGGTATGTATTGATATATATCGACTTTGTTAAGAACACAGGGATTGTAACCACATCTCCATATTTATACAGGTTTGATGTGAATTATAATTTTTGGATGGTGTGTATTTAAAAAAGTTTTTTCTTATTCTTACCCTAATTTGGAAGAGAAGGCGTCTTCGGCACGTATAGCATCAATCGTATGTTCAAGCAAAGGAGCGCTCCACTGATAAACTTGATAGGGAGTAGCAACGCGCTCAAAAGCATGTCGCAAAGTACGCTTTTTTTGCATTTGTTGAAAGGCACGCTTGAACGAAGGTGAAATTTGAGTTAATAAATCTATTAGAGAATGGCTTAGGTGACTTGGGCTATCTGGTTTTGGATTAAATACTTCATCAGTCGATTGATTAATATAAAAGCCCTTCGGACAAGCAGATATATGAAACCGTTTTTCCTCCATAGTTACCACATACAAATACATTAAATCTCCGTGCAATTTACGCGGTCCGGGTGGCGGATTCCACGCCGATGTAGTAAGAACTTTTAAGGCTTGTGGACCTTTGGAACTTTTTCCTACGCCGGGCTGTAAAGGAGTTAATGGAGGTTCTTTAACTCCGGGCATTATATACTCTGGTGGGGTACAATCTACGGAATCAGGCCGTGATTTCTTTTTTTCCAACAAATCTCCTTGAGTAATAGTATGTAAAAAAGTCAATGAATTACATTCAACGCCATTATAAGCGTCTGCGGGATCCATGCTTTTCAGCAAGTCACGCACATGGCGTACATGAATACGTGCTTCCCGCATCGTATATGGTTCTTCAACAACTTTAATAGTTGAGCCATGTTTCAAACCTTCTATTGTCTTTAATTCTGCAAAATTATCTAAGGTCACTCCGTCCAATTGCAACGAAAAACATGTGCGATGACAAGTATCTTCACGGTCCATTAGCAATTGATGAATCTCCTGCACAAGTTCCATACTAGATAATTGAACGGAGAGAAGTTCTGCACCTGGACTTTGAATATTAACAGTAATACCACTGTCATGCAGAGCGTCCAAATCGACATCTTCTTCATAATTTTCTTCGGCGTCCGATGTGACATCCTTTTTCTTTAAAACGCTCTGAGTTTTCTTATCTATAGCATTTGCGTTTGTATCAATGTTACTATCGATTGTTGTAGATTCATTTTCTTCAGTGTGACCATTAGCTAATTCTTCAGTATTGTGGTCGTTTTTAACGGTTTTGCCTGTAGGAAATAAAAATTTGATTTTCATTACGATTAAACACTTATAAATAAATAATCCAATGAATTCGAATTCTTAGAATTCAAAATATTTAAGTTCTTTATTATCATTCCGAAAGATTTGTATTCATCTCCAGTAATATTACTAATTAATGGTATTGACTTTCACTTAAATGTAAGCCAAATTAGCTGAGAACAATTGTACAATTGACATTAACAACAGTCAACTAGACACTGATATTACTTGATCAGCAAAGAGCAGCATGTGTTGTCTAAAATTCTTGAGAAGAAAAAAAATTCTAATCGTATATTTCAATTACTTTTTCAACAGTGAGATCACAATGCGCCGAGGAAGACAACATAAATGTTTAAAAAACACATATAACTTTTTCATAAATATGAAGGAACAAGGACCAAGTAATACAATTTTACTTTTATCAACGCAAATCGATTTGAAAATTAATAAACGGAGAAAGAAAAGCGTTTTAAATATGTTTTATGACTTCAAATAAATGTACATGTGAGACGGAAAAATTTAGTTGAAATTGTAAATTATTTCGAGACAAAACAAACCTAACCTGAGATTATTACTGATAAGCCACTATAAGGAGGAATACTTGGACAATAGAGGACGGGCAACCACTCGGCAGCACTTTCTTCCAATCTCCGGTAACTGCAATGCTTAAGCAAGCTGTATAGGACACGCTAAACCACAGACAAGATTTGCGAAGAAAAGTTCCTTTGAAGAAGTTTTAATAGAGAAGTAATTAAATGTGAACTTTAAGATTAATTTGTTGTCCAAGCAAACGACGAATACGAGAAGCTGAACCTTAATTCATCGAGGCAACACACGCCAAATCAGAGAGATAATAACAGCGCCAATATGTTTACTACAATAAGCAGTTGATACTTAAGAACTATATTTCGACAAAATTCAGTTTTTACACGAAAGTTACCTAAAACATAATTAATTAAAAACCAACTACAATTGTTAAGCAAATCTATATGAAAATAAGACACAATTGGAGAAATAAGCCTAATTCTCCTTTCGGAAAAATATTAGAAAATATAAACAAATGTTTTTTTTTTTTAGAAGCATATCTTGCAATAGCAATTGTGCATTTTAATTCAAAATCCGAAATATTTTTCATAGAAAAGAAACAGATTATAACTACTAAAACCATTCACATGTTACATTGCATTCGTAGAATAAACTAACCTAAAGCACGTAAAATATAAGAAGAATGCTGGCATTATATTAAACGAGATTATTGACGGAATTCACAGACAAAAAATTCTTAATAAATAAATTCTAGATGATAACGCACAGCATCAAAGTTACGTAAAAATTCTCTCAATACTTATATTAACGAAAAAGCACGGATTATACACTCACCACCATTAGAATATTCCAACATAAAATGGCAAATAACTGAAGAAATTAATTCTGTCGTAATCATCGGAGTAAAAAAAGTCCTTTCGCGCGATGGGTCAAAGAAACGGATAATTTGTAAACGACAAATTTAGAGGTATTTATATATAATGTTTTTAGCGCAACAGATATAAAAGAAGAACCAAAATTTCTTTGCTTCTAGAACACGACGTAAGTACCAGGAAACATATTTTCCTATATTTAAGTTTCGAAAAGACAAAAAAAAAAAAAAAAAAAAAAGAAAGGAAACGAAAAAGTTGCTTTGATTAAAAATTGTTTTTCGAAATATAAAAAAAAAAAAATTCCCTTGATACCACATGCTAAGCTATTTTAATCAAATGACTTTCATTAAAATGCGAACTTTAAATTGGCTTACAAGTTTTTAAGAAATAATTCCATTAAAATCGCAAAACAGTCTCCTCCGTATTTATCAACGAACTCCAAATGCAGGTATTACTATGTACACGCGGTCGCTATTACAAGAGAATTACGTAATTGTTATGTGATTTGTTTTCACATCTCAAAAATTTAACCACTGAATGCCTTATTTTTTGTATAATCTGCATCACGCCTTCTTAAGCAGTATTCACTCAGATGTCTGCCTTTAGCGTAAAGCCGAACAGAAGTAAATTAATTGCTCAAAATGCATAAAAGTTCATAATTTTAATGATAAACACAAACCTCTTCTTTTTGAAGTATTTGAATCTCGCCTTGGATACGTATTGCCGGCCGTTGACTTATATTCCAATTCTGCGCTGTTATCATTAACTACGGCTTTGTATTCCTTGTCTTTCTCCAACGCCATATTCTCCGTTTCTTCACTCTTTTTGCGTAAAATCAGAGTCAAACAAAACTGTATTTTTCAAATATACTGTTGTTACACAACTGTATTAGATTATTATATATTTTTAAATTGATTGTGAAGATTTTAGTTTAAAAAATATGCAGATTAACTAATATCAGCAGCAATCCTTTTAAGTCAAATGCTAAAAGTCTTCCTTATGATTCTCTTTGAAAAAAAAAGATTTTTGATGCGACGAATAAAGTGCCAACTTCGATTTCAGGCAATTGTACTTACATATAATGAGTGAAAACGATTACCAGAAAGAACATCAACATGATTGCCGTTTATTACCATCTGTTTAGGCGTTTTTTTTCTGTAAGTAACGGAAAATTTTTATTTGCCAAAATTATTCCGAATTTTGACATTTTGCTCTTATCTATGAGAGAGGCAAAACCTGTATGCTGTAATAATTTAGTTTTTTTTTTTCAAAAGATAGCGGCAAAGGCATGCGACTTGTTTATCTCATTATTCTATCATGACTCCCTCGGCGCAACAAGTTCTAATATCTTATAAGCACAATAAGAGCACAGTATTGCTCCACTATCGACATGGTAGCTCTTATCGATCTTCATTATTTGATTCTTAATTTATATTATGTCTTGTTCTTCTTTACTAAGCGCGAATTTATTTAGAAAAAACCTAATGAAGGTAGACAGTCTTATGAAATTAAAAACTTCTTTATTGTCTTTGCTTTCATTTTATAATTTCTTTTTTTGGTTTGTTAAATTTGGGAGGAAGTTTTTTATTTATTGGCTTATATCTCCAGTAGCTAGGATTAAAAGACAAATTAAGTTTCTGACATTTCCTATAAAAAAGATTATTTTATAATTTCGATTAAAAATTCGTTTAACAAAAATTAAAATACTTCGTAGTATCAATCTTCTTGTCAAGCATTCGTTGCGAACTTTTGAGTCTTCGCCAAAATCCACAAGTCAATTTACCTTTGTCGATGAGGTCAATGTCGATGAAATTAATCATAATTTTCTATTTTGCGACAACTTACAGCGGTTGGTGGGTTGAAAGAAAAATCACTTTCCAATAGAAAATAAAGTAAAATGTTACGAAAAGCATGTATTTGATATATTTAATAGACATAAAAAACTCATTAACGACAAAAAATTGGAAAATGTTAGAAGTAATAAAAGCAAATAATAATTCTCGATAATTTATCTGTTGCTGGGTAATATAAAATAAATTTTAGAAATGATTAAAAGTAGAACAGGATGATCATCATATAATTGTGTCGCTTTTAAAAATTGATATTATCCTTCTAAAAAGTGATTTGCGATAGTAAATTCCATTAGTATCATGTAACACAGTGTCGGTAACTTTCCAATAGAGTACGGGAAATTTTCTAATATAATGAGAGAGTTGTAAAAAATGAGAGAGAAATTGACGTTTGCTTGTTTTCTATAAACAAAATATATATTGTGAAAAATATTAAGCATGGAAAATGAAATGAGAAAAAATGTTACAAAATTTTAATTTGCAAATTCTATTTTCTTAAATAAATATATTTTATTTCTTATATATAAATGTAAATGTACAAACATATTATGCATAACAAAATTCGCAATTTTTAATTGCAATGGTTGAACAATATATGTAGGCTTGTGTGTTTCTCTTTCACAGCTGTTTTTTGCTTACAAATGCAACTTTGAAATATATTGTAGTAGTAATTTTTATTGGTTTATAATCAATATTAACGCAAATTTTTGCTAACCGACACCTATGCAAGAGCTGTCATTAAAATTATGTGTCTGGGCCCTCCAATCAAAGATGCCAAACTCTGCAGAAACGTTAATATATGCATATGTGTATTCTTAATGTTATTTGCATCAGCCTCTTTTGTAAAAAAATGATGCTTTAATAAATAACAAGAAATCATCTCGGAATTCCCAGATTATAAAGGGAAGTGGAAGATTACGACTTAATTTTTCTTATTATTTTTTCAATAAGTCCAACGAGAAATATAATGAAGAGAATGCAGGACCATGTCGCACACTCCAAATCTAAATACTGTAAAGTCTGCAATATCTTTCAAAGTTGCATTTGTAACGACAAACAGCTGTGAAAGGGAAGTAAACACAAGCCTAAATAAATTGTTCAGCCTTTGCAATTAAAAAATTAGCATTTTGTTATGCATAATATGTCTATACATATATATATATATAAGAAATAAAATATGTTTATGTAGAAAAAATTTAAAAATTTATTTAAGCTAGTGGAAATTTGTGTATTAAAATTTTGTAAAATTTTTTTTGCATTTCATTTTGCATGCTTTTTATTTTTGTATCATATGTGTTTTGTTTATACAAAACAAATAAACGTCAACTTATCTCTCAATTTTTACGACTCTCTCGTTATATTGGAAAATTTCCCCTACTCTATTGGAAACCTGAAATTCTATTCCCTATCTATATTTTATCTCCTTTTAGTGAGTCTCTGATAGATACTCCAGTTACATGATGACTTTACATAGTTTCTTTTTTAAAAATGCAGGAAATTAAAACCCTAAATTTTTGTGTACTCATGTTTCATCCAGCCGTTTATTGTTTTCTATTCATTTAAACTCTGCTAAATAGTTGTATATATAGGACAAAACGTTACTCTGGAAAGTCATTCATTTATTAATTTACCTTACTTAATGAATATTAAAACAACTTTTCTCTTATATAAGCGATCTATAAGAGATATACTTTTATTATTCACTTCTTATTTTACTTTTTGCAAAATATGAATCAGCTTTGCGATGGTCGTTTTCTACGTAAAAATGCAACTGTGTAAGAAAAGCGACATCTACTTTGGTAGTATGATCCCCTTCACATATGTGAATTGCTTGTTTGGATTACACCGCAAGAAAGTTTACAAACTAATGTTAGTTTTAAAAAAAGTTTTACAAAACAATCTAACATCTCGAAATCTATCGAATCCTACTTAGAGAAATTTTGTCACTGTAGAAGACATGGCGCTAATCAAAAATCTTATTAAAGATACAGATGTTTGCAAACTGGAAGAACATGAGGAAATCGAGAATGAAAAAACGCGTCATGTTGTAAAATCTGCGTTAGATCTACAACGTTTAAAAATTGAAAAGTTGATGCAAACCCCTGTGTGTAGATTTATTTTTATTCAGGAGTGCTTAAATATTAATAAACGTTTCCTTTAAGAATAAACCGGTTGTTATCCCTGAGCAGCGAAAGGAGAAAGATTTCATGCAAAGTGTTCCTACATTCGTACGCAATGTTATGGGTTCAAGCGCGGGAGCTGGATCAGGAGAATTTCATGTGTATCGGCACTTGCGACGAAAAGAATATGCCAGACAAAAGATGATTCAAGCAAAAAGCGTAAAAGAGCAATTAGATGAAGAATATCAACGAAAGCTGCAAGAAAATCGAAAAGAAGCGGAAGAAAAAACAGCCAAGAAAAGGGCGAAGCGTTTAAAGAAGAATGCCAAAAAAAGTCGATCACAAAAATCTCAACGAGAGAAAGATTTGGAGCAAGACGCTGAAGAAACATAAAGATACATAAAAATCGAAAAACATTTTTTATTAGGAAATATTATTATCATCATACATCTCAGAAATTAAGTCACTGTCGTTAAATAAGTCTTGTATATTACTAAAATACCTTTCAAAAATTTACTTCCTTGTAAGAAACCGGAATAAAATGTCACGGTAAGCAAATTAACCTGCTTGAATTCACAATATATTTACTTTCATTATGCTTACAGCTCTTTTTTCCTTAGTAATATATTGAATGTAAAGCAGTTTTAATTTTGTTGATGGGAAAGTCACATAAATTACGCACTATGGATTATAAGATTTAAACAATAAATTCGTTTAAAATTAAAACTGATTTTATATTTTCCTAAAAAATTTCGAATCATAATCACAAGCTCTTTAAGAAGATTTAGATAAGGATGGTTATAGGCTACTAATCAGAAATTTGATGAAATAGCTGCAGAAAAAGCGAACTTAACCGAGCGTAACCGAGATATTCTACATTAAGGATTAATTTTGAATTGAATTTGGAAAATTGACTGCTCTCTATGTAAGAAGTGTAATGTAGCAAACATCATCAACTAAGTGTAGTAACCTAATGGAATTAAAAGCATGAACACATTCTATTGAATTTACTTTTAACATTTTTTTTTATTTAGGCCAAGGAAATAAATTCTTATACTAAAGTAGAATAAGAACTAGCAGCTAAAATTATCAGCTCTGTTTTTTTAAAAAGCCGTTTTAATAGGGTTAGACGCTTCGAATATGAATCTTCAAACTATGGAAAGTGCCAGTGGAGGAGAAGATTTCCTAAGGATCCATTGCTGTATTGCAATAGTGTGACAGAGACGTAAACATTGTGACCTTGATAACCGCAACTCATTTAATGACTTTAAATGAAGTACTTGAATGCCAAAAACATAATTTCAGTTCGCTTTCTTGCATATCACATACATCAATGACCTGTCTCTAGCTAATTACTAGCGAGAAAAACGCCGGAAAAAAGTTATGTTCTCCTTAGACATCAGCAAAATTTCTGATTGCGTGAATCTAGTGAAACTGAGCACTCGTCTTCATTTTAGACTAGAGGTGGAGCAAAATGATTGTGCGAGACCCTAACGACACAAAATTCCGATGAATTTGCAAAATTCCTCTTAAGTTGAGGCTATGGGTGCTAAATTTCTTATCTAAACGTGTGCTTGTCACGGCCAACGCAGCAGCTGAAGAGGATGAAGGCATAGGAGCTGCTTAAATTCTATCCTCTTTAACTTGTACACAACCAAATTACATGAACTTCAAGATGATAATTTTGAAGTTTTTTGGTAGAATCACAAATGATAGACAAACTTTATAAGAAAGAGTTTTTAAACATTGTCAATCTAGGTATAATTTGATCAAGTTAGCGACGAACAATAGGGCAAGTCTGCCACAAGGACCCAGCAATATGTAAATCTCTAAAAATTTGTTCACTCAACTCCTTATAACTATCCACAAAATATGCAAAAAAAAAAAAAATAAATAAATAAAATATTTGAAAATAAAAAACTAAAACGACGTACTGGCTTCGCTTCTTCAACTTCGGTTTATATTTTGAATCATTTCTGAAATAACTATCTTTGGAAAAGGTCGCCTTCAAATGACCAAGGAATTGCTGATTATTGTAAAACTACAAGATCTTTGCTTTTCAAAGAAATTACCACCTTAAGCAATGAAATATCATAAAACTATTTCGTTTGTTGTCGGAAATTTCACTGTTTTTGGCAGTTTAATATCTCACTCACAACAAATGTAAAGTCTTTTCAAACATTGTCGTCGATATCGCGAAAGAATCACGAAAAGAAATATTAACAAAACCTGTGTAAGAACACCACGCTAAGAGAGACATTGTTTCAATTATACGAACGAATATGTAACGCAGGTGGGTCATTTGATCATGATGTTTCTAGTTTCTTCACGATTTATAACTAGTTTACACAATAAAAATTAAAATCATTAAGAAAATGTCTTCAACCTTGGTTAAATGACTTGCTATTTGATATGATTTACAAGCAGCCATTACATACTCTTAATAGTTCAAATTGATCCTTTAAATCAGCATATATTTAAGATCGATGAAATGCTGAATGACACTCATCACAATCAAAATTGTTAATTGGTCTGAATGCCAAATCACTGCCGATCCATTATAAACGTAAAAGCTACGTTTTACTTATCTAAAGCACAACTAAGTCCGTTTGCCCGAAGTATCACCTTTTATTAGAGAAAACTCATATTTCTATGGTTGAGTAATGAATCTCATGCGTTAAGAATAATCGTCTCTTCTAAAAACTCCATTCAACCCTATCTTTAAACTAGCACCAGAATGACTCTTCTGGTCCAGCGAAAAGAAAAGATTCCACGAGCTTAGAAATAGACAATTTTATGACAAAACCTTTCTGAAAATTACCGGATCGGATCTATACGAGATTGATATATTTAACAAGACACTATGAAGGTCCGGCCTCTAATTGTTGAAAATTTTAAAAACGTCAGAAGCTTATTTAATTTAATTAAATAAAATATAAGAACTAAACCGATCTTTTTAATGCTTACAATGAAGCTCATTTCAAGGAACTAAGATGTTCGATAAAAAAAGGAATATATAACTTTAATATCTGGAATGTTTTAATATTTTAATCTACCACAT
>KK351276.1:82131-97575 GCA_000671755.1 Glossina brevipalpis | reverse complement strand
TTTTATTACTAACCCTGTTGCAACCTCCCACATTTTAATGGTTTGATCACGTGAAGCCGAAAGAACGTAATCACCAGCTGGTACAAAAGCTACCGATGATACATTATGATCATGACCAAGCATTGTTTTAACACAGTCATAACTCTGCTGGAAATCCCATAATTTTATTGACAAATCCGCGCTGCATGATGCTAAGAATTAATAGGCTTTAAAAACAATTTCATGACTCCGAAGTTGTTACGCTTTTATACCCAAAAGTTTTCCTTGAGAATCAAAAGCAATATCTTGCACTGAACTCGTGTGTCCCTTAAGGCTGCGTTCATATTCTCCGGTCTCGAAATCCCAAATTTTAATCACAGCATCTTCCGAAGCTGATAGCATGAGACTGTAAGTTGGATGAAATATGACCTAGAATTTTTTTTTTTAAATATAAATTTTGTATTGTAAACGAAAATTTAATAATTGATATTAACTCTGGTAATGCTCGCACGATGTCCAGAGAGAGAAAATTTTTCTGGTGGTCTTGGTATCCATTCGCCTGGGCTACGTTTAGCTCTTGACGGTGCGCCTTCAATTACTTCTTTCTCAGCTTCCGATAATTTAGCTTCAAGCTCCATTACTTTCTTCTGTAAACGTATTACAGAAGTCCATTTTTTTTCTAATAATCCAACTATTTTTCTTTCGGTTTCACCGTTAAGATCTGCTTCTTTACGGAAGGCTTCTAAAGCATTTGAGTATCCATTACTGCCTAGATAATCGGCAATCGCTTGGTTACTGAAATAAATATTACATATAGATGGATCTAAGAATTTTACTAATCGAAGCTGTCATAAAAAACTTACAGCTCCTCGCGCTGCCGTTGCGACAACACCATTTTCATACTGTTATTATTTCAGATTTTCGTTGATGTTACTTTGAGAAACTTTGGTTCTATGTATAGCTACACACAACGAGAATAAGAAGTAAAATACTTTCATTTAATATCGCGTACTCAAGAATTTGCTTTACACTTATAATAAAAAATGTTCGCAGTGCTTGAAACTACTACTTATTGGAGATCACCACATTCATTTTGATTGTTCTTTTTTTCGATATGATTATTGTGTATTTCGTATGTATCTTTAAAACTATCACACCTATGGAAATTAGATATTTCAGGATCACATTCCAATCACTTGATGCTTTTGAAAAAATTTTGCACTTAAAAATTCCAATCTGTTCCACTACCAGTACTCAATATTTTTAATTAAACAATATTATTCGTTTTCTATTAACTGAAGGAAAATTTTTCCGTTTCTTTATTTGGCTACCTTGAGATGCGTCTTGACGTCGCTGATTAATTTTTAGAAAATTTAATTTGTCCGCTTAATTTTTTGTATTTATTAGTAGCGCATGCAGCTTCACAGAGTAGCCAAATTTTGTCGGTTCTTAACCCAAATTTGCCTGTAATGAAGAAGAATAATGAAACAGTAATCTCGCGTTTAAATAGCCTAAAAGCGGACGAGGGGGGCATTATATGACTTTAAAATCTGAATGCATGAATCTTTCATTAAATATTTTCTTATTCTCGATCCGTTAGAGTTTGACTGTTGCAATTGGACTGATCAAATTAATTTTGGGCGCGTTTTGAGTCTAAGAAGAAAAAATTCTGTACTTACATTTCTAGGTTAATTACAGGGGAACATGCCAGGTGTGCTTAATTTGCAAAGCAAATTTGAACGAAACACATATTTATGTCTGCAAAATAGCTCGTACACCCGAAAAATCAATATTTTAATACGTTTTATTGCAATTCTAAACATCTCTTATTGTACATTGCATTGGTTATAGCTTGATCAATGTCTCAATCTCACCATTCCTCTTATATCCATATTTTAGAAAAGGTGCTACGTTTCCATGCAACATTTCAATGAAAAAAATTTTATGTATTGAGCTCAAAGAACGAAGTGTACCAGTAAAGTGTATTTTATTGCAGTTTATATCGCTTAAAGTTTATGTTTTAGTAAATATATAGTGAGCACACCTAAAAGGAGGAGGAGGTGCCAACGCGCCTATTTATAAAGGTTAATAATTTCATCTAAGATAGTCTCATGTCTTAACTCTCGCCATAATTAGAACTATCGTACGAGGGAATCATTCCATATATATATATTAGTTTGGCTTTAGTTTTTAAACATTTATTACTTGTAAAATTACTTCGTTCACATCATTGAAATGCTTTTTGACACCAGATCTTTAGTCGGAAGTGGTCAATCGGCAAGGAAGATATATTGAAATAATGAATTAACAAATAAAAATGTTATATTCGACTGTGCCGAATATTTTATACCCACCACCTTTATCTTAAAAGCAAAAACTAAATTGTCATAGGTGGGCGTGATAATAAAGGAAATTCCAATGCTTCTGCCAAATTTGAAGCCGACATCTTCATTTTTGCGGCCAGAAGAATGTTTACACACAGACATCAGATAGTTAAGCAGCCAGGCTGATGGACAGACGTACGGACAGATACGTCTAGTTGGATTGCGAATACCACACTAATCAAGAATATATACACATTATGGGGATTCTGAAAAATTCTTCTTAATATTACAAATGTTTCCACAAAAAATTTAATTTCAATATATTATTATATCGAATGGGCAGGGTCGATCCTTTCCAGAGGCTACGGGATAGCTAGTGCAATATTTGTAGAAATTTTTAAAGATCTATCTGCCATGCTTTATGAGTAATAAAAAAAAATTGTGTTTTTTGCTACTGAAAACAGAAGTGGTCTTAGTCTACGTCGTACTGTAAGCGTTTCGTTTGACCGGTTTGGGTCATTCCCAATACCAACACGCGTGCAAGAACTTCTAGTGTTTCTGCCAAATTTCATTTTTGCGACCAAGAGAATGTTGCCACGGACATTACACAGCCAGACGAACAGACGGACATTAAATCGATTCTAAATTTGATATGTATATATACTTTGTGGACGGACATTAAATCGATTCTAAATTTGATATGTATATATACTTTGTGGACGGACATTAAATCGATTCTAAATTTGATATATATATATATAATTTGTGGGGTCCCCGCGGTTTCATTTTGGTAGTTACAAACCAAATGACAAGATGAAATATATCCTTCAGATTGGGTGGTGGTTATAAAAGACAAGGCTATCACAATTCTATAAACAGTTTTCAATACTAAATACAATACGACAAAACAACCAAAATAATCGTACGCATGATTATTTGCAAGTAACGAATATTTACCGATGCTAAAGAAATATTTTAAAAATAGCTGTTAATAAATCACAAAGCAGATAACTGTTCACAGCTGTCACTCGAATAGGAAAACTTGAAACTTAATAAATTCTATGACTTTGATATGAAAAAGGCTTTCGGACTACGCTGAATTTATTATTAAAAAAAATGCACTACTTTCAATTTTTTTCGTATATTAAGCCCCTCTGTTTCAGAAAGCACTATTAAATAAATATTATATTATGCGACATTTTTTGTGGCATAGATATTGGCACACAACTATATCAAAATAAGAACATGGTTTTTTCTCAAAGTATTGTATGAGTTAATAGCGCATAAGCTGCAGAATAAACCACAAGCATGGAAAATCGATTCTGGAGGATGGCCGCTGTGATGAGTATTTTAAATATTAATGTATGATGTTCAATTTCGCAATTCATTCTACGATGTGTCATCATGAATGTTATAGAAACGGTCATCACAAATAGGATATAGAAAAAAATTTATGTTTTTAAATCAACAAAAACTCACATCTCTAAAATCGAAAAATTTATGAAACTGCAGCAAAGGTACTTTTAATAATATTGCACTTCCACTGTCAATTGTTGACAATCGTAGCATATCACAAATAGGACGGCCATCTTGAAAGGAAAGATGAAGAAAGAAACCATGGGGACAGGGGAATATGAAGCAAATACTTTTTTTTTTATAAACTTTATTAACATTTTCAAACACTAATTCTATTGAAAAAAATTCCTATTTTTCATTTTTATGCACGCATTAATATGTATGTAATTAAAAGACTAAATTAATACAGATTTCAATGTTGTTCAGAATTTTGCGATTGTGCCTGATAGCGTTTTAATACATTGTCTAAGAATTTTGCAATCGCATTTTACTTACAGAAATCTTACACAAGTATGTCTAATATTTATATTTATTTCTTTTTTCTTACAAGACTACACACGCGAAATTTTCCACAAGAAGCCAAAATTGATTTTTTTTCAATATCTACAAAACGTGAACAGTTGTATTCCTTTGTATGTATACCATTTGTTTTTTTAAGCTATGTGCGTGCAATCTTAAGGTTTTGTTTTCAATTTGATTTGATTGATATGAAAGAAAAAACCCTTAAAACTACTACATTTTATGTAACCTTGCGTCAAAGAAGGAACCAATTCGGCATGAAACATAAAGAGGCAGCAAATTGTCAAATGTGTGCTTCATTTATCACGTTGTTAAGTTCTAACGTTTTTGTTTACTATTTTTTGAAGGTTATAGCAGAGAGATGCTAAAACTATTTTTAAAATAGAGCCGTATTTCAGACAGAACGTAGCAAATGCATTATTGTCGTAATAGACATTTGGATGCTTGATCTTTCATTCTCATTTTTTATAGAAGCCAAAATTTTATTGAAGGTTTCTTGATGCACGTTATGTATCAAATGTTCACAAAGCAAGACCACATGCTGTTATGTTTTTGAGGGGTATATACGTTACTGTTTGTAAAATTGCGTATACGCACAGAAGAAAATTTGTAAAATAACGTAACAAACGTAATTTCTTTTTGTTACGTCGTTCAAAAATTTCTAACGTTCAAGGTTTCTGAATTTTACGTTCATCAGGAGCTTCAATAAATTTGAGAGTGAATATTTTCTATTGATTTTTTTCCAAATAAAAACTTATACGGTGATATTAATTTGCTTTTATTTAACATTTTACATTTGCATATATAAAAGTTAACACTTTGCATTTTTGTTTAGAAGATTTTTCATTATTATTATTTGGCTCTTTGAATGCATATGAATTGCAAAGCAACTATGTTGCGTGTAAGGAGAGCGTATCCGAGCTTTGAAGGTGATTATTTAAATATTTAGTTGACAGGTCTGAAAAAAAGTAAAAGATTGCGGTGTAACCCGTTGCGCTGTGTGAACGTAGTATGTCATTTATGTTGCAATCAATCTACGAAAAGGCAATAAATAATATCATTACTGATTATTCTTCGCAGATATTTATTTCAAAATGAAGACATGAAAAGGAGAACAGCGGAATCTAACATTGAGGATTTCCATCAGGAGCTAATCCAAAATGAACAGTGCTCAGAACTACTGAAAAATTACCTCGCCAGTCAGCGCCAAAAATGTTGAATTGTTTTTTAAATTAAATCATTTAAGTTGTGAACTGATAGCGTCTTACCACAAACTGATAATAGGATTTTGCAATTACTTCGCCGCTACGGTAAACAATTATATTTATTTATGTTTTTCTTTCACAGCTGTTTTTTATATAAAAGAAATTTTAACAGATTTATACTCAATACTTATGCAAATTTTATTTAGTGTCACCATATTTGACGTAAGGAGAGAGCGCACTTCAAGGAAGAAAGTGACAATCGACAGTTATATTTGCTAATACGAAGCCATTTTTTTGTTGATTGTCACTTTCACGGCAGAAAAGTGACAATTAAATATTACTTGATTAGCTTCACGTAACGTTGTAACTGTCAGTTGCGAGATGATGTGATTTTGAGAGTGATGCTATAGAGTTCATTTAATCAAATTTCGCTGACGATTTACACTTTGTGCTCTCTCTTTTTACATCAAATTTGGCCGCACCAATGTTGGTGTGGTTTTAAAGAAATTTACATTAGTATTGAGTATAAACGAAAGAAAATTACTAACGCAATCTCTTCCCAAGTTATATTTGTAAGAAAAACCAGCTGCGAAAGTGAAACATACATCAATCTAAATATATTGCTTAACTTTTGCGATGAAAATTTGTGCATTTTGTTATGAACGATATATTTATAAATATTTATAAATAAAAAATAAAATATATTTTTATATTTTATAAAATCTAAGAAATTTATTTAAGAAATTAGAAAACTAAAATTAAAATTTTATAAAATACTATTCTTATTCCATTTTATTTGTTTCTACAAAACAAACAAACGTCAATTTATCTTTTATTTTTTTACGATTCTCTCATTATGTCGGAAACTTTCTTGTACTCTATTGAATGGTGAATGGTGATACTGTAACATGATGCTAATGAAAACGACTATCGTGAATCGCGTTTCGAAATGATAGTATCAATGTTTAAAACCGACACAAGTTACATAATGGCCCTCCTGATTCAGTAGTAAGGCATTCCTCATAAATACCAGATAGAAAGAAAATATTGTACATAAATCTGCTGAGCACCTAAACCTCCCAAAGCGGTGAAAATGGTATTAGCAAGTGGTTCAAAAATCAAGAAAGAATATTGTAGAAAAGACGATTTTATTTCCAACTTTCTTTTTGGCAACATTTGTCTTTCAAATAAGATAGAAAGCAACCTTTAAGAGTATTTGACTGAGAAGATTCTTCCGTCTTTTTCTTCTTTTACAGAATGTCAACATTCTTAACTCCCATATATCGCGTCTATTGCGAGAGTTACTTAATAACTACCCAGAAGAAACAAATTGTAGCTTTAAATTCAGAAATTAAAATAAAAAATCATGTGAAACTAATAAGAATAAATATAAAACGACATTAGATATATACAACAACACATAACATTTAGAAGTATACTGCTGTTGAGGAATGCTTTGCTGTTAAAATACTGCAAAGATATGTACTTTTGTGTACGCCTATGTCGTGAAACGAACTGACCACACACCACACACCACACAATAAAAATATTTTATATACCACCATTGTGAAAGTCAGGTTTGTCAAGTTTTTCAGGGTGCGCATACAAAAGAAAAAAAAAACAAAGAAAAGTAGCAAAATTAAATAAGATAAGCTTAAAGTAAATGAAACTTTAAGCGATATATAAAAAATAAAAACAGTTCTGAATTATTTCAGTTGCATGAAAAAAGAAAGTTTGTATTTTTCAAAACCATTGGATGGGGTTTAAAGGAATGAACAGCAAGGATTGTTTGGGGCTTCGTTTGCGAGTCTGCAACCTTCATCAAACTTGGAAGTGGTTACATCAAACTGAGGCGTTGCACGAATACTTAATATCTGTTAACGCCGCTGACACTGCAGCATCATCAAAAACCTATCTATTACTATAATTTTGGCTTAAGTCCAAATCCTTCAAGATATCTTAATACTGCGCAAACCGTAAAAACTCTTCCAAAATTTTTTACAAAAAAAAAAACATATTGGCAAAGAAATCCATTGCGAAGACGTTGTAATATATGCAAACTTAGAGAACTTATTTGACAAAAAGCATAGAAAAGAAATAGTGACCTTGTGTGTGAAATACGAAAACAAAATTTTACGAATTTGTTATTGATCCCAACAACTATAAGTGCATTTCATTTTTTAGACAATCAATTCCCGCTAAAACTAAAAATCAATAAGCTCTAGTCATAGTTGTAAAAAGTTGCCAATAAACAGGTAAAAAAAAAAAACAATTGAATAATCTCATAAAGATATAAAGAACGGAAATAAAAAACAATTGCGAATAAAATACAGCTGATTGATTTCATAAACGACAGTTAACTCGATGCATTTGTAATCCGCTTAAAAGGCCCCAAAAAGGAAGTTTAAATCATCCGTTTTTAAAGTGACCTGTCTTTGATTTTGAATTAAAGCAATCAAATATAGAAATCAGAGGTTAAAATATATTTCTTAGCAACAAAGTTGCATTGTTTTTATTAATTAAAATTTTGTTAATCAAAGACATGATAACATTAAGAGCATTCGGTCGTAATTCTAAAGGTGCACAATTGCGCACAATATTTCGTTTGGCTATCTCGCAACGACAGCTCTCATCATCATCATCAACATCAACATCAACTACTACTACTGCTACTACTGCCACTACCACTACAAGCACAACAAACGATGACAGCAATCAAGATGAAAACAGAAATATTGCGAAATGTATACCTGATGCTGAAATAAAGAAATCTGTGTTTATTTCTCAATCATATGATATTTTTACTAATCTTGCCTTGGAAGACTGGCTTTACAGGCATTTTGATTTTACACATCATCATGTTTTGTTACTATGGTCCAACGAACCATGTGTCGTAATTGGTCGTCATCAGAATCCATTTTTAGAAGCTAATGTATCAAAAATACTTAGTAACGGTATCGCACTAGCTCGGCGAAATAGTGGTGGTGGTGCTGTATTTCATGATCGTGGCAATCTTAATTGTACATTTTTTACTCCTCGAGAGCGTTACAATCGCAAGTATAATTTAAATATTTTAACTCGTGCATTATTCCGTGAATGGGCTATTAAGGCGGAAATAAATAAGCGTGACGACATTGTCATCAATGAGAGAAAGGTTGGTTCAACACTTTGTTCAAATAATACTTATAAGCTTCAGAATAGGTAAGTAGTCGTTTGCCCATTCGATAGATTCTCTGGAATACAAGATTATGTCTAATTTAGACGAAAGTGTAAATGTTAACTTCTGAAAATGACATAATTAGATATTGTATGTAAAAAATGTACACTTGTTTCGAGATTGCTAATGCCCTTCTCACAGGAACTATTGCTGCTCCAAATCAGAGCGGTCTTACTTTTGACAAAAGTATACATTGGAAATAAATAATTCTTGAATGATTTTTAATGAGAATACACTTTGAAAAAGTACTCTTTACAAGTGTGTGTGTGTGAATTATATGACATTTTTGGTGCTTTCAGGGTCTCGTAATCCTTTTAGCACTTCGGCCCATCAGTTCAGAATGACATCTCTGAATTTATATTTATTTGATTGACACGATATAAACAAAATGTTTAATATCGTTCGAATTTTTAACTCTTAAATTCAATTCTTGTGATCAGTCATACTCTACTCTCAGCTGATTTTTAGATAAGATTACGCCTAAAATATCTTAGAAACAGAAAGCGAAGGAGAAGAATCTTAAGCTATAATATAATCATGATACTTATGCAATCCATATGAAAGTATTTAAAGTAAAAGAGGTCAGTACACCCAAAATTAAAAATTAAACAACGCCAACCGATTTTCAGATGATTACATACTGAGAATGCATACTAAAGCATTTACATATTTCTATTCTTAATTATTATTATTATCATCTATGTGTAGGAATTTTTTTTTTTTTTTTTATAATTATCAAGTAATTTTTGGTATTCTTATCAATAAGTGTAGGTTTTAGAAAATGTTGTTATTAGTTAGAGTTATATTTTTGTTATACGACAGTTGACCTGTGCTCTTCTTTATTTTTTCATCTATCACGTTATTTATACACATTAATTATTGTTGTTGTGTGTTGACATTTTAGATTTCTGGGACGGCGGCAAAGCTTGGACATCCAAATTCATATCATCATTGTACATTGTTGGTGAACACAAATAAGACTCATTTAGGAGATTCCCTTGTTAGAGAAAAGGTATAATATTAACTCTGTGACTTTTGTAATTTTTTGATTTTCATTTTGTTTCTCTATTAAGGCAAATTATATAAGCAAAGCTACTGCTTCAACACGGTCACCTACAAAAAATTTATGTGATGTCAATAATACCGTTAATATAGCGCAGTTACTGTCTGCAATTGGTTATGAATTTTTACGTACTTCGGCTACAGAGCTCGAAGATGGTGGAAATATTCAGACAATGAAACAGCGAGGATTTCAACTTATAAATCCAACTGAAAAATGGTTTCCTGGTATCGATGTTTTACGTCAAGAATTTAGTTCTTGGGAATGGATTATTGGAAGAACACCTACATTTAGCGTTGAAAAAGAATTAACTTTGAAGACAGATGGCGACAAACAATTAATAATGAAATTAAGTGTCGACGTTGAAAAAGTATGGTGGCTCTCATGATTTTTGGAATTCTGTTAAAATATATCACACACACACATTTCTCTTTTCAGGGTCTTATGACTCATATCAATATTGTGATGCCTAATGGTGACAAACTGCCGGTTGTATCCCAATTCCAAAACAAAAGCTTTAATGAGAAAAATTTGAATGATATAATTGGCGCTCTTAAGTTGGTTTCGACGGACAATGTTAAACAAGCAATTAATGGCTTATAAGGCATATACACTGATTTTTGTGGTGTTTTCCTTTTTTTTTCCTCATTTTTCTGGTTTATTTTTTACTTCAATTTCCGGAAAATAAAGATGCAATGTCTTCATTTACTTTTTTTTTAAAAAACATTATGTCTAATCCATATTATTGCATGCATGTGTGTAAATTACTTTCTATTAGATTTCGATTACAAGAGCAATCCGCGATCGAGTTTTTATAAAAAAAAAAAAAAAAAAATTCTAAAATTATGTCGTAAACAAGTAAATCAAATCCAATAAAATGTTCTCACCAGTTTTTTTTTCCATCTTATTTAAGAAGATTAATAAAAGAAGAATTTTTTCGGTTTATGTAGCTTGTATTTAATATATAAATTTTTTTTTATTTTTTTTTTCGTCTATTTAGACATTAATTGCACTTTAAAGGCGAAATGAATGTTCACTTGATCTCTTATTACTTAAGATGAGCAATAGACTTTTTTTTTTAAACTTAATTAATATGCGTTGTTTTAATTAGCTCAACTATGTTCTGATAATCTGGATCACTGGAAAAAAAGTCTGTTAAATAACGGAAAGTAGGTCTGTCCTTGGCTTTATAATTCCAGCAATTTTGAATTATTTTATAAATATGAATCGGACAAAGCGTCGGTTGTGGTAAACGATGCCCGCTTTCGATTAATTGAATCGTATCAACGCCACGTATATCCCCGTAAGGAGCTTCTCCTAAAGAAAACATTTCCCAAAGGGTAACTCCAAAAGACCAAACGTCACTGGCATGCGAGAATAGACCATTATTATAACTTTCAGGAGCATACCTGGCGATGTGTACGACATAAGTAATAAAAGCTTTTTTTTTTTTTAAATATATAAAATATTACTGACCATTTAATGGGCCATTTGCCACCTTGAGTAGCTTGATAGCATTCACCGTCATTTCCAAGTGCCCGGGATAGACCAAAATCACTAATTTTTGCTTGATTTCGTGAAGCGAGTAATATATTGCGAGCCGCTAAGTCTCGATGAACGAAATGATTAGATTCAAGGTATTGCATTCCTGTAAGGAAAACTTTGAGCAAAAAAAAAGAATCACAATTCTATATTAAGAAAACATACCACATGCTATTTGCGAAGCCCATAATTTCAACTCGTAGTTAGGTCTTATTGTATCTTTTTGCTCTAAAATAAAACGCAACATCGAACCTAATGGCACTAACTCTTGCACCATCATAAGAGTTTCTTCCTTTGAAATACCAATCAATTGGACAATGCAATGATGCTTTAAATGTATCATAACAGACGCTTCGCGCAAGAATTCCGTTCTATTCGAACGGCAATGCTCGTCACGCAACGTTTTAATTGCTATTTCTCGGTGTTTTCGAGTGTTACCTTCTCGTTGAATAAGAAATCCCTTGAAAACCGAACCAAACTCACCTTCTCCTATTATAATATCAAGCAATAAATTGTCTCTTGGTATAAAATAATTACAAGCGGTTTCACACTTTGAAATTGTCTGACAATTTGTAATTTCATTTAGATTTGAAGCTTTTGATAGAAAAGTATCCAAGTTCTCAGTATGTTTAGAAAAGTCTGTGTCAACATCAGACAGAGGAAGCATCGCCTCATTCTCGAAGGTATTAGTTTCTTTGCAAGAATTCATAAGAACATCTGTACTGGCAGAAACGTATTCATCCATACAAGGTTGTAAGCTGAAAAAAAAGATTCTCCTAATTTCATTTGACCAAATAATGAAGCATATGCATGAGCTTACCTTTTATTTCGTTCGCGTTCAATAACTACATCACTTTTTGTAAAGTAATCCACTTCGTCTTCAGTCTTCTCTTCAATGTACATTTCAGTTGGCGGATCGTTCGAAGATAAGTCTTCTTTAAAATTCATTGCCTTTTTAATTGCCGCTTCAACAACTGCATTATTTTTAGGGACATTGTAAAATTCATTCATTGATGCAGCGGTTACATGTGATTCATTAAAATCTGTCGAGAATGAAAGATTTTTAATGAAATCCTCTGCTTTTTGTATTTCTTCCGCATTTGTCATTTTTATTTTGTCATCGGGCGAATGTACTACACTCGGACGTGATTTATTTCGTTTTCGCAATGTACTTTTACTTTCTACACTTTTCTTAGGACTGCGTAATCTTAGCGTACTAAATACGGAATTTGATATTTCTTTTGATCGTTTTTTGTGATTGATGTGTGTACTTTGCAATAGTTGATTGGATTCCTCTGGGAAACTTGAAGTACTTTTCATTGAATCGAATTGACATGTCGTCTGATTTATGCCGATCAAAATATCCAAAGATTTTTTACGACTTGTTCTTGGCATAGTAGAGAATAAGGGTAATGGCGGTTTTGGTTTTGGAGTAACAGGATAACGAAGATTTACAGGCAAACCATCAGCAAAATGCATAAAATGTTCAACTAAATGCTCCAACGATGGTAAATAAGGACCATCATCAATAAATAAAAATTTTGACTAAAATTCAATTTATTGAATTATTTTTAATGGATTTTTCTAAATATTTATTACTTACTGATTGGGAAATAATGAAATTTTTAACAGTACTATCGAAGAACATTGTCAACACATAACCAGAACCAGCACTCTTTCTGTCTGAAAAACGGATTAAAAAACAACCTGAAGAATCTATTTCTGTAGCAGGAGATGGATTCTTATTAAGGTCAATGTCTTGTAATTTTTGTTTTCGTAGATTTTTTGAATATTCCATTAGAGTTTCTATTGCCTCCTCACGCGTTAAAGTACCATGATACCATTTTGATTTAAAAGTTCGTGCTGGAGGCAATACGTAGTTTTCTAAAAATGCGACCACCTCTTGATGTCCAGCACTTTTCGCTAAATCAAGTGGAAATTCCCCAAATGATGTTCGCGGCAAGAGGGGTGCATGAAAGTTTAATAACTCTTTGATGGCTTCTAGATTACCGTATTTAGCAGCTTCATGCAAAGGAACATAACCATTTTTTATATTACGTCCTTGAACGTTGGCTTGTGCTAAAAGAAGTGTTCTTATAAATGATCCCGATTGGCAACGGCAAGCATACTAAAAGATATAACATAAAATATTTTGTTTATAAATAAATATTGAAAAAAAAAAGAGTTGTAGAACAGTACATACATGTAATGGCATATAATTAGCTGTATCCATACAATTGACGTTAACACCAGCATTAATTAATAAGTGTAACATTTTCTCATCTCCATGCAATGCGGCCAAATGAACAGCAGTTTGACCATCATGGTTTTTGGCATCAACATTACGATATCCACATTTCAATAGTTCCGAAACAACAACATGATTGTTTTTCATAACTGCGCGATGAAGTAAATTGCTAGTGCCTTGACTACGTGTATCATTGGGTGGAGGATCTTTGCGTATGAATTTCGTCAACTTTGTAACTAAACCGTTCGCTGCCTGTTGATAGAAATCCACTAATGTCTCCAAACCGTGTAATATTTTTATTTTATCTTCGATCGAAAAGAATGCATCTTCGCCATGACGTCGTATTTGATAATGGCAGACTTCTCCTTTAAATAGCAATGTCAATACAAAGTCTCCCGTTGCCGTACCACTCTCGCGTATTAAAAATGTTCCATCCATATCTCCTTCTATATTAATAATATAAATATCGGATATGCTTATAATTAAATATTAAAATATTCACCTACCGTTTTTAATTAGTTCTTCCGCATTTTCTCGACTAAGTTTTCCATGATACCAACACAGATTTTCATCTCGATTCATAATCTCGTATTTTATCTTAAAGAAAATTGATCTCTTTAAACGTTTTTTTTTTTTTTTTCTAATACAAACTTGGCACGTATGTGTATAAAATATTCATGTAAATATTCTTCAAAGCGTAAACATAACTTATAAAACAGGTAATTTTGTATATAGTAACCACTTTTCAGCTAAATTCGTAATTATTTTTACTTTTTTTTTTTTTTTTTTTGAAATCAAATTATCATCAATAAATATTATCATACTGTAGGACTGCCAACTTCAGTATGTATCCATAAATAAGATCTTAGGGCGGCACTATTTATATATGAATAATAACTTAGCTATCGAGTTTCGTTTTTCATTTGGGTTTGAGAACTGGATAAGTATCTTTTGACTTTCGTTGTGGTTCAAGAGGAATAATTGAAAGTGTTACATTTTGTATTTTATTTTTTTAATAAAGCAGGAACAAAGCAGGTACGCTGAGGTACACTGACGTTCGCTTTTGTTTTCTATAAATAAACCGCATTATGTATGTAAAAATAAGAATGACTCCGCAAACTATCCACACACTTTTGTATCCAAAAACAAATTGACGCCAAACTTTTGTATGAAAAAATAATTGATTACAAAACTTTTCGTATATTTTCCTAAATATGAAAAAATAATTGATACAAAATTCTTTATATGCGAAAATGATTGACCCGAAAATTTTCAAAATTGAGCTGGCGAAAAAGAATGCAAAAAGCTAACAAGTCTGAATAATCATTGAAACACATTCGACAGGAATTATGATTCTATTATAATATTATATGTATTCTAAGTGTAGTAAGTAGTACATAGTAATATATTAAAAAATCATAATGTAGTTTTTAAAGTTTTCTAATGTAATTGAAAGTGACAATCACCAAAAAAATGGCTTCATCTAAACAAATTTGACTACTGATTGTCACTTTCTTCCTTCAAAAAGGCTCTCTCATTGTCTCAAATTCAATAACGATACTAATTTTGTTTTGCTTTAATAAAGTAATTTATTAAATTGATATAACATTCTGGGTGTAGCTGATTTCAGGATCTTCATAGGATTAATTAATCTGAAAGCGATTCTTCTAGTAAAGGAAAGATCTGCATTTCTATGGTCAAGGCGAAGTATCGCAAATATTCTAATCTTGATTTTGTCAATATTAATTGATTGATTATATTAGAAGAACAACAAAAATAGTGCTGCTCTTCTTCTTCTTCCTTTTCTCTTTCACTTTTTCTCCAATGTATCTTTGAAGGTCCAACTTTTTCATGGTATTGTCCATATTTAAATGTACAGAAGCAGCAAACTTTACGGTTTGATCGGTTCGCTCATTTCCTAATAAATCGATTACGTATCCAAAGCTTTCGAAATTACCCATTATTGAGGACAACGACGTAGTTTACTCCATCTA
>KK351276.1:15575-71042 GCA_000671755.1 Glossina brevipalpis | reverse complement strand
CATACATCAGCATGACATATTGAATTATAGTTTTTCATATTCATTTAGTCAAAAAAAAAAAAAAAACAAATCGGAGTGAAAAAGGAAAATTGACTTTTGGCTGAATAATGTTTGTTTATCTGACTTGAAACTGGTGCTACAACTAACTTTATTTACCTATAATGCGCATTAGCCTAAAACTAAATCAGTCTCACTTATCCAGGCTTATGCTCATTTTAATCTATTATAAAAGTAGACTCTACTCTACGTATGCGAGAATTGTGGAGCTTGTGTATACATTACGGAGAATTATTCGGCATTTGTTAAGTACTGAATTTTCCTGTTTGTGTCTGAACTTTCCTGTCAAGTATGTAAAACGTGTTTTCTCATCTGCACTATACCATTTCATATCCATTTCATAAAATTCGAAGGTTTCATATTGACAAATTAAAGGGAAAAGAGAAATAAATTTTTCCTCAAAATCACTTTTATGTGATTGTATTTGAGAGCCTAAGGGCGTTTAATATTTTAATGTATCCGATTTTTCTCTCAACTTTATAAAAAAAAATCGCAGTTTATTTTCGAAACTTCTCATTAAGAATAAATTAATCTGACACATCGTACAGCCATTAAATTAATTTAGAATTAATTCACTTAACCTATTGCATTTTATTTTCTACATCCTTTTATTTGATACCTTAGTCAAAGGGATTGTTTTGAGACTATAAAGAAAAACTGACTGTAGTATATAGTATTGACATTGGAGCCAAAAATATATCCAAATGTCATCATGAACTGACTCACAATAGTGACTGAGCCGTTGTGCTTCTTTGAAAAAGCTAACTTTCATGAATGAGAGGAACGACTTTATGATGTAACTTTGTGCATTAAATATACTTCCAAAGAGACAATACGGGTTCGTACTGTCTGCAACACAAAATAAAGTGCCGATCACCTTATTTTTATATTTCAAAACATATTAGATGATTTTTAATCAATTATATTAGATTATAATATTTTATTTAGTGATAGTTACGTTGGGGGGCTAAGTTGTTTCATTAAAAAATAACTGATCTCATTTCTTATCTAACTACAATTTTCTGTAATTTATTTATTATCAAGTTTTGAAAACAGCCTTTAATAAGTCAAAGCTCGCGAATTGGGTCTTATATCGCTTAATCCATTAAAAATTAAACTTAAGCAAGTAAGAAAACTATATTCGGCTGTGTGCAGAAACTTTTATACCCACACCTCCGGTACATTAAAAAAAGGGGGGGAAAACTACATTTTAATATTTGGGCGCGGCAGATTTTTTCTACTTTTATGGAATACCATGGAACACAGCCAGCCATACTGTAAAAAATAGCCAAAGCGAAACAGTCAAGAAAAAAACGTGCTTTCACCTTCTACTGTAGGCGTGGCCTGTGACTGATTTGGCCCATTTTCAATAACAACGTACATGAAAGAACTTCTAATGTTTCTGCCAAATTTGAAGCTGATATCTTTATTTTTGTAGCTAGGAGACTGTTTACCACAGGCAGGATAGACGGACATGCTTAAATCGGCTCTAAATTTGATGCTGATCAAGAATATATACACTTTGTGGGATTTCCGAAGTTTCGTTCTGGGAGTTACAAACCAAATGGCAAAATGAAATATATTCTTCACCTTCGGTGGTAAGTACAAAAAAAAGCAAGTTCGAATATTTCATACCCACCACTTTTATTTTAAGAAAATATGGCAAAAAAAAAACTAAATTTTAATAGATGGACATAGCAGAATTTTTTATATTTTTATGGAATATAAGTACGCCGACCGAGCCAGAAAAAAGACGTGTTTTCAGCTCATTTCATACTGTGGTCGTGGTCTGTGAACGATTTTGCCTATCTTCCGTAGAAAAGTTTATGAAAGAAGTTCCAAAGTTTTTGCCAAATTTGAAGCTGATAGTTTCATTTTTGCGGCCAGGAGAGCATTTACCACAGATATGCAGTCAGACAGATTAGCACACAGGCAGACTGATACATCTAGGTGGATTCCAAATTTCATGCTGATTAAGAATATGCTGATCAAAAACATTCATATAGCAAATAGAATCTCTATGCAATAATTTTCATACACATCGCAAAAAAAAAAAAATGGCACAAAACAAACTAAACAAACAAAATAAGTCGCGTAAAAAGAGTCGCACAAGTAAAAAGCGCATAAAAACAGATTTATCTGTATTTCTACACACATGTATTCTTGAGGAATTGTTTATAAGTAGTCTCAGTTTACACACATAATAACCCTCAGAACAATTTGCAAGCTTTCCGTCGACTATTTCAAAATTTTTCAAGCAATTTAACCCATAGTCCATTAGCCAAATTTCAACTTTCTGTTTACATTTTGGTAACTCCATCGAAAGGCAAACACACATTAAATAATAATGTCGCAATGGGTTTATTATAAGAGAAAGGTTTTCGTTTTTGACTAGCTACTGGGAGAAACTCCTCTATACCTACAAGAACTACTAAATGAAGTTGGAGGGAAAAAGTGAGCTGTATTTGTTTCATTTAAGCGAAAACACCAGGAACGGTACGAATGATCACTGCAGGCAAGCTCTTTCAAAGGCAGATTGTCCTTTTAAAGAATGAGAGATCTTTAGTATTTTGCGCGGGGTATATGTGCAACTTTAAGACGAGCGGATGGAAACGGCGAGCAATCTGAGCAATAATGTTAACAAACTTGATTGGTGGGCGGATCTCTTTTATCTCCCTAGCGCATAGTCCCAATTGCTCTGATATCCAAAAGTATCGAAAGTTTTGAACACATTTTCCTATCTATGAAGACCAGAACCCTTCACTGCGCACTATCGTAAGCAACCGATCAATATCTAGAGGCTCTCGCCCGGACAAGCGAGATTATATTTTAATTCAGTGTAAATGATGTGAATATTGGTTGAAGTGAAGCATTTTTGTATTGCTTTAAAGCACTTTAGCTTCTTTATTTCATCTTTCGAAACTTTGAAAATATGATTTCGAAAAATGACGGACATCATTTTGAATTCTTAATACCCAGAATATCAAGAGTTGCCGATTCTTTTACATTAACATCATCAAAGGAAAGAATTTTTCCTTTCCTTCTCTTGTGCGTTAAGAGGTAGAACTGTGTTTTGGTGACGTTTGCCACGCCCAGTTTAGATATTTTTGTTAGGTCTCCCGGTAACGTGGTCCGATGCTGCATGATATCTTGTTGCACGAGAATGAGCGACACAAAACAAGTCTTCAATAAGCACCAGGAAGAAAAAAATGACTGAGCCTCTTGCTACCACTGTATCTAAGTAAAATTTCTTTGAAATATTAAGCAATCAAATTGTTACAAAAAATGAAATGAGAGCAGACATTAAAACATTTTATAAAATTTCCGTCAATTTGCAAGGGTTTCCTCATGATCATTGTAGATGGACAAAACGAAGAAGGCTTATGAATTTGAATTGCTTTGCTGGCCTACCTGTAAATACGTGGCAATGAATGCACTGCCTGTGGTTCTTCATTGAATAAGCAGATTTCAAAGCTAAATTATGTTCTTTATAGTGTGTATAGTGTAGCATTTAAGTGTTAATGAAGCGTCGAGTTGTTAAAGGAATTTAAAAAATTAAATTAATTTTAATATTTTTATTATCATTTCATCTCATTACTAATATAAATGAAAGTTGCAAAAAAACAAAAAAAATTATATGCACACAAAATAAAGAAGAGTAACTTGCAAAATAAAAAAAGAAATAATTGTGCTAAACAGGAACAAATTAAACAAATTAAATGCCTCTTAAATATTATGTATTAGCGTATATATTTATATTTATATACATTAACATATACATATACATATACATATACATATATTAACACATTATTTACGTATATAAAACTAGATTTTACCCAAAACTGTAGTTAGCACTACTACTTAAAGTAGAACATGTTGGAGAGGAATTTTCACTTAAAGATACTTTTATGGGTATCCTCGAGGTGCGGATGCTTGATTTGTTAAAATAAATAAATATTACAAAGAGATCTTATTATTAAATAATTAAGCTTTTTTTTAGTTATAAGATGAACTTTAATGTATTTATACATCATTTCGAATTGAAGAAGATAAAGGAGCGACTCACAGATCTTGCCAATAATAATAATAACAATAATAACGAGGGCCTACCTTCACTTACTTACAGTATTTATAACGTAAACGTAAAAATATAAATATAAAAACACCAATTCTGCAATTAATTTAATGTAGTGTATTATTTATGCTTTACCTAGATTTGAAGCCGAACCCTGTTAATGCGGGTATGCTAGATGATCTACTCATTCCTCCGCGGCTTTACGTTTTTTTTTTACCATTATCAAAATTTATTTTCAATTGGTCGATTTTAGATTATTTGTTAGTGTTTTGTAAAGCGTGTACGAAAGTGGTTTTTAGTAGTTGATAGTTAATATGTCGTTATTTTGTTGTTTATTTTTTTATGAAAATAAAAGAAATATTAATAAACTATATATAATTAGATGGAAGTAAAATGTAATAAACACAAAAATATGAAACGAAGGATCTATTTTACTAGGAAATATTTGTATCATATTTTTAATAAACACAAAAATAAGAAACGAACGGTCTATTTTACTAGGAAATATTTGTATCATGTTTTGCCTCAATATTTTCTATAGGCGAAAAGTTGTCGTATACTATGGGCGTGTTTGTGTTTCGGTCATGTCTCTTTTCGATAGAATTTTTACCTTCACCTAAGTAAAAGGGTTCGTATCACATCCGTCAGAGTATTAATTATTATAAATTGTTTTAGTTTTTGTCTACTGTGAAAAGATCACAACCATTTGAAAACTTGATCTGTCCCCATCACAGAAGAAGTCTCTCTTAGTTTGCGTTTTTAAATCTATGCCATCGTGAGCGTTTGAGGAAAAGGCGACACCTGAATGGACGGACACATTCATATGAAGTTAGAATTTTACGCTGCAGAAAAATATATCTGTAGCATGGTTCTTTTGGTGCAACTTCATCCTTCGGCTATAGGTTTAAAGATATATAATTGCATTTACGTATGCAATATAAACTCTTAAGGGAAAGGAAAACTTCAATCAGTTGTTACAATCTTTGGGTATTTAATTTAAAATGTTTCTGGAATGTATTGGATTGGTAACTAAATAAGTGCCGATTTTACTTATAGATGTCTCTCACTTCCATTTTTATGATATACGCGAATGTTGTGATCTTCTTCTTCTTATATATGTCAGCTGTCATCCTTAGCTAGCTTTACAAGTTTATTGCGTAGATGTTTGCTTATAGTTTTTCTTTTCAACTGAACATTAATATAGAGTCCAAGCGCGACCATTTCCACCATATTTTGCTTGATTATTTTCTTAAAGGAAAGAACGCAGTGCAAGTTGCCAAAAAGTTATGTGATGTATAAGGGTCTGGTGTATTTTGAGTTGGTTCCAAGGAACCAAATCATTAATTCGGAGGTCTACTGTCGGCAATTTGAAAAAATTAAATGCAACGGTCTAGGAAAAGCGACCAGAATTGGTCAATTGGTACAGGTGTCATTTTTCACCAGACCGCATGCTTCTTTGGCTACTCGACGAAAATTCGTGGATCTTGATTGGGAATTGATGGTACACCCAGCATATAGTCCTAATCATATGCCATTGAATTACCACTTATTTCGATCCCTGGTCAGCTCCCTATGTGGTAAAACTTTCAGTGTAGAGAACACTGTAAAATCTCACTTATAACTTAGTTTTTAGCCGAAAAGGATCAGACTTTCTACGAGCATGAAATTTTCAAGGTGTCAGAAGGCAAGATGGCATAAGGTCATCGACCAAAATGGAAAATACGTTTATAGATTAAACTTCATTCCAAGTAAAAAAAAAAAAACCTTTTATTTTATTGAAGAAATCGGCACTTATTTAGTTACCAACCCAATAATTAATGCAGTCAGCAGGAATAGACAGTTTCTTTTCATATGTAAAAACTGGGAAAGATTTTCTGTTGCACTCAGGATAATATTCTACTATAAAAAAATTAAGCTTGGTTAGGGGGAATTTTCTTCTAGTGTAGAGTTTCATATTATCTTCAATTAGTCACATAAATTGTAGAATAATCTTGAATATTCATGAAGGACATAGTAAGCATCCTTAGTTTTTTCAATTTTCCATTCAACTTTCTAAATTCAAGTGAGCTGACCGACTTGTCTGCTTTGCCTTAGAAAAGCCATGCCACTTATAATAGTAAGTGTTCGAATGAGATAAAAATCCATACCGCCTAACTGGCTGCCAACTTTTTCAGTCCTTGTCCTATTATTATTCGTTTTTATAATTTGCGTCATTTAATTCTAAACCACATAAAAATATTTCCAACTCGATTTCAACAATACACAAGGTTGGTGAAAAAAAATTTCCAAAAACATAACAAATGGGTTGGGAGAGGAAACGACTTTACAAAATAAACGAATCCGAATATTATTTATATTTACATTAGAATAAAATGTCGAAGGCCGTACGCGAGCGAATGATTCTTGTTTTAGTGATGCTCGGAAACATAAATAAAAAACTACATGAAATATATACGTTCTTGAGGGGTGAGAAAGATCTGAAATGTGAAAGTTTCCAAGCCGACAACCGAAGTTCATTCGTACAAATTAGCTCAATTCATCCAGGCAAAAAGCTATGATTTGCAATTTCCGACAGATCTCAAATATAACGCAAAAATTATTTCATAAGTAAAGAAACCGTTGTGAATATTTTTTAGAGGAAAAGCCATTATTAAATTAGTCCGATTGATCAACTCGTGTCTTAACAAGTAACAAACTATTTTCTTACATTTCTTAGTTATTTGCCGAATAAAAAGTCCTCTTGGGATTTTTTTTTTTAATTTCTCGTACATATGACAGATTGTTGTAGAGCAAATTTATAAGACAACTATCAATTTAAGATCTGCTACTTCGGAGAAAATAGAGCGAAGAATGTGCGAAAATTTGTATGTTGAAAAAATAGTCATATAACTTACCTAGCCGGTGCTGGACTTGCAGAACCAGACGCCGTTTTCCGAGTTATAGCACCTGAACCGTTCGATCGAGATGTTGTGGGTGTAACAGATAATCTGGACGGTCTTGGATTAGTGCCAGTGGCACCTGATGATGCTTTACGCTGTGGAATGCGTGATGGCGTGGTTTCGTCTGGGAATATTTATGTGATATCAAAATTGCTTTTCTTTATACACAAAATAATAAATAGCTTACCTGTACTATCTAATGATAATGTAGATCCTTGTCGCGACGAAGGTTTCGAACCTTGTCTACTTAGGGGACGTGAGTTCGGTTTTGAATTCGGCCTTGAAGCGCTAGGAGTTAGACCCGTTCTAACACTTGTATAAGTTACCTTACGTGGCGTGTATCGTCCTAAAGAATTTCCGCCTTGATTACCTTCATTATCACTTAACGAATCAGGTGTGGATGCTGATAAAGATGAACGTGATGGTTTCGACATCGGAATTGAACGCACTGAACGCTCGCGTACCTATATGCACAAACACACATACACACACAAGTATATAAATGCACATAACATATATATACATATAAAGAAATTTTATTTTTGATGGAATTTTGTTTTTTTGTTTTTTTTTTGTATATAATTTAATGGAAACGTGCTTAAAGGCTTCATTGGAGAGATCGCTGCATCCCATATTTCAATTCAATTTTACTGTGCAAAACAAAGGTCGAGAGATATAAGAACATTTTGAAACTTACCCAATGCGTTGTGGGATGACAATGTATAACATGTGGACTTAACGGTACAGAGCGGCTGTTATTGCAGCGCATAAAAACAGTACCACCGGCAGCACCCATATGAATGGGGAAGGCGCAGGGAACTTGCTCTTGTGCACGTATTCTCTCAAATATTGGCATTAATTCTGCTAAATGTTCATCAGCTGTGTTGTAATTTTATCAAAAGCATTATACACGTATTATATATACAATACAATACACGTATAAATTGAAATAATATATTGTGAGATAATCTTGACAAACAAACGGGTGGATGATCATTTAAGAATATCTTTGAAAACGTTTATTTTGCAAATTATTTAATCTCTTTTTTTCCTCATGTACTTGTGAAAATGGTCAATGCAAAAACATATCACAAAAATATATATAAGTATATATATATATATATATATACATACATATATACATGTATAAATAAAAGGTACTTGAAGCCGATATGATTAGTCCTGTGTCAAATTATTGTCAAATAATTCAAACATAAAAAAAGACAAGCGAAAATTTGATGATTGCAAAATAATGTGTATGTAGCCGCATTATAGCCGAACAATCATAATAATCATAAGAATAATAATAATAATAACAATAATAAAAAGTAAAATTGAAAGTGAAACATGCTAACAAATAAAATGGAACAATTTGTTTTCACGCTCAAATACATATAATTAATCAATCATTTATTTATACCATCATTTTTCCTTTTTTATCAGCTGGGGGGTCATTAGTTATTATTTGAAATGTGAAAAATTGGTTTGAATTCGACTTGACCTCAGACACTTACCTTATTTGGAAGCGACTAAGGAGGAAGAAGGTAGGGATGCAGTTTTGTGCCACTCACACACGTTTGAAAATGAATGGGAATGAAAATGGAATGAAAATTACCTTTATAATTGGACCTTGTCCACTCATATAAGGCGGCAAATTACCGTTGGTGTTGTTGTTGCCATTTGGGACAGCGTTGGATATGGATCGCCTAGGGGTAAAAGCAGCCATACTTTGCGAAACACCATCAGCTAAAATAAATTGCTCGCGTAGTTCAATGTTGGTACGACCCTTGGCTTGGAGTGGTATTGGACAAACACATTATCACCACATTAGGCAGTATTGCGCAGCATTCAAGCATTGCATTGCATTGCATTGCATTGCATTGCATTTGTAGCATAATGCGCACAGGCGTGGCATTTTTTTTTTTTTGTTTTCAAGAGTAGTAGTATTAAGATGAGCAATGTATTTTAACATTTATTTAAAGAAGAAGAACATCGGTTCAGGTTTCACACAGTAGACATTTAAATAAAATGTGTTTTTGGTTTTTTTTTTGGGGAAGTATTTGAAGAGGAACAAACAAGCAAACAGTTTGCATGTAGTAATCAATCGCACGACGGGAGGAATGAATTAAAGAAAGAGAAGGCAAAACATACAAAAACGAAAATCAATATTTAAACACCGTTAGGCAAAAAAAAAAAAAAAAAAAAAAAATTAGAATAAAATTAAAAAGAGAACACATTCCATATCAAAAAGTTACAATTAAAATTAGTTATGAAAAGTTTGCGACGATTTCACAACATAACATAAGTAAGAGAGAATAAGTAAATTAAAACATTTGCGAAAAGCATGCATTTGATGATGAAAACTAAACAAAATTAATATGAAAATTATATATATACATACATACATATACATCGGTAAAAAAGAAAAATTTTTTCGCTCTTAGTAGAATTAGTAGAAAAATATAAAAAGCAGAATAAAAATACTGTTCATAACAGCAGTCGTTAATGAAAAATTATTTTGTTTTTTGTTTTTTGTTTTTTGTTTCATTATTAAGTTCCCTTCTTCTTCTTATTTCTTGTTTTCAAAAATGTTTGTTAAATGACCATTTCCGTTGTACTTAAGCGATTTACAATATTATTTGATGAAAAATGGATTACGATATGTTTATTAGGGAAAATTATTACCCAATTTTCTTTTGGCGCTATCAAATAATTCGTTCGTGTTAATGCGAATATGCAATTTGTCGGAGATGAAATTTTATTTCAGAGAGTAATAAGAGGTTTCATAGTAATAAGAGAGATTATTTGCGCGAAATTTCTTGAAAATTAGATCGTAAATAGAACACGATATCTACCTAAAAAAAAAAAAAAGGTCCATGATGTGTACCAGATTATTAAGATATAAGCTTAATAAATTTTTTCTACTCATAAAATATTAAGTTCGGCTTAGTTTTCTAATATCCAAGCATGCGCACAAAAACTGCACATTGTCGGCCTGGTGCACTGTCGATTGTATTGTTGTTGAATCGGAAAAATATGATCGGAGCCTGTAATTGGCATAAACGATTCTATATCACGTTTGAAAATTAATGCCAACTATATATAAATATATGAACAATAGACAGAAAATTTTAATTTCAAACATAACAGAGATTTGATAAGTACAGTTTCCTATAATGATTACATTATCCTTCATTTAGAGTTTAAGTTTTTTTTTTTCTATTTTTATGTATAATTTTAATTTTTGATTTTTTTACAAGACGGAAAAAGAACTTCTGAACTGGAGATGAAAATATTTTCATCAATCATCAAAATGATTGTCCTTTACAATTTATAACGGCTTATTGCTGTTAATTTTAATAAATTCATGTCACGGTTTTCTATAGTAAACTCAATCAATAAATTTTGGAATTATTAAGGTAACTTATTAAATTGACAGGGTTGCCACAGTGAAGCGATTCAAGAATGCCGAATTTATTTAACTTCACTTCACTTCGGACTTCAACTTTGCATCTCGAGCGCATAAAGAGAATTAGGTTATTAATGTACTTAAATTATCAAATTAATTCTTGTAACTTTATAGTTAAGTTTTAATTGTTTGATAGTGAAATGGGCGTTAGTGTTAAAACATATGATTTTTAGACACGCACATTTTTGTAATTAAAAACTTACCTCGACATGGATCGTTCTTTTGTAAGAACTCATCTAAAGCAACCCAGCCGCCACCAACACGTACCATAACAGTACTACGTAAAATACGCACCAATCGTAATTTTTGAGAATCACCAAACTTAAAATTATAAAATTAAGTTATTGTTTTGTTTTGAACAAAAAAAAAAAAAAAAAACAATTTAAGATATCATACCCTGTATTTTCCTTCACCAACTTGAAAGACGCGAAACTTTTGACGGCATGTACAGAGCATAACTAAACGTTTAACTTCGTCATGGATTTTATCTGAATCCGTCATAGGTTTGCGTTCTTGCCAATCTGGTCGTAAAGCGGCAATAAATTCTTGCCAATCTATTAAACCTTCACCGTTCCGATCAAAAAGATCAGCTACAGCTCCCATTTCCATGCGTGACGTATCGAACTCTTCAAATATAACGGATGATAAACTCATTAATCGAAATTCACTTATAAGAGAGACAGCATACACTTCTTACTTGTATTAAGTATCCCATCAATAAATTCACCTCGAGGTATTAGCCCATTATTATCTTTATCCATTTTACGGAACAAATCGGTTAGGCGAGATTTTTTATGATTCATATACTTAAGAAACTAATACACACAAAAATTAGAAATATTTCCAGTATATATTGGATGTGTTAAATACATACCCTTTTTCTCCAATCATCCCAACTGAAATTACGAACACGCTCTAAGTCCTTCAAATATGTAAGGTGATCGTTTAAGCGACGTTGCCGTTCCCAAGATAGCATCCAAACTTGCCGCCATTTGTCCCATAATAATTTTGCTCTCGAAGATCGAAATTCTAATTCTGGGCCCACCGAGCTATTGAAAACAAAGATTACAACAACAACATCCCTTGCAATTTTACTCATGACAAAAGTAACAAAATACAAAATTAAATTATCCAAAAAACAGAAACCACATATATATATAAAAAACATTTTGAAAACTTTCAAAAAAATCTAGCATGCACTTACCTTGGAGAAAAGCGCGGCCCGTAATGTGGCAAGCGATCTCTATCAGGTGTATCACGATTAGGTGTTATACGACTACTGCAGTACAGTGATCAGTAAGGGAGTGAATTTGTGTAAGTACAGAAAATGAAAAAAAGTATAAAAGACAAATGCAAAGGCAGACAAAAACGCAAAGCCAAACTTTTTTTTTTTTTTTTTTTTTTTTTGTAAGATGGATAAGCACTCATACAAAACGGAAATATTCGAAAATATAGTTTACATATAAGAAGAAGAAAAACATGCAAAACAGACGATAACGATAACGATAAAAGTAAAAGTGACTTACCCCGATTTACGCATATTTAATCCATAATCTCGGGAGCCTTTGAAGCTGTCAAAGAAATAATAAAAAAATTTATTTAAGAAAATAAATAAATAAATATATTCATACATATATATATATGTATATAAATATGTATATAAATATGTAAAATAATTGTTCTATCAAGGAATGTTTTGGGAAATTAACAAACGAGAATTGTTGGAAGGTGAGGTATTATGGTTAAAAGGTGTTACATTTATGTTTGTCAAAGATCCTATTTAAATAAACGAGTATTATTATTCTTTGTTGTTACGTAGAGTATTATTTATATATATCCTTTGAAACACTAAAATACTTCTGTTGTTATGTTATACTCATTCTCACACAGTTTGCGGAACAAGTATAATACACAAGTTTCAATGTTTTTTTTTTTTTTGATGTTTGAATAGTTAATTATAAAAATTTCAATTTTATTATTATGAATGATTTGTGTTTTAAATATGATGTGTTTGTTATAAAAACAGTTATAAGATGCTGTTATCTATTTATCATCGTATTGAATTGCATTTATTTACAAAACGAACCTTTGACGTCTTAAAGTACCATCAGGTGATTGTTCACGTATATCATGACTTGAGCCACGACTTTTGATAAGATGATTGACAAAATTTTAATTAAGAAAATAAAACAAATAAATAAATAAAAATATAGTAGCAAACAGAAAAGGAATGAAAATACATCAAATGTATTTAATACATATGGACAACAGCTTTGTGTGTTATTTTCGTACTTACACTGGTGTCTTCGCAACGCGAGACATTTTGCGACCGCTAGCTGTCAATTGTTTAGGTTTGCAAGCGCGATCAATTTCAGTTTGACGTCTAGCTGTATTCTCCATAAACTCTTTATGATCCTCAATTAATTTTTCCAAAGGTGGAATTTCATCAGGTAACGACTCACGTTCAAGATCTTTAAAAAATATCAGAATAATGATTTAGTGTATGAAAAAAAAATGAAATTAATAATGCGCGTATATATTTTTCAAAATACATTTTCATAACCTATTCGTGATCGCAATTCAAAATCAAAAATCAAAATCTTCTTTCAAAAGCACAGATTGTTGTTGTTATAAAAGTTATCGATCTAAGTACGCCCCAAATGGCTTAAATTAAATACGTTTTTCCACATTGACAGTTTAATGCTATGACTAAGATATACTTTGAAGGGCATGGAAAAGGCATTAAAGTTCTTTAGATGATCATTTATATAATAATGCATTTGCGATCACATTAAATGTTAATGGAAGTTGAAATGATTTTATACCTTAGAGGCGCACAAAGTTCAAACTAAGGGAAAAAATTATGCTTTCGTTAATCTTAAAAGAATACTCACTTAGCAATGTAGCTTCTAAACCGTTTAACCATATTAATAGATTCTCGATAGTGTCATCAAGATCTTTGAGAGATTGCAAATGTTGTTCCAATTTGGATTCTCGATTAATGCCCCATTGCTTTACTTCCTCCCAGCGTTCTTCAATTATGTTCAACCAATTCTTGATGATTGGTATAGCATCCGGATACGCTTTGGCCATTATTTCCTCCGCAAATTTGAATGTTTCGATTTTTTGTCGCTCACGATTTTGTAATTCGGACATAAATTCTTTATGTGTCTCCATCATTTCACGTGAAACCTTTTCATCATCAGGAGCATTTTTAGCATAGCGTAGTTTGTGTTCAGCATGATCTAACCAATCAAAAACTTCTTGTATATTCTTATTTAATTTTTCTGCATCCTTCAAAGCAAGTTGCAAACGTTCGCCTCTTTTAATTGTATCATTCTTAACCACATCCCAGACGGATTGAAGTTCATCGAGTTGATGACCGACATCAGGGTTGTTACCAGAACGTTCAAGTCCTCGTCCCGTCTTCAATACACTTTGCATTTGAGTGGCACGTTTTTGTAAATCTTGCTCTAAATGTTTGTGTTGTTCGCAAAGTCCTTGAACAGTTTCTAAGTCACCGTGAACGGGACCCTCTTGATTCAAAATGGTTTGAGCCTTCCTTAACCAATCTAACAATTCACCAAGAGCATCTGAAAATTGCCCTGATAACAAGAGTGCTTCTTCCAGCTTACGTTGGCGTTCAATACTTTTCGTAAGTACTCTACTCCATCTATCCTTAAGTTCGCATAACATTTTACCCATAATTGGTTCATCACTTTTCGGAGCACGCTCTATTAGATTTTTACCAGAACGCATTGTGGAATCATATGAGGATTGTTTTCCTGTTAATTGGCGATGAGTATCTTTTATTTTTGATATACACTTTTTGATTTTTTGTGGCTCTTTTGAATTAGCAGCTTCTTCAATTATTTGGTCTAACATAGTTTCCGTTTCTTCTAAATATTGCATCATATTACTCCAAGAATCGTTAAATTCGCGCGCTTCTTTATAACCATGATCAAGAGCACGAGTACGTTCAGCTGCTTTACTAACAATTCTTTCCCAACGATGTTGCACGGAGACCAAAAGATTTTTTATTAGTATAACGTCTTGTTTTTGACTGAAGTATTTAAGGTGAGTGCCTTTTTTATCTAACAAGAGCATAGCCTCACGGTGAGTGCTTACATCTTTCTGTAAAATTTTATGTTCTTCCATTTGAACTTGAATGGTTTCAAGTACCCGTGATACCGGCTGAGCATTAGCTAATTGTTTTTCAGCTTGATTTAACCACTCGACGAAAGTTTGTAAAGTTTCATGGAATTCTGTGGCTTCCTTTAAAGCAATTTCAAGTTTAATCTTTTTATCAGAAGCTCGTGAAATAACAGCGTCCCAACGTTGCTTAAGGGTACGCAATGTATGCTGCAAATTACTCGATGAAACTTTAATTTGATTTTGTTTTTTAATATATTCTTGCCCTTGAGTTTGAATGGTCTCAACTTTGGGGCGATTTTCTTCGAGCTCATTATAGACTTCCATGAAACGCTCTAATTGTTCTGCGGCGGTTTCAGGAAGACCTCCAACCGGCTTGCTAGCTCCGATAACAGCATCAACATCGCCTAACCATCCTAATATATCCTGCACTTCAGAAATGTATCCATGCGCTTCTCGTAGAGATTCTTCTAGTTCATGTTGGCGGTCAGACGCTTTTTGTAGAAGCATTTTCCATTCTTGATTCAGTTTGCGAAGTTTCTCTTGCGTAGTTGACGCTTCAAGTGAACCTTTTTCAGATTCGATAAGATGACGTCCAGCATCGTTTAATGTATCCACAGAATTTTGATGGGCTTGAACGTCATTCGCAAGTACTTTTAATTTCGCCAACTCAACTTCAAGTAATTGTGGATCCCCCGGTATCTTCGAAATAAAATATTAAATTAAATTTTGGAAAAGCGTCATTGTTTTCATTTTAATCAAATTTTAATATCGAAAAACAGAAATTCATGCTTGCATTAAGGAGCCCTTAATGCAAACGTCGGACAAGAAACGTATAGAAAAGACGCGGTTAAGTTGAAAATTGTTTTGGTTATGTTAATGTGAATTTTACTTAACATACTTACAGGTTTTAATTGATCCAATGTAATATTTGTCTTATTAATCCACACTAATAATTCGCTAAGTGCATGTTGGAATTGGCCAAGATGCAAGAGAGCATGTTCCAACTGTTTTTGCCGCTCGACCATACAACGCAGTAGACTGTCCCAACGACGATTAACAATCAAAAGTGGTTCCCGAATAGAGGCAGCTTGTTCTGGGGACGTTTTCTCCGTCAATTCAACTGCTTGCCTATGAATTGGAAAATGTATTTAATGAGGACCATATGTGAGATTATAAGACAAAACAGGAAACAGGAAACAGGAAACGATCTTATCTTTTACTCGTAAACAAGCGAAACTCAACAATGTTTTCAAATAATCAGAACTAATATATTGTATGGAAGCGTAGAAAAAATCTCGTATTCATATTCATATTTGCGTAGAAGACTCAAATTGCAGACCAATTTACGTTGATTGCTCCATTTTTGAGGTTACCAACGTCACAAATTAAAATTGAGAAAAGAAAGTTTAGCAAAAACACGAAAATTTTCGTAGATTACAACGCAATTTCGATTGACCTGGCGGTTGACGATGTGTTAAAATAGCCGATATCTTGACAATTCACAGTATTGGGTCGAAAATTTGGCTTAAAATGACCCAAATTCGACATTACTCCCTTTTTAATGCAAATATAAATTTCTTGAATGTTTTGAGTCTTCTTTAAATAAATATTAAATTAATAAACATTTCCTTTCCTAGACGACACATCAAATACTTTCCTGTCGGTGGAAGTGACCTACCTATTTAGTGCTTCTACTTTCACCATGCGTGGATCAACCTCGTCTTTGAATGATCTGAGTTGGTCAATTTGTTGTTTTACCGCATCAATGTCAGCTCCAACCTGACCCAAACGTGTGAAATTCTCTTCAGCATTTGTCAAAAATTCCAAAAGATTCTGTAGAGTCTCATGGAATTCCATAGCTTTTTCCATTGCATCGATAAGATTTTCTTCGCGTTTTGCATATAAGGCGGTTATATTATCCCAAGCGTTGTCTAAGTCATCAATGTGTTTTTTAACTTCTGGCTTGTCGGGTTCTCCACACATGTTTATTAAATTGTTTCCATGCCTTCTAACCTGTTCAACTTCAGGTTTTGTTTGATCAATTTCATAACGAATTTCTTGCAAAGCGACTTGTTGTTTTTGAATCTCTTGAGGTTGCGCTGCAGGTGGCTCCTGAGATGAAAGATTCTCTTCGAGATCTTTTAGAGTTTTCATAACGCATAGTAATTGATTCCAGAACGATTCGGCTACAGTAAGTATATCATTGAGCGAGCTGTCACGCCTTTTAGTAGCCTTTTTAACATCTGACCATAGAGCATTAAGTTTTTCCAATTTGCTCTTAATGTCACGAACAGCCGGATCAGATTTATTACTGGCTTTAGCGATTACATCATTAGCAGCCCGTTGCACTGCGTTAAAAGCATCGACACGTTTTTCTAGATCTTCCCCAATAGCTGCATTGTCTTCAATTTGTTCCCGAATTTTTTGCGGCAAAGCCGATAGTGGATCTAATTGGTTAACTTGTTCAACCGTATTGGTTAGAGCCCGTAACATTCCTTCTATCTTATCAGAAAATTGACTGGACTCTTGTAAAGCGTTTTCGAGAGCTTGTTGCCTTTCACGTACTTCTTGACGTAACGCAGCATACCTAGCATTATCGGTTGTCAAAATTTCATTAATTTTTCCACAATCGTCATCCGTTACTAACGCTCCTAATGCCTCACCGGTTTTGTTAAGCTTATCAAGCAATGGCTTATGTTCTAAAATAGACTGCAATAGGCGCTCGTTTCTATCTTGCTGTTGAGATATTTGATCAGGGCGAAGAGCTGGCATGCTTAAGCGGGATATTTGTGCTTCCATATCGTCAAACCAAGTACTCAAACCGGCGTGGGAGTCGGCGAAATGTTCTGAAAGTGGTAAAGCTTGTTCCAAAGTACTTAAACGTTCACTGCACAATTGTACTGTAGTTTCCACAATTTCTTTAAGGTCTTCAAGCTTCTCTCGCAAAGTAGACGTGTTTTCGCTTTGAGGTGATTCACGTAAAACTTTTTTTGATGCGGCTGTAATATCACGAACTCGACCTTTTTGACCTGATATATCGTCATTAATAGAACGATGTTCCTGTAGTTGAGCTCGTACCAATTTAGGTTCAATAGCAGGTAATTCAGCATCACGAAGTGTGGCATCCATATCACGAAACCATTCTAACAATTCATCAATGTCATTCATTACTTCCTTCGCACGTTGATTGCTCAAATGCAAGCGTTCCGCTTTACGTTGAATTTGCTCAACAATGGCATCGAAACGGCGGTTGTCACGGGTTACTATGTTTTCAATTACAGAAGCCCCTTCGCCAGGTGATATTTGGCATAATTGAGGTCCAACCAAATTGACTGAATCTAGGAAAGAACGCATTTCAACCAATTCTCCTTCTAAGCGTAACACGTCAAACTGACGAGGTTCACTTAGAGAAAGAGACGTTTCAGCGATTTGCATCCATTCCATTAAACGATTGTGAGCATCATGAAATTGTTGAACTAAAGGTAGAGCATTTTGCGATATTTTTAATAGATCACCACCACGACTAGTTAATTCTCCATAGCGTCGTTGCAATGAATCTAACTTGTCTTTCAGTTGAAGGGCCTCATCATTTGATATATGTTTCATCAGTTCTGCTCCAGATTCTACAGTAGATTCCACATTTGGCGCATGATTAGCAATATTTTCATTAAGTTGTAACAAATGATCCATTTGCTCCAAAAGTTTCTCAGCAAAAACTGGTAAAGAGTGAAACCGTTTTAATTCGCCTTCCATGTGCTCCATCCAAGCTGCAAGGTCTTGATATGTTAAAACTAAGTGTCGTAGACCTTTACGTGATTCATTTAATAAAGAACCAATATTTTCACTTGAATCAACCAATTCAGTATAGCGATCTGTTATTTTGCGTACTTTCTCGCTTAAATTTACTGCTTCATCATCGCTTATTAGATGCATCAATTGACTAGCTATATCAGCCATTTCAGAGAAATTTGACTTTTCTTCTAAAATTTCATGATGTAAGCGTTCATGTTCCAATATTCGTTGCTGAATTTTTTCTTCATCAGTCGGAACAAGTTCCATACCCTTTACGGTACGTTCAGTAGTATCCAACCATAGCTGTAATGGATTAATTTTATCATGAAAACGTTTGGCAATTCCCATAGTCTCTTCAAGGTCTCGCTCACGGCGTTCAGCACCATTCGTCAAGGTATCGAATCGCTTCATAAGATCCTGCAGTTGTTTCTCGATAACTAAACGTTCTGATTTGTCGCAATGGTTTATGACTTCTTTGGACAAAGAAGACAGTGATGACATAGAATTTTGACGATCTAAAAGCATTTTCTTTAAGAATTTCTGCTCCTGCAGTTGAGCTTTAATGACTTTATAATCTGAGCTAGGAGCTTTTTGATTTTTAACCATTTCTTCAGTATCTGATAACCATTTAGCTAACCCTTCAAGAGCCTCCTGAAATTTACCGGAATGTAGCAAAGCTACGTCTAGACGGCGGTCACGTTCATTCATGCGTTCCTTTAAATCGTTCCAACGTTCATTTAAATTCTCGAGATCTTTTTCAATTTTATTCGTAGAAACTCCGCTAGCTGCAGACCGAACTAAATCGCGTCCTGCAATATTGACTTTATCCATATTTTTACCTAAAGAGTCCACTTTTTGCACTCGAAAGCAGCGGAAATCTTCTTGCTGACGACGAATGTTCTCAAGGTCCGAGGCAACAGGTTTCAAGTGATGAAATTCTTCAACAATTTTATGAATATCATTTAAAGTGTGCGATTGAATGTCATAAAAATTTTTTAGATCAAGTAAAGTCTCTTCTAGAATTTGACTATGATTTCGTATTCGATTATCAAGACGCATGAGATTTTTGCGTAAAATAGAAACTTGTTCACGCGTTTGAATTGCATCCGGTGAATAACCAGCATCGACTAATGCATCCGCCGCAAGTTCACATTCTTCAATGCCTTCAGCAGCTCTATCAATTTTCCCTCGTAATTTAGTTGTTTCGTCACACTGCACTTGAACAATTTGAATTTCCCTACCAGGTGCTGAAAGATTCTCGACTTCGTTTTCAAGTTCATTAATATCACTAACTAGAACTTTAACTTTCTCATTAAAATGAGATACCGCTGTTGCAACAGATTGTAAAACATCTAAACGGTCATCGAGACGTCTTTCAAGTTCCATAATGCGATCAGCAATACTATCGACGTCATCGATTAGGTGCTCCGCATCACCTCCCGAAGCACGAATTTCAACACAAATTTCTTTAGCCATACTCTTTACATGTTGCAACGGTTTCTGTAAAGTTAGGAGTTCTTCTCGTATAGCTTTTACACGCTCTACCAGCTTTGGGTCTTTGGCGGTACCGCCAAGAGCGTCATGCGCAGCTAAACGATCTTCACATCTACTCACAGCATGATTCAAGTTTCGAAGTTCATCATTAAAGTCTCCCAAGCGACGCGAGTAATTTTCAATTTCTTGCGCACGCTTAATAAGATCGTTATTTAGACTCTCCCATTTTTCATGAATGTTTCGTAGTTCGGTACTAATTGGTTCCTTATCGATGTCACAACTGTTAAGAAAAGTTTCGCCCGATACTTTAGTATTTTCATATTCATTTGAATGCTTCCACACTTCACTGCGAAAAGCTTGAAGGTCTCGTAAATGATTTTCTAATTTCGTCTTGGAGAGTACACCAGGAGTGAAACTGTTTAATTTATCCTCCGCTAGTCGTAGCCAACCTAAAAATATTTCAGAAATTTGAGTATATTTTCTGCAATATTCCATGCATGTTTGTAGTCGAGTGTGACGTTCAACTGTTTCGCGTCTCAGTTTCTCCCATTGCTGTTGAATGCGCTCTAAATCACGTTTGGCAATGCGATCTTGTTGAAGATCACTAAGATCTTTGCCTTTGTTTAAAAGCATTATGATTTCGTGCTCACGAGCCATTACCTCGCGATAAATTGGATCATGAGAATCAATTTGATGTTGTAATGAAGGCTTATGAGCCGACACCAAAAGACGTTCATTTAAATTCGCTAGTTCTCCAGACAGCCAGCCAAGAGTTTTAGAACAACTTTCTGTAAATTGGCGCCCGTTCCTAAGAGCAGCTTCGGTTTCAGCTTTTTTCGTGTCAAGTTTTTTTTGCAGCGTTTGATATTGTTTTCCTAGAGCTATGACTCGTGAATTTACATCAGCGCGCGATGCAGAATCACCTAAAATATTGGAAAGAGCTGTTGCAGATTGTTCTGCATCCGCCAATAAAGGCCGCTGGCCTTCTAATTGTCGTTCGAGATTCTCTATTTTTCGAAGTTTTTCTTGGTAATCCATGTGGGAGGGCAAGGTATCCAGATTATCACTTATTTGTTGAAGAGCTTCTTTTAATCTACTAACCGCTGCGTCAAATTCTTTGCTACTATCTGCAGCTCCACCTAAACAATTGGCACGTTCATCAAGTCGTGAAACAAGTTCTTCCCATTTGGTATCAACATCTTGCAATTTTTTACTAACTGCAACTCCATCAAGTGCTTCGGAATGCGGATAATTTAAAATAGTTTGTCCTATTTCTTGGAAATGTTTTAATTGTGGTTGTTGAGTGCGAAATTCTTCACGTAAGACTTGGACCTGCTGTACTTGGCTTTGTACCATACGGGGATCAGAAGAGATGGGTCCAAGGACAGTTAACATTCGTTCTTTATTATCAAGCCAGTTTTTCAGGTTACTATATGTATCCAAGAAATCTCGCAATTTATCCGAAAAGTTTATGCAGTTTTTGCAAACCTCTGAAAGTTGCTTCCATTTTTCCAAGACATTTTCATTTTCAGTACGCAATTGCTCAGATCCATATACATCCGATTTTCGTCGTAATATATCTTTAATTTGCGTTTTCGTAGTATCTAATAAACTTTGTTTCTCGTACATGTCTTCAATCGTTCGTTTGGCTTGTTTATTGCAACGATCCACTTCGTCTTTATTCGATATAGTTTCTTTTGGTAGTTGGCGATGGATTCTTTCTAAGAAAATGCTAAGATTTTTTAAATTTTCATATTGTTTACGTATCTCTTCATTCATGTTATCTAGCTCATTTTGACGATCATTCAGCCGAACTCCAATTAAACCATAACGATTATTGATTTCACTTAATTGTTGTTGTACGGGTGACATCTCACTAAGTTGAAACCCATCTTGAGAGGATCTGCGGCTACCAAATCCACTGCTGCCAGTCGATAGTGGCGACAGAATTCCTCCCTTGGTTGGACTTGGACTTCTGGTTTCCCCAGACATACGGCGTAAGGGGCTAACCCGTTTAATGGGACTGAATATAGAGCGCTTACGACTAGGGCTCTCAGGTCGAATCAAGGCGTCATACTGTGCACCGACATCATTTATTTTATCAATGTTCGAAGCATATTCTCGATACTCTTTGTATATTGGTTTCAACTCATCATTTTGTTGACTTATTTTATTCAGATCTATAGCAACTGGATCTAAGCCTGTGATACGACTCTCCATACCTGTCAACCACGCCAAAACTTGAGTTTTGAGATTTTCGTAAATTACACGATGTTCTGTTTTTTGTTTTGATAATTTGATTTTTTCATCAAGACTGACAGTAATATTACGCCATTGCGATTCTAAAGCTTTAATTCGATCTCGTAATAAACTAGTATCGGTTACATCACGAATGGTAATTAGATCTTTTCCATGTCGCATACAATCATTAAAAGTTGATGTAAATTTCTCTTTTCGATTCGAAATGTCGGTCATGCGTCTCATTTGTTCTTCTGTGGTGAGCAAGGCAGTATCGCGACTATCCACAGCTTCTTGTAGAGAAACAATTCCCTGTTCAACATTCGTTATTTCTTCTAAATACTGGCACAGTTTATTGTAAATATCATCAAAAAATTCGCCACGTTTGACGGCTTTATCGAACAATCTATTAAATTTGTTAGTAATGTCATTTAAGCTATTTTCTACCATCTTTGCAATGCGAGCACTGGATGCAGTCTTCATTAAAAGATGGGCAGACGAGTAGACACTGTCGATGCTATTTTGATGCGACTGAACATCAGCCAGGAAAGCTTTATGTTCACGCATTTGTTCTTGCAAACGTTCTTTGATAAGAGACGCAAGGCGCAATTGAGACTTATATCTCTCTTCGGCTTGGGTAACCCAATTACTAAGGCTGTCTAAAGCATCCTGAACACCTTGTGATTGCACCAGCGTTTTATCTAAATTTTTGCAATGTTCGCTTAACGAATCTAATAGTTTTTGATAGCTTTCCTTTAATTCCAAAATTGGCACCTCAAGTAACTTAATTTCCGCAGGATTGAGTTGAGTTCCTAATGTACGAACTAAACTATCTAAAGTTTGTTGCGCATTATCCACAAGTCTACCATTTGAAAGTAATTCGTTATGTAGAGCCTTGGCCTCATTCATTTGCTCTTGAACGGATTTAGAATCTCCGCCAATTGGTTCACCTATAATGCGTAACACACGTGGATGAATGCTATGTAACCACTCATTAGCTTTATCAATTGCTTCTTGATATTCACGTTGGCGTCCACTTAATCCAGAAATGCGATCTTGCAGAGCATTTACACGATTCATGAGATCTTTATAATGAGCTGACGCAAGTGATACTTCTTGTCGAATAGAACTTTCAGTGCTGGGAAGAGGTTCAATATGAGGCAAACGTTCAGGGAGTGAGGTTCTAAAATCGTTTAGAATAGCCAAAAATTCTTTGCTTTCATCAACAAATTTTTGAGTTGCCATAGTAATGAAACGCAAATCGGCTTGATGTCCTATAACATCACTGACGAATTCACGAATGGATTCGACTTGTGTGGACAGGCGAGATAGATCTGATAGTGCTCTTTCCTTATCTTCTAAAATATGCCTAGCGGACTGCAGCCAATTAGAAAATATATCTAATTCACTGCGTAGTTTGGTGAGCTCATCTCGACTTGCGTCAAGGCGACGTAATAGACGTTGTACTCGATCATTGACGCGATCAACTCGCGAACGTAATTCGCGTCCTGCATTTTCTATAGTCGCAATCTCTGGTGCAGAGAGTACATCACCACCCGTTAACACAATTTGGCGAATTTGTTCTAAACAAGTTGCGACAGAACGTTGTTGGTTTTCAATTTCATCCTTGATTTGCTATTATTATATATATGTAAATAGATAAATTAGAAATATATTTTTTTTAAAATAATATGATACGTTTGCATACCTTTATAGCATTAATTTGATTACGAAGCTCATCCATTTTTTCTCTTGGTCCACCAATGTTAGCAAGTTTATGCTCAACCTTATTAATCCATTCGAGGAGGTTAGTTATATTTTGCTCGCATAAATTAAATTTCTCAAAGACGGCTTGCTATATATAATTGGTAGAGTAATAAAAAGAGTTTTGTAATAAACACACAAAAATAACGAAAAGTAAAATTGTATTCATCATTACGACGAATACTTTACACTGACCACCTCAAGAAAATATGATCTTGATCTTTTGCAAAGTGCAGTCACGTCTTTCACAGTATATATATGTATATATAATTCCTTTTAAATCTTACAAATATTTGTGCCAAAGTTCGCGCCTTTATTTTCCATAACATATTAATGAACGAAACATGAAATTTGGAAATATTTCTCAATTTTTCGATTATTGTATAAGGATTCGGATTTCTTTTTCACAATTGCATAGCGGACGATCAGGGAAAGAAGAAGATGTCTCTCTGATCTTGATAATTTTGCTAATTTCTTTTGGTGGTAAGTATAAAAAAAAAATCATTTCAATTGATAAATTTCTTTTGGGATTTTTGCTTTGTGTTTTCTTGCTTTTATACGTTGTGCTGCTTTAAGATCTCATAAACACAAAATATATGCTTCAGAATCTGGATATATAATATGCATGAAAACGGGATACTTCGTATAAGCTCTTATAATACATATGTATGTAAGAAAAATAATACAGGACAAGGTTATATGCATTACTGTAATAACAATTATATAACAACTACAACAACAAAAAGTTAAAATAAACAACTGTTAGACAAACTGTTAGCAAGTGTAATTTGTTAGTGTGTGAGGCATAAAAATATAGCTGAAAATAAACTGGAAAAATCAAAAATTTTTAAATGAAATTTCAGCAAAATTATATAGAAAATATCAAAAAAAAAAACGATTTAATACGCAATGAAATTGAAACTTAAGTAAAAATAAAAACTTAAGATTACCTTCTCTCTCTCTTTTCTTTCTTTTGCAGAGAGAGAAAGAGAGAGAGAGTAAATAGAGTATTCCATTAAACTACTAATAAATACAAATGAATCTAAACAATGAATCTAAACAATGAATTCAGCGACGGCATGATCAAGTTGGGCTTATTAGAGGAACGCTTTGAAGCAAAACACGAGTACTGTACATTTTTCTTTAGATAATGCTAAGTTTGGAACATGGGATTCTTTTTGCTTTCGTTTCGATTTCATAAATATGTTTCTTTCAAGAACAGAAGCAATAAAAATTTGATATCTGTTGGTTTTGTTTGATTTTTTTCGATTTAGTATAAGTTTGATTTTTTGAAGCTTGTTTTCGTATTTCAGAAAAAAAAAAAAATGATTTGCTCAACTTTTTCTTTGGTAAAGTCCGATTCGTTTATAAATCGTGTTTGTATATATTTTGCTCAAGTTTATCTTGTGTTGTGTTTGTAAATTAAAGAAACACAAAAAGCCCCATATTTTTTTTTTCTTTCTTTTGCATTATTTATACGAAAGTCTTTTAAAATAGATTTTGAAATTTGACGTGCTGTTAGTACTTCTTTTATCATTTCATAAAATGCTAAAGAAACGACAATATTTAAAATTTTCCATAAAATGCGAAATATTAATAAATAGCAAACGTTTTACGTAATTTTTTTTTAAAATATATATGTTTTCAAGAATCATTCACAAATTTTCAAACGTTCAGCATATCGATCTATTTTTTCAGGTGTAGTATAATTATATAGTATAAGCAACAATCTCTATTGCGCTTTAAAAAAGTGAACTGAGTAATGCCGGCTTACGTCGGTAGAATCAGAAAGCTCTTAGACTATATTATAGTCCGATCATTTTTTATGGAATGTATATCCAAATCTAGACATACACACACAGTGAGTAATTGAACATTTAATATCACTTCCAAGATTCATTCCTCAAAAAAGTTTTTCTTTCTAAATTATATTTCACAATTTTCTTCTTTTGTTCGAACTGGAACGATTCGCAAATAACTTTCAAGACCGCTTTCTTAATATAAACAAATGTATTTCATATAATAATTGAAAATTTTTTCCTTACTAACGATTGACTAAAGAATTTTAACTTTCGTTATGAGGCAAAAAAAAGTATAATTATATTTCGAATGTGGGAGTTGTACAAATCTGTCATTATACTAAATATGTAAAATATTTATCGGCTTCGCGTAGCAGAAATCGGAAAATCATTTACATTTTTGTCTTTTTTTCGCTTTAACTACAAATGAGAAAACAAAACTCGTCTATAAGTACCTTTGGATTCTTTTTAAACGATATTATAACATAGCATGTAAATATATAACTTATTGTATTAAAGGAAAATAAAAAGGAAAAAACTCAATCATAACAACATTGTGCAATGTGTACGCACAATAATAGCAATTAATAATAATAATAATAATAATAAGAATAACAAAAAATAAATATAGAGAAGAAAATTATTTGCAGGTTACATGACATGGCAAGATCTGCAAAGAACACGGCCGTATTCCTTGATTGTACGCATTTTAACTTACCCTTTGCTCCGCTTTAAGTAGAAGACCTTTTTCAGCAGCTTTTGAAAAGTCCATGTCGGGATTGTCTGCACATATAAGACGTCCTTTTTGCGAATCAACAAGGCCTACATTTATTGCTGCGGTAAATGGTATAATTTCTCCAGTAGAGGTATTGCGGATAACCGTAGATGAAGGTTCAACCAAACCATTGGTTAACGCTTCAGCAAGTGTAATCGTTTTCGGTTCAGTAATGTCTTGGTTAGTATGAAAAGGATCAATGAATGTACCGCTTGAAGGGATGTAAAGTTTAAATGTTATAGCTTCGAACAAGCTGAACGATCTCTTAGGCGTTACAAGTAAACCACTTTCGTAAGCTTCTTGCAAACTAAATATTTTAGATGTCCCTGTATTGACCACGTTTGCTTGATTTGCATCTATTAGTCCTTTGCGAAAAGCTTCTGGCAAACGTACTAACTTCGATTTAGCCAAATCTTTGATGAATGCTGAATCTGGATCCATAATGCCTTTGGTAATGGCATCCTTAAGACTATACACTTTATATTCTGGAGTGTCGATTATGTTCTCTGATTCTTGAAGTTTGCATGGATTTACATAAGTGAGCAAACCACTTTTTAGGTCCAACATATTGATTTCGACCGCACGATCAAATGTTATAGGTTCTTGAGCAAATATAACTGAAGTTGTATCAAACTCAAAAATCGATGCTTCTGGATCAACGAAAGTTCGTTTACTCAAGTCGATTACACCATTTTGTTGAGCAATTTCAAAAGGTAGTACTCGGAAAGTTTTATAATCTCGTACAAGAGCAGTTTTAGGGTCAATAATCTTAGATATAATGGCTTCTTCAAGTGACATTTCCCTAGGCTCATTAACTAAAGTACTACCTGAAGTATACTCATTAAACTTGTTACTTTCTTCACGTTCTACGTCCATATCTTTAATTGCTTTAGTTACCGTAAGAAAAACTCCCCGTCGCATAGCAACGTCATAACTGTAGGGAATTTTGCTTCCATGATCAAACACGCGACCTTTTTCAACGTCTATGTCTCCGTTTTCAATAGCTACCAGGAGTGGCACTTCTTTATCAGTAGCAAAATTTTTAAAAACCGTTGTTGTCGCATTAATTAAACCATTTTGTATTCCTTCCAATAAATTATAAGAATCTCCTGAAATAGGATCACAAAATCTACCACTTTCAGAATCAAACAGACGCATTCTCATTGCAAGTTCCAAATCAAGGAATCTACGGTTTGAAATGATTAAACCTTGAGAACGTGCTTCTTGCAAGTCAATTTGTTTCGATTCATTTAGGTTGTAACAGCCATTTATGTCATCTATGAAATTATCCTTGATAGCAATGTCCAAGGTCGTATATTGTCCTGTTTTATGATTTTTAATCAAACTTGATGATGAACTGACAATTCCCTCTCTACAGGCATCTTTTAAATGTAGCTTTCTACCAGATACAGGATGGAGAACTTTACGCGTTGTTACGTCATAAAATTTCATGGCTAAGAGCTCATATAAACCGAAGTTGGAATTTTCGATATCAACAATTAATCCTAATTTCAAAGCTTTATGTAATGATATGAATGTATTACTACCTGGTTCTCGAAATACCCCTTCTATACAATTAATTATTCCTATATGACTTGTTTCGGTCAGATCATGCATAGTTTCTGGTATTGGATCAAAAAAGCAAGGCAACTGAGGATTAATAATGAAACTTCGTATCGCTTCAAGTAAAGTAATTTTACGTTTGGTATTTGGATCGGCGAGTTTTCCATCAATTTCGTCAAGAAGATTATCGTGCAAAGCTTTTTGCAAACTAATTGGGGCGCGGCTATCTTTCAGTATTCCTAAATCGAAAGCATCTTTAATGGTTAATCTTTGGTTGTTGTAAATTAAGGCTGCACTGCTGTTGTCAATTAGGCCGTGTGCTTTAGCCTCTGTTAAGTTGAATCGTTTATAAAGACCAGTATTTAAATCTCTAATTTGAACGCTTTCTTCATCCAGAAGTTTATTCTCGATTGCTTCACCTAAAGAGAATTTTTGGCCAGTCCTTGGATCCATAAAGCTACCATCTTCTTCATTGTAAATTTTCTTTATAACAGCTTCTATCAAACTTATAGGTATCCGAGTTTCGATAAGAATCCCTCGATGAAATGCTTCCTTATAATCAATGGCTCTATTGTAATTATCTTTTACAGTGCCTTTCTTTGTATCGACAAATCCAATAGCAGTAGCCTTTTCAAAGGGCAACACTTTACCGGCAACATTGACAATGGTCGAATTAGGATCTAGTATGCCTCTACGAATAGCACATTCAGTTGAGAGCTTTTCTCTAGTTACAGTATTGCTGAATACGCCTGTTTTCGGATCATACAAACCTCGATATACTGCGTCTGGCAAACTGCGCTTACGCTTGTGTGGAATAAGTATTCTATTTTCCAATGCTTCGGGTAAGGATTGCCCAGTATTAGAGTATGGACTTATAACAAGACCGTGGATAGGATCAATGTAACCTTTATTAATGGCTTCTCTTAAAGAAATTATGCAGTCAGTCCTAGGATCTAAAAGTACAAGTTCTTCGGCATTTATGAGTTTCAAAGCCAGTGCTGACTGAAGGTCGACCAGTTTTCCATCAATGTTAAATTGTGCCGTATTTGGATTGTAAATCTCGCGTAACAAACAGTCTACTAAAGATAGTGGTTGTTTTGTACTAAATATATAGCCTTTTACAAAAGCTTCATCGAGTCGAATATTTGGACAAACTAAAGTACCTCGGACGATATCCAAAAGACCCTCATTGACAGCTTGCTTACCAGACACAATCATACTCTTTTCATCATTTTTAATCAGACACGAATCGAGCTCAACAATACCAAATTCAATTGCTTGTTGAATACAAATTTCTTCGCCTGTGGTAGGATTCAAAATTTTACCAGATTTAGGTATATAATATTCTCTTTGCAACATTTCAGGTAAACTCCATGTGATATGGTCAGTTTTTAACAATTTTTTTTCGAGTCCAACGTCTAACGATACTAAAATATTTGCTTTTTTATCTTTAATTTTGCCTACTTCAGCTACAACCAAATCATCCTCGAGGGCACAATCCAATTTGACTTCTTTTTTAGTTGCCGTATCGACAATCAAAGAAATTTTAGGATTAACAAGACCGATTTCAATAGATTTTTGTACATCGACTTGATTATTGGATGCGGAATCGTACAGCTTGCCAGTTTCTGGGTCATAAAGGCCTTTTCGGACGGCAGCTTCAAGAGAAATTGGTTTGCGTGAACCAGGCACGAGAAAACCCAGCTTAAAAGCATCTTCCATAGGAATTTCTTGTAATGTCTGTATATCGATTACCGTTCCAGCTTGCATGTCGACAACTCCCAACTCAATTGCCATACGCAGTGGAATTACTTCACCACTTACGGGATCACGTACTGAAATAGATTGAATGTCAATTATGCCGTCGTTAATAGCATCAACGATGGAAAAAACTCGTCCATCATCAAGAATAACTTTGCCGGTTTTTTGATCGATTACACTTTCGATGGGAGCCTGTTTCCTTTTGTCAAGATTGGAAAATACGACCCAGTTACGCCGCACGCATTCGAAAAAGGATATTTTTTTACCTGTTTTAGGATCAACCATGTGACCATTATGTCTGTCAAGTAGCGGACGTTCTAGAGCATGTGTTAAAGATTCATATTGGTCAGTGGTAAAATTCTTTACCAATGTATTTTCAGGATTAAAAATGTTCATCTCAAAAACCAAGGCATGAAACGGTATCTTAGTCCCCGTTAAAGGATTAATAAAGCATTCATTATGTTTGTCGTAGATATTCAATTCACTGAGATTTTCAATCGTGACTTGGTCATTAGTACTTACCAAGTAAGCGGATGATTCAGAATTATTCATATTTTGACTTATCCCTTGCATTTGATCGCATTCCACTAATTTATTATTGTTTAAAGGTGACAATGCCTTGAATTCGGACACAGTTGTTTCAGTAAGTTTATCGGAGGCAATTTCTCCAGCATTTTCTTTGGCAGTGCTATCTTGTTCAAACCCAGAATCATCTAAATAGTTCTTTAAAGTTTGACTATTTTTTTGTGATTCAACAATTGTTTTTATGTCAGCAGCTTGCTTTTCATTTCGATCAGAAAATATGTTTGATTGCAGTAAATCTTTACTAGAATCTGCATCGTCAGTGCAACTCGTGATTTTAAAAAGTTCGGATGCATTTGGCACTTTATTCTCTTCAAAAACAAGTCCCGCCTTCGTAAGATTAGAAGTCTCACCCTTGTTTTCATATGAATCTTTTTTTATTAATGTTTCAGATTTAAAAATATCCTTAGTTGCTCTTCCGAGCTGTTTGATTTCCCCAACAATCGCCGCTCCAGCTAGCACAGGTGCAGCAACAATTCCAATCGTACCCATTTTTAAAGCTTCTTTAACTTTATTTATAGCCATATACGATGAACTTGGTTCGACTTTTTCGATTGTTTCCGAAAAGGAATTTTTTTTCTCACTCATATTTTTATCTGAACTGTTGTCTTTTGTAGTTGAACACGTTCTTTCTGCTTTATTATTTTGCAGTTCCTCATTTGAAATTAAAACATATTCCTGTATTAATTCTATGGTCTCTGTCGATATCACATGTGCAGTGTTTTTAGTGTCCGCAAATTTTATTTGCTTCATAGGTTTTTGAGAGACTACAAAATCAGATATAGGTTTCACTACTAACAAACCTTTTTCTAGGGCTTGTCTAATTGATAAATGGACATTTTCGTCGGGATGGGAGAACGTTTGGTCTACAACATTAACAAAGCCCTTCTCAACACCTTCAATAACTCCAATAGCTTTGGCTCTTGGTGGATATGGAATGGACATAATGAATTCCTCTGTAATTGCTTTTTCAAGTGGAATTTGCATTTTTAATTCCGGGTGAATTATTGAAGCTGGTTTAGTTTTAAGTAAACCTCTTTCAATAATGACTGCAAAAGTCATACCAACCGGGGAAATTGGTAAAAGCGAAGGTTTCAAATCGCTTTTCGTTTCAAATATATTTAATGCTATGCCTTCTGCTAAACTTAATGATTTATTATTAATTTTAAATGTACAATCTTCAGCATCAATAATCCTCTTTTCGATCGCATCCGCGATTGTGCACTCAACCGGTTGCTGAATTTTCGAAAAAGGATCTAGTATCTCACAAACTATTGCCTCATGAATATTTAAAAAGCACCCGCTTTCTGGGTGAACGATTTTGTTAGTTTTGGTATCAATAAGACCTTGTTCCATAAGTTTAGGTATAGAAAGACTTCTGGCCAATGGGATAAGAAGATTAGCCGTATCGTGGTCCACAATATGCGAAGCTACGGCTTCGTATATGTTTAATATACAATTACGCTGAGGATCAATAACTTTACCTTTATTACCATCAATAAACCCAAGATTAATGGCTTCAGAAATGGATATACGTTTATTATTGTGGTTTAAAAAATCTCGCCCGTTCTCTAAAATGTCACAAGCCTCTCCATCAATAACGCCCTTCTCTAAAGCTTCTTTTGGTGTCAATATAATTTTGCGAATTTTATGCAGAACATTTGTTTTTTCATTAGACGTTTCTCTTTCAATCGGTTTTGGCGTTGTAAGATTATCTTTGGTTAATATACCTCGTTCATAAGCTACTTCAACGGGGATTTGTTCATTTGTAAGTGGATCTGTAACAAATTTTACGGTATGCAATGCACCTTCCGCAGCCACTAATGGCGTACCTGATACTATCAATATACCCTGTTGAATAGCTTTTGTAATATTTAAACGGCATCCAGTTTGAGTCAAAATACAGCCAAGGTCAGGATCATATATTTTTCGATCAATGGATTCACTAAGGGAAATATTTTCTTGTGTTTCAGGGTCAACAATTCTAACGGTTTTTTCATCTATTAATCCAAGACGAGCAGCCTCTAAAATGTTTTCAGATTGACCGTTATGAATAAAAATAACTAAAGCAGTCGAAGGATCGTAGATAACTCCTGGAGCTATTTGCAATGGTTCCGGTGAGGATATTTCACGTTGATCGGTTTTAAAATTCTGAGAATTTTCATTTTCCATAAAAGAGGTTTTATCACTTGAAGTAAATTTAACGTTTACATCTCCATTATTTCGATTATTCTCTGCAATAGGAATATCCAAACACTTGCTAACATTTCCTTGAGTATTTGTCTTAATAGGATCGTTCTCCGAAACTCTCTGCTTAGTGATAATAGTTATAGTGGGTTTAGATTTTTTATTGGATTCGGTTAGATTGTCATTAGAATCGGTAGTCAGCAGACCGTACGTTAAAGCTTGTTGAATGGAGTAAGTTTTCTCCGTTTTTGGATCTGTAAATAACTGTTTCTCCTCGTTTACAAGGTCCCGTCGAATTGCCTCTGTGAATGATAATGCCCCTGTATTGGGCAAAGGCGTTTGCTCGTTCGTATGAACAGTTACGTAACGATTAACAGTGCGTGTCACTGTTTCCGTAGTTAATGTAATATTAAGTAGACTACTTAAAAGCAATGCACCTTCCGCCGTTATAAGTTTACGTTTTAAAGCTAAGTCAAAGGGAATGGTTTCGCCAGTCTTACCGTCGAGAAGACAACCGGTTTTGGGATTAATAAGATTGTAGTAGCATAAATCTAATATGTTAAACTCTTTACCGCTAGCATTTTTTATACCAATTTTTTTATGAAACATTTCGTACACTTCTGGTCTGATCAAGCCCACGTTCATAGCTTCTTCTAAAGATTTATATGTATTTTCACTGATCTGTATGGTAAACTCTGAACTTGAACGATACAGTATGCCGCGAGATAAAGCAACGTTGAAGCTGACAAAGTCATTATTTTGTATATCCTTAAAACCGTCTATATCAAATATTGACCTTTGGGTGACACTACTAATTAAGCCACGTTGTACGGCCTCAGGTATATCAAAAATTTCGCCAGTCGAAAAGTTTCTATACTGACACTCAAGTGGTAGTATAATATTATCCGCTATTGCATTTTGTAATGTTATCAGTTCCCCTTTTCTTCTAGTGATGCATTTTAAACTGTCAAAATCCAAAACACCTACTTCAATAGCTTCCATGATGCCTAACTTTTTACGACCCACTGGGCTGATGATTCTTGACCTTTCATCCATCAAATTTTTATCACAAATATCTTTTAGAGTATATGGTTTTGTAATGAGTTGAAGACTTTTAGCTTCAATAAACGATAGCTTTTCTCCTGTACTTTCGTTTATGTAACGACTTACTGCTATGTTTAATATACCCCTTTTGAGAGCTTCGTCTAGTGTAATCTTTGAGTCGTTTTTAGCATCAACAACTTCACGAATATTTGGATTTATTAATTGTTTAGCTATAGCTATATCTAGTTTGAACCTTTCACCAGAATTACGATCGGCAATCCAGCCGTCAGCGTCGACTAGCCCATGCTCTATAGCATCGCTTAGACATAGAGCATTTGATTTTATGGTTACTGATTCGTGTCGAATAAGATAATCGGGTTTAGAAGCTTCAATCAAAGGAATAAATATATCAGATTCCATGTTTGTGTCAGCACTTCCAGCAACAATTTTGCATTTATCAAGTTCATCTTCGTTCGACATAATTATTTTGTTATTACGCTCTACTTCGCAGTCTATTTCTTTCTCATTGTACTCTTTTTGCCGAACTTCAAGTATTGGTTGAGTTGATTTATAAAAAGGTTCAACATCTATTAATTTGTGATTGGCAGCCTTCTCTAAATTTATTCGTTTACTATTTAACAATTCGTCAGCGTGCATGTCTAAGGATTTAATTTGCACTGCATCACCTATTGTTAAAGGACAATTAGTGGTTGGATCTACTCTTTCTTTACTTTCCAAAATTTGTCTATTGTTTGTCAATGTTATGTCTCTTTTGTGGATGGGATTTTTCTCTTCTTCCGCTGCATTCTCTCTAAAACCTGAGGACGTTCCAGTTGATGTGTGGATGTCTCTAATAGAGCTGCATCTGAAGAAAGAAAATTGTATTGATGTTTAAATTTCTTATGTCATATGAATACGAAAACTATGTATAGGACGAGTCTTCTACCCAATATTGGATATTTAAAAATTGCAAAATATTTTAATTCGGGCATGAGAGTTCGTGTTTCTGTTATCGTACTGTGAGGTTACGCGAAAATAATTAACGAAATCTTTAAATCCTTCCGTAGTAACAATAAATACAGCGGGGCTGGCGTTATCTTTATTTGCAGTCTTCAAAAAATACACGATCCCTTCGATGAAAAATACAAGAAAATGCACAATTATCTGATCGTCATTTTAGTGGTTTCAAAGAAAACGGCCCACACCCTAATTCAAATGTTACGAACCTCAAACCGAGGCATAATTAGTGCTATATCGTATTTTATATTTAGATCTACTCTGCTTAGTTACATATCGTTCCACCTCTAAGTCCATTGTATATAACCTTGTTTTCTCAAACTGGTATTTTTCGATATTTTGGAAAGGTGATCTTCCACATGCGAACCACTTGTGCAAAGACAAAAGAGGCCTCGCTCTTCGCACTGCCCTTGATCATAAAAATTGATAAACTGCGATAATGTGAAAAATAGTAACAAAGGTCAGGCCAGACCAGAATTACCAAGATCGACAGCAGAGTTGAATATATGGCACGTAGGGACCATACTTGGTACGATTAGCAGAATTTTGTTTGCTAGCAGGGGCTCCAATCGGGAAAAGAAGTTTACCTCTCGTTAGTATATAAGTCTTATATTATATATCACTTAAGACGCTCGTACTTAGAATTTCAACCTTAGGGCCACCATTACGAAAGTTGTCTTCTTCAACTAAAATGTATTTTGAGGATGATATATCTTGCCGAAAACAAGAAAAAAATACTCCTGGCTTATACGCAAGCGTTTGTATATGGACTTATTAGTTTATCATCGATGTAAAAAAAAATCAATCTTATATGGAACCCATAGCTTTGTTCCTACGTACACTTAAGGAAGAAATTAATTTTAGATATGAAAAGCATCAAGTTAACGATTTTTCTGGAGTTTAAAAAATTTTAAGTTTAAAAATCCCTACAAATATAAACCCTACAACTCTCCTATAATACTTTTGTTTTAGCATTTCCGACACTTTGGTTTTTGAAATCATTATTAGAGACTTGAAAATTATTAAGTTCTATACTCGATAGTAAGTCAAACTTAGGTTGATACGTACAAAGTGAAATATTGTATTAATTTTTCTAAATATGTTTTCCAAAATTGGCATAAAAAAAAAAAGAAATTCCTACTGCAAAACACCAGAAAAATTCTTACAAATATCATATCAGATTTTTGTGGGTTTCAACGTCGTTTACATTACATTACATTATAAGATTTGGAAAATCACATAAATTTATACTCACTGGGTTGTTGTTGTGCTCGTTGTGGTGAAACAATCATAATGTTTTGAAGTTCTGCTTTTATATCTTTGTAGAACTTTGAGTGGTTCTTGAAGACTCTCTGCAAATTGCTACAAAAAATTAAAACATACGCACACGTATGTATATGGATCGTTGTTTACTTTGATTAAATAAAATAAGAATGCTTTTTTTTGGGAAATGTTTACCTGAAACTCAAAGGCATAATTGTAATCGTAGTTTTTAGCCATTTTAATTGTATTAATTAAGAATTATTTAATTAGAAAAATTTAAACTGAAATGAGAGTTTTTGGTCCTTAATAGATTTTTGTTTTTAACATTAAATGTCTGTATCCGCAACACACTGTGCTTTTTTGCGTAATTTTTTATTAATTTCAATTTATTTTAATCATACGCGCATCATGCTCCTCTCCTACTTCGACTTGTAAAGACGTCAGCTTATCAATGTCATATGAAGTGAATAACACATATTTCCAGATATTACAAAAAGAAAATTATAAAATTTACTGTTCTCCTCAGTCTCAAGATTTTCTCATTCGAATCAAGAAAATGTTAAAGGCATAGACTGTCGAATCAAATTTCCGTATTTTTGGTTTAAACTCATCTTCTCATCATTTTTTTTTTTTATTGTTCACTGATACTTTTTCTTACTGTAGCGAAAATAGTTGCTTCGTATTTTTACGAAAAATTTTATCTATAACTACAATTTTTATTATTAAAAAACATTAAGTAATTTGTAAGGAAAAAAAAAATCTTATCTCATGGTTGGACTTTAAAGACTTAATTATTTACTTAATATTGAGCAGGTTATTAAAGTCATATAGCTTGAACTGAGAGAGTAAGCATAATATATGTATCAAGGCCCTACAAATGAAAAGATCTTTTATCTCAAATTATGAATTCATTTGGGTATGTCTGTCCGTTCGTTTTATTGGGATAAACTTTCTCTCCATCGCAAAAATTAAGGTATCGGTTTCACATTGCATAGAAAAGCGGAAATTTTTGCACGAAGATTTGCCTAGAAAAATCAAAGAAAAATCAAAGAATACGCCTACAATACGATATAAAGTGAGAGTATCGCGGTTTTCAAAAGCAAATAGAAAAGATTTTTTGCTTATTACTCATAAACTACAAAAGATAAAAATTTCCGCCTTTATTCCGTGGGTAGTCCTGTAGTACAATAATAAAAAAGTTGCCCCCCGCCTTCCCAATGGTATACAGTTTCCAAATTCCATTATTTTCGTTTTTTTTTTTTTTTTTTTTTTTTTTTTTTTTTGGATGAAAGTAACGAGCTTAAAATCCGGTAAGAAAATTGTATTCCCTTTAAGAATCACTTTTAAATGGTCAAACTAAGAGTCTTTTGAAAGTAGAAAAAATATTGTTAGATCCATTGATAGGATGTGTGTTAACAAGATATATTAAGTAAATTTTCATATTTTCATCCGTAGCAAATCAAACAGTTTCGAGTTAATAAATTAATTTCTTTCGTTTCACTTTAGATTTTATATCGAATTGTACAAAGCCAGCGAACCCATATTCAAAAATAAATTGTTATTTATTTATATTGAGAAAAAAAAAAAAAAAAAAAAACATGACCATGTAGACCTTTTTGCCAAGTCTAGACGACACAGGCATCCGTGCTAATATAACATTTATAATAGATGAGAATTTATTGGTTGTAATCCCGAAAAATTATTAAAACATTGTAATTAAGAATGAAAAAATCTCATTAAACACCGTAAAGCGAGCATGACACTTGTAATGAGACAAGCCTTGATATTAGAACAAGAACGCGATTCTAGTTTTTACATATTTGCTGGTTGTCAGACATTTTTTTCATTTTGTCTGCTTGATACACGTAATAAGTTAATGAAGTTAAATAATCACTTAAACATAGGAGGCACAGGAAACAATACATTAAATCAATATTAAAAGCAACGAATTAAGATTTAGGCCAAAGACAACGAAGAAACATCTTGAAAATTTAACTTTCGCATAAGTGAAACCCAAATTTATTGCAAAGGCAAAGATAAGGAGACACAATTAATTCTAAAAATACGTTTGTGCGTATATAACTATTGAAAAGAGTAGCTCGTCGCTTTATAAAAAAAAGTATTTTTTTTATTTTTTTTTTTTTACTTTTTTTACTTATTCCTCGAAGTTATGTGTTTTGCACAAAAACAGTTTTTTATGATGGTTGATGTCATTTATAAAATATCCATATGTATTATATATATATATATCTATATAAATATCTATATGTACAGAGACATATAATTCCGATATTTATGAGGTTAATTCGCCCCGCGCAAAGGTAATCTTTTATTGTTTACAAAAATGTTATAGAAAATTATTCAAATTTATTTAATTTGAAATGAACGATTACATTATATTTCCACATATCTAAATATAACACGAATTCATTTAAAATTTAACGCGAACAACACGTCATTGATTGTTGTACATTGTATACATAAAGGAAACAACATATATATATAAGAGGTAAGTAAATTAATCGTTATTATTATCGTTGATGTCACACTTTTTTTTGTTAATTTTTTTTTTAAAAATTTTGATAACTTCATTGAAGGCAATATAACAACTATCGCTTTTAATTTTTCATATTAAATCAGCGCAACACACAGAACGCCTTTCCCCACTTATGTTAAAATTTAGACTGACTTAGGCAAGAAAATCTAAGAGTAAAAGCTATACAAGAGAAAACTTTGCAAAGTTTATACTCTTTCCAAGAAAAGAGCTTAGCTTTCGATTAAACTTGAGAAGGTAGAGAGAAAAAAAAAAAAAGCTTTTACTGCTTAAAAAATCATACAGAATTGAGAAAAAAATTATACATACTGGCGGCATTAATTTTTTTTTTTTTTAACATAAACGTATTTTTTTTATTATTTAAGGAATTGTTTTTAACTGTTATGCAAAGATTTGTTATTACAACGAATGTTCTGAAGAATTTTTACATCATAAGTTTTTGTAGCACAGAACTCAGAGTGTGCTGATGGGGGCTCTTACGCACGATGCTTTTACAAAAGCTTTTGCGGCAAATGTCGTCTTCGACATACACACATTACTACTGAGGAAAAGCATGAGTAACCTTTGTTTGGAATCTGAATAAAATTATTCATCTTTTTTTTCCCCCAAAAAAACACTTGTTTCGTCTCTAAAACATATTGTTACGAAAATCATAAACTGATAAAAGGCAACTAAAATAAATTTAATAAATCTATGGAGAGGAAATTCCTTTGAATTTGATACCTATCGCGGTCATAAAAAGACATATTTGCAATTGGTAATAACAGCAAAGTTTGGCAACGAATTTCCGCGAAACCTGACATGAATGGGTTTAGTGAAACTACGTATTCGCTCGTATCGTAGAAAGAGAGGCAAAATTTGTGATTTTCGTAGAGTTTATAAGCAGAGCATTTTGCTTAAAACAAACAGTCGATTAAAAATATTAGAAGTGTTGAAGAAATAAATTCCTTTGTAATAAAATGTAAAATAATTGAGTTGATAAATACTTGTTAATAAATAAAAGAAATTGTAAATAACCGAAATCTAAACTTTTCGCGATCTAGCGATACGAACTGAGCCTTAAAGGTAAATACGCGAAAGGCAATTTTCGTTACAATATAGATTCTTAATCAACATGTAAAATGATGATTCAATTTGTCAGTGCGTCCACCTGCCCGTTCTTTTGTTTATTCGTAGTCAGAAACGCTCACCCCCCGTATGATATATTAAGATAGAAAATTTAACATGTACTCTATCAGTTGAATACCAAACATGGGATGTGAATGATGGCAGAAAATAGAGAAAAATATTTAGAAGTAAGCCCAAGATAAGAACTGTTGATTTACAGCAAACATAGATCTAAAATTGAGTTAAAAAACTGGCTACAGTCCGTTCAGAAACACCTGCAATATATAACAAATAGTCTATAAGAGATATTAGTCCAAAAGATAGTATAAATATTTTTACCGACTAGTTACCACGTTAGTGAAATAAAGGCTGCTACCGCTCCTAATAAAATTATTAGGAATCCTAATGTAACGGAGTAATGGAGTGATTGAACAAAGGTCACCTTTACATCCGCCCATTATGTGTTTTATTGAACTTTCTTAAGGTGACCTTTATATCGATATATATTATAAGAAAAGACTAATTTGGACATTTTGGAATGGTGATCTAAAAGGGCGTGTCTAAGAGTGAGTCCTTTCGCAAATTTTTCTTAGTTTAAAATGACGAATCTCAAAGATACCGTAAATTTATGGTATGTTGCCTCAACACTCGTAGAAATTAACTTTAAAGAGAAATGTATAAAATATGTATTAACATCATGAAATGGACGAGATATACTTTCTCGTTTGCTTTACGAGCTTTCAAATAAACATTTCCAAATATATGTATAAATATATATATATATGTATATAATATATGTATAAAAAGCTTACCAGACTTTCAGTTTCGTTCGCTTCAATTGCTAACCGCAATCGATGAGAGAGTTCTTCCAGAAGACTATGAAATTTCGCGTTCAAATCATTGCAATGTGCGCTTAAATTGTGCATCGCTTCAGCATTAATCGTATGATCCAAATCTCGACGAGGCGGTGAAAAAGAAGGTCGTACCTCTAATAACCAATCAATGAAGTGTAAGCATTTGCTGTCATATATCTTTCATGATGCGATCATTTGTAGCAGAAGATTTTGTCATTTGTCAAAGTTTAAGTTAAATTGTTATGTTAGTTTAAAGAGTTTAAATAATTGTGTGTAATATTGTAATTAATGCGTGGCAGAATATCTTTTAATATATCATGAAGCTGTATAACGCTTTTTCGAAATGTATTTTTTTTGTTTTTTTTTTTTTCAGAATTAATAAATTGAAATTATCATTTCGTTTTGATTTCTGGTTTCAAAAGAACTTTCTCAGTTGATTTCATTAACTAAATTCGCTTTAAAATAATAATGTGCTTCAATGAGTTACGCATTGAAATTATTATGAATTGAAACTGAGCATATTTACTCATTTCGAGAAAAATTACCTTGGCTTCTCTTAAGAGTCTGTTCCCAGATGAATTAATATTCTCAATTTTGACTTTTCGATCCAAAGCTTCACTCAGCATCTTCTATGAGGTTACAACAAATATATTACATTTGTCAATTCAGTGGATTGCATCGGTTGAGATCATTTTCATTTCATTTTTGCAGTAAAATTTAATTTAGTGCATTTGTTATGTTATGTTATGTTATGTTATGTTATATATATATGTGTTTGAGTTTGAGTGTGTTGTGTGTGTACAGTGTGTTTTAGATAAGTTTTGTTTGCATTGTTGTTGTTGTTGGTGGTGGGGGGATAAGGATGTGACAAAGATATAAAATAATTTAACAAAAATACAAAATTAGTTTTATTTTAACTACAATGAGTTAGTGCAGTCTAAATAGAGTTGTAACTTTATTAAACATGTACGTTACGAATCAAGTCTACTTGGTACAATATAAACAAAGAAAAAAAAAGAAAAAAAAGTTCCTTAGATAAAACTGTATTGAAATTTTTTATGTTCAAAATGATTGAAAATTCATATTAACAAGCCCCTTATTTTACTTATAAGGCAAGTGTTAAGAGCAAACCAGGCGTGAAGAACACTTGCAGGTATTTTGTAGAAAATGTGTAATATAATTTAATATAAAATTGAATCAGATAATGGTCTATATTAGTCATTAGTCATTATATTAAATTCAATTCAGAATTTACTATATATAGATAATTGAATACATTGACTTTAGCATTAGTTCCTAATGCCTTTCATTAGATTTTAGATTGTTCTAGAAAAAATATTTGTACCGAATTCAAGGTAAATAATTTGTAAATTTGTAATACATAACTAAATCGATTCTCAATATTACTCTGATCAGTATAAATTATATAATTTAAGAAATTTACAAATCATATTTCTTACAATCAAAGCCGGTATAACGAATCTTCTATAGCCCTATTCTAATGGGTTGGGTATCAAATGTCTTTGAAAAATAATAGTAAAGTATACATGTGTGTCTTGCTTACTTATATATTATATCATTTACTATATATAATATATAATATAGAAAATTGAATTTCGTTTTCTGTACATAAATTCTTTCATACCTTTCTGCTAGCTGGTTACAAATAGCACTCCATCGTGTATTTAAGCGTTCTACATTCGCGTGCAACCGTTTTAGATCATTTAATACCTTTGTGGGTACACCCATTCGTCCCAATTGATCCGCTGCATCTGTCATTTTTTCCATATGCGGTTGTTGTTGTGTTATTGCATCTTGTATTTGGGAAAGTTGTTTGAATATAAGCTGTAAGCCTTCTGGTGATGACGGTAAGTCTCGATGTTTAGCGAGCTCATTTTCAATTTCTGATATAAAATGTTCATTCTCATCCAAACCGACTAACGATGTCTCAAGCAATTTTAATCGGTCCTTATGTAAATTACTTAGAGAATTTAATTCCTTCCACAATACCATTAAATTATCGAGACTCTTTTTAAGAGCAGGGGTTTTAAGAACGATAGTGCGGAATGTATCTTGTAGGTGTTGCAATTCAGGTTCCAATAAATGTAAACGACGCTCGTAATCGGAATGTATTTCTAAAACATGATCCAGAGAATCTATATCGCGCGGTAGCGGTGCACTAATATTTTGTTCCAATTCTCGTGCCATATCTTCTAATTTAGCCTTAACCGAAATGCATTCCCCGGTAAAGACACGACTAGCTTGCTTGCTTTCCTCTGGGAGAAAATGAGAAAAATGTTAGAATTATTCGTATATAAATGTATTTTAAAATAAAAGTCTACCGCGCTTTTCCCGACTAGCAAAAAAATGTTTCATTTTTTAAAAGTGTTTTGCTATATGACTGCAAATGCATCAATTAATATATAAAGACTACAACCAGCAGCCCATTCAGATTTTAGATTTATCTCAAGTTTCACCACAACTATTTTAAGCGGAGGTGTCAATTAAAATTCAATTGAATTACATAATATCTGTTTAAGAAAAAAAAAAAAAAAACGCCGTTTTTTCATGGCTTCCAATGTATGGGAACGTATATTCGTTCATTTCTTAACAACTTATTTACGCTTCTAAATTGTATTTGGTCTAATTTAACGAAGTATTTTGCTTCTATTGTTGTAATTTGCAAAGCTATATACAGATATAGACTAGCTTCCATTTGAAACTTAGTACTTTTGTATGCCACTAGATTTTTTTAAAGTGAACCAATAGAGAACTATGTTCACCTTGTGATAAATTCGGTAATGACCTTAACAAATAATTTTTTATTAATTTAGGACAATTGAAACTATTCTCTCTCTTCCCCTAGTTTAATAAAAGAAACCTCAATTTTATATGGAGGAAATATTTCTCTCACCTTCAGCTCTAGCTCGCTTCTCAAATTCATCAAATAGTCGATTGACTTCTTCCATTTCACGACTTAGACGACGAAGTTGAGGATCGTTAGGATCACCTTCACTCAACAATTTATCTGCGTCATCATTTAAAGCTCGTCTGATAGCCGTACGCTGTTCAGGACCCATTGCCAAGAACTGGTCAAAATCCCAACTTTTAACCACGCGTATAGTAGCGAAAATCATGTTTTGACGTAACCGCAAATGCTTTTTCTGCCACAAGTTAATTGAACGATCAAACAAGCGTTTCACTCTTTCGGCAACAATAGTTGCTTCTTTATCTGGCGGTGGAATTAGCAAGCAGGCACTCGGTACCGGACCTTCAAAATCCTTCGAGGTGCGCACCCTCCATTTTAATCGACCAGAATTGTCGAGCAAAGTGCAAGTTTCGCCCTTTTCTATTTGCATAACTCCAGGCTGTTGATAGGCACAAATTGCTTGCACAGATCCCGGTTGGGTTAGAGGATGGCGTCGTTTTGTCAAAGGAACAACTGTTTGCGCTCTATTTTGTAGACTAACTACAGTTTCTCCGAATGCATTAAATTCTTCACGAAGGTCTTGCATTCCTCTTAGCAGATTTTCACCCTGATCAAGTCCAAAATCGGATTGTGAATATTTGCTATTTAAAGTCTCATCACGATTAGTCAACCATTGCTCTGCATCTTTAATTTCAGCAAAAAATTGATGATATTCAGTAGCATGTTTAAGATGCACTTCCAAACACAATGTTAATTGCAATAGCCAAGCCCATTGTTGTTGTAGAACTGTTAAATGGTTTTCAATACATTTTGAAGCCGGATGCTGTTGATTTAGTAAAGTTTCGCCACGATCCAAAATTGTACCAAAATGTAATTCTCGCTTTTCCAAATCGGACATAAGGTTCTAAAAAAAGGAAATCAATGTCGCTGTCATTTAATTCTTTTATAAAAATCTTTTACGAAAATAACGCGCTTTAATCAATTTCTGAATTAATAATGTAGAAAAAAAATGTTTGTCCATATTTTTCATCTCGTAAAAAGAGTTTATTCGTATATTATATTGTGCTTTCTTAATTTTGTATTTATTTTAAAAACAAAAAAGAAATGAGCAACCAGACTCAGACTTAAAACACCCTATGGGTCTTCATCTTTGCCAAATTAGGCGCCTTATTGCGCCTTGGCTTATCCAAAAACAAGTCACAACCTATTATAAAAATATGATTAGAAAAAAAACTGCAGAATATATTTAAAGCCAGACAATGGATTCAGACGATTAACCCATTCTTAAAAGGTGCCGCCTATATACAGCAGACACTTGGTGCATCACAGCGGCTGATGTCGACGCCGCAAAAGGGCTAAGGACGAAAATTTTAAAATTGAAAATTTCTTTGAGAATTGAAAGAATTGAATTCATCAACACTTGGTGCATCACAGCGGCTGATGTCGACGCCGCAAAAGGGCTAAGGACGAAAATTTTAAAGTTGAAAATTTCTTTGAGGTAAATTAGTTCAGCTCTATAAAAAGAATTGAATTCATCAACACTTGGTGCATCACAGCGCCTGATGTCGACGCCGCAAAAGGACTAAAAAGAACTAAAAATTGAAAAAATCCAAAATTTCTTTGAGATAAATTAGTTCAGCTCTATGAAAAGAATTGAATTCATCAATTATGAATAATGTAAAGATCAAAATATGTAGAAAACGTAAATAATGTAAAGTTTTGTTCCAGCTTTGACGTAGAATTTTATACATTTTTCTTTTAAATCTTTTTTTTAATAAAAGCAACCAAGCAGGCAGAAAGTGCACAATTCGAAAGTTTGTAAAAATCTTCAACAATCAACCTGGAAATGAACATTGTGATAACTGCATCTTAATTCGTTATACAGTAATAAACGATGGAAATGAAATGATAAGTTCAATCGACCGCAACGAACAGCAAACCGTAAAAAAGAAACAAAAAAAAAAACATTGCACATTGTTACTTACTTACTTGCTTGCTTGCTTTTCAAGACGCCCTGGTTTGGGAATATCAAAACGGACATATGTGGTCCCAGCACATCAAAACAAATTTACATACCACATAATTGCTAATCGTGACCAATTTCCAGGATAGAATTCTACGAATTCGATTTTGTCATAAAAGGGATTATTACAAAAACGTTTATAGGAAATCTGATCCAAATTTTCCACATTCATTTTGTATAACAAAACATTATATTTTGATGGACTGTGGTCAAGACATATTAAGAATTTAAATTTTTTCATCGAACTTGGTCTCAAAATGGCCTGATGCAGTAAGTATCTTAATAGTGTCATTTTACCGAAATTCGTCAAAGTATTTCGAAATTTTCCACTTGTAGGCTAAGCATAAAATTACGTGAACAGATGAGCAGAGAGAGAAGTTTAAATTATATCAGAATGCAATGATTTTGAGCCGATGATCAGTATTATAAAAGATGTAGCACAATTGCTTAGGATATAATAAGAATTTATTTTAATTTAAATATAATCGATTTATTAATGTATTTCCTTGTGCTTAAGAATGTCAAAAATGCGGTAAATGTAGGAGTTGGATCGATACCAAAGAGTGTGCGATAACGTGCGTTAAACTTCAGTTTGTCAAATTTAAATGCGTAATGAATCCAATTCTGCCAGTGACCGCAGGTTCTTAACATCGTCAAGATATTATTCAATGTTCGTAATTACCGTTATTAATTATAGAATTTTTTGAAAGCTGCTTTTAAACCCGGAGCCCAATTTGCATAGCTTTGTGTTACACGTCAATGCTTTTTATATCACTTCGTAATAATGTATCGAATTTAAGTGCAAATTTAACTAACGTCTTATTTCTATGTAAAATTTCATTATATTATAATAAAATATATATTTTAGTCTTAGAGTTCTCTTGTTAATATGTTTTACGATCAGTTAATGATCAGAGAATATTTCAATCCAAGGACTTTCCCATTAAAATTTATGAATTCATTTATATTGTATACAAACGAAGCATATATATACATACATATAAGCGTATATATATATATTTCTTCTAAGGAGTCTTTCTTTCTTATGTTACGTTTTTCTCACCTCATCTCCATTACCGAACGCAAGCTTGCAATTACAAATATGTTATGAGTCTTTCAACGTATGATAATCTACTTACCTCGTAATATCTGTGAACTGAAGATAAATCCAAATTCTTATCAGCCCAATCTCTGCTGATTTCGATTTGTTCCTTTTCATTTAACCATTGTAGTTCAGCAGAAGCTTGAGCTAAGAAGTGTTGCAGTGAATCCAAATCAGAAAGTCTTTTTGTAGACGTGCTTAACAGTTCAGCATAGACTTTCTGTAGTTGATTTAAGCGTTGTTGATACAAATGCAGTTCGTCATCTATAAATTTGTTCTGTTGCCTTTCGTCATTAAGAATTTTCACATGAAACTGATCAATGATCTTGTGCTCATACTGTTGACGATCTAATTCTTCTTTTACAGATGGTAAATCAGATCCAAAATCTGCTGCCAGTAATTGTTTCTGAGAAAAAAAAAAAAAAACAATTGATTATAAGTTAAAAACCATCTTTTTCCGCAAAGAATAACGATGACTAACGAGTTTGGTCTGGCACCATTCAATATGTTCTTGCAGATCCCTGAAGTGTTGATTCGTTTCTATTTGACGCGATTCAACGACCATGCGAGTTTGACGTGTCAGTGTGGTCTCATGGATGGGATATTTAAGGCCGGATAATTTCTGCACCAGGTTTGTGTGGAACGTCGCACGTAACTGTGCCCATCTTTGATGCAATTTATTTACTTTTTTACTTAATTCATCGACAGCGTTGTAGCGTCCTTCACTTAACAAATGGCAGTCTTGATTCATATCTTGAATGGGTTCTTCCAAGTGACGTAGCTCAAGTTCAAACGACTCGACAATGTTTTTAGCGTCTACAGGATGAAGCCTGTCGATACGTACGGTCTCTTCAGAAATATGTGTCTCTAAGTCGGTTAATTTTATATCGGTATGCTTGATTTCTCGTTGAACTTTTTCAGCAAGACGTTGCAAGCGATCCAAACGCTCTATTTCCTGCTGTAAAATTATTTCACGATCCTGTAAAGCACTTTGCAGGCGATACCATGACTTTTCGATTGCATCAGGACGCAGTTCGGGTTCCACATCAATCTCGCCGATGCTTTCAAAATAACGCTCGAGCTCTTTGTAGATTTGAATAAGTTTCGATTTTTCTCGTTTGCGAGCGCTGACTTCTTCACTGCGAAAATGATGAAGATCGTTAAGCAAACGTTTCAGCTCGATCAGATTTGATGGAAAAGTGCGTTCTTGCAAATAAGCGGTTTTTTCACGACACCAGTAAATATATTGTCGTGCTAGGTCGCGATACTCTTGTACCCGACGTTGAGATTCTACATCAAACAAAGGATGAATTGAAGGCGGTTCGGGAAACACGTCGTACAATGAAGATATATATGTGATCAAAGACTTTTCGTCTGGTTCATTGGTATCAACATCTGCAAGAAAATATTGTGTGTGTTTATTAATTCAACACTAGTTTTTTTATTGAACATACCTTCTGGATCTAACAAGCGAGTGACTCCATATTCTTTTTCAACGATATGGAAAGCGGTTTCTAGACGTTCCCTGGCGCGAACAGTTCGTGCCTTTCGCCAGTCTAACAAATCTGGACGATTACGATGAACAAGGGCTGAAAACGCTAAACCATCTCGCCATGACGATGTGAAGTCATTGACTCGAACACCAGGATAACGAGAAGTAGAGCGACGTGCCCAGGTTAGAAGTGCTTCTCTTGCTGAAACATTATCCTCCTTTCCAACTACAATATCGGATATCTGGTACAATCATAAAATAAACAAAACAAATTATTTGCCATTGCATAGGTAAACTCGTCAAAAAGTTGGAAAGTTTTGGATATAATTTAAAAAGCTTTTTTTTTTCTACAACAAAATACAATAATTTTTTTATTAAACTTGAATTTTATCAAAATTTCAAGAGTACCTTTATGCTGGGAAGAAGTGGTGACTGAAAGCCTAGAGGAGATACAAAATGTCTTGTAGTTTCCTGTTTAGTAGGTACGTTTCTAGTCAACTCTAACATATTTTCAGGACCTGAACGTTGTTCCTCAATGTGATTCAATGTAGTTACTTTTCGAACGATACGTGTAGTTGTGCGACGGTATCCATTTTGGATATGACGGGAAATTTTAGTGCTTTCCAAACTAGAACCTAATATCTCTGCGGACATGAGTTTATTTCTTGTCAATTGTTGGTAACGTCGCGGCTTAGGTTCAATAGTTTCTTCTAGAATGACGTAGTCGTACGGAAGCAGTTCATTTCGTTCCATTGTAGATTGGTCAATGCAATTGGTCGCCTCTACTGTCAAAGGTTTCAATATTTTCTGTTCCTTAATTTGATCAATGCTGGTAGTAATTGGCGGACCAGGAGAATTCACTACATCAGTCAAAACTTTTTGATTGCGCTTCATTGCGATTTTCTACTAAATTTTTCTTTGTTCTAAAATGTCTTTCAGATTCGTTTCTAAAATATGTAAATACATACAAATATAAAATAATCCGTTCACTTCATTCACTTATCTCATCACAAATTTTTGCAAAAAATTTTCAATATGGATCATGCATTTTCATATCGAAAGGGAATTTGGTTTCTTCTAGCAATTGATGCTAAGAGGAAAAAAGATGACCGACATGATTAAATTCGAAATATATTTTACTTTCAAATCTTGTGTGCTTCTCATAAAGTCTAACACCTCTTCTAGACTTAAACATTGTTCACAACTTAACGTGGGGTTACATTCTGCATAATAGTCTTGTTATGCGATGGCAACTTGGAGTATGATGAAGACTTTTAATGCTTTCTGAATCAAGACATTCGGCACCATTATTAATTCATCACTATATAATTGACGTAGCGCTTGTACAATAGTTTCACTTCTTCGCTCAACGAAATTGTTTAGTTTTTAGAAATAGTAATGGGATTACAATAAGAAAGGAAGGTTTACCAGCCATTCCAGTTGAATAACAGTGCCTTTAAATAACAGGCACTTGCAAAAATGTTATTCGTTTTTTCACTTGAAAAAGTCACTTATTGAGGAAAATTGGTACAATATATATTAACCACAACCTATGTCGCAACGTGACGATACCGTGTCGAAAGAACTCCTGATCTTCTAAGGCTATTCAACTTTGTGGTACCGCGTGCCAACCATGCCATGCTGCATCGATCTAAGCAAGTGATAATCAGAAGGCGCTATGTCTGGGGCGTACGCTGAACTTCCATTTCGAGCTGCAATAATCTACCCTTGACCAATTTTGCAACATGTGGCATTTTCCATTCTTTTGGGCGTTTCTAATCGCAAGTAAACGTCTAGACACGATTAATTCATCAACTACTAAACTATTCGAAGAATCTTTGAGAATTTGATCTGAGTTTCCATCGTTTTCGAAATTTTTTGGTCCTCCTTTTATACCAAAAGCGATAATTAGGATATGTTGGAGCAGCATCACCACCACTCAATTGTTTAGTGACTTTTGGAGAGTGACAGTTTTCACAAATTATTTTCTTAATTGAAAATTTTCCTTTACTAAGAAAATATAGTTTTCAATAATAGAATAAATAGCGATGTATAACCCACGCTTTTTTCGTTCTCCTTCGTTTTTTTTTTAATCTAACCATATGAGCATATAACCGTGATTAAAGAAAGAAGGGAGGAAAGAGGAATGGTAGCCAGGGAGGTGTATGATCGATCAATAGCAAGATAATAAATGGCGATGTATTATTCTCTTCTTTTCTTTTTGCAACGTAATCCTAAGAGAATGAAAAAAAAAAAAAGTTCAAAGAGAGGGCTAGAATAGAGCAGCAGCCCGACGCATAAGTGTTACGCTTTTATCAATTTAACATTCGCTACACCTGCGATCACCCACCAATCCTAACTGAATTAAATAGCCGTAAAGTGATCAGTCTGGTGTCAATATTTACAACAACACACACGTGAACGAAAAAAAAAATGATTTAATATTCTATAGGCCCGACTTTGTTTTAAAATCGAAAGAAACAATCGAACGCGTACACATCTTAGCAGTGCAGTACAATATTGCGACTTATTACTTTTAATCCACCAAAATTAACGACAGCTCAACAATGACTAATGACGATTGCTTCCACCAACAATGTTTTGAGGTAGTCGGATGTACGTCGACGAAAGCGGTTATTGTAGACTTGTATGGATTTAGCTACTGCATATACATGGATATACGTAATTTAGGTGGCTCATAACAGATTACAGTTCACTGCCAACTTACGGCAGAAGCAGAAATTCTTACAACAATAGCAAAATAAAAACGCTGTATTGAATTGTACAGCATAGCGAAGTTAAGTTTAGTTTTTGACGAACTTTGAACACTTATCACATGAAGCGTATATATGAGAGGAGCGGAGACTGGTTTTAGCTCTCTCTAAAATTGAAGAAATTAATGAAAACGTTACGAAATGGGGAAATATGGCAAAAGAAAGAACAAGGTTCTCAAAAAATAAATAATTTTGTAAAGTTTACGATAAGCACAAATACATGTTACAAGGGATGTGAAAAAATTAATACATCTCTGTGTTTGATGATTGCGACAAAAAAGATTAGCACTGGAGGTAGTTTAGCATGATGAAGCTAAAAATATACATTTTTTCCCGCTATTAACCAATAATTAGTCTTATAGAAGAGTAGGGAAGCCAACGCCACGGTCTTAAATGTATTCTTAGCACTGAGAACAAGGAATTGTAACGTAAATCGTAACCAGAAACGCTATATATTTGTTTTAATTTTCTCATGTCAATATTGCCATTCACAAGTAATAACAAAGAAAGAAGCAAGATCATATCCAATAAAATATAAAAATTATATTTTTCGGAATTTATTCAGTAAAAATTTTGAAGGATTCAAAAAATAACAAAGAACCATGCATTCATTTACCCTATGAGAGAAGTAATAAAATGTATTTTCAGAAACCCCCTAGGAAAACTTCAACAATCAAAGTAAAAAAAATGTTGTAAACAAAACATTAACTAACTAATCAAATTAATATCTTTTCGATTCTAGGCATTAATACAATGCTGTCCGTGGTCTACCTAAAATTTGTATTAGGGTGTATACCATTATTAGCTCATTGTAAAGCCCACAGAAGCTGTATGCTTTACACATTCACTTTAGGTAGTAGGTATTCCAGATTCACTTCTCTTCTACTTGCTTTTTTCGATACATACGTACAACAAATTTACCAATTATGTGTCTAAGTGTGGCTGCATGCATGTATATATTAGTACTTTTGTTAATGCAATATTGTGTCTGATAGTAGAAAATCAACAATCAATGACATCATCCAGAGCAGTTCGCCCTCGCTGCTCAGAATTAAAAATGAAAAGGAAAGAGTACGAATTGTAGTTCTGTTTGAATAAATATTTTGCTAGCCTTATATAGCGATTTTCAGAAAAAGTTCATAAAAGAAACTTGTTCAGAAAGCGTACAACCAATCGTTGCGATTACGTGATGTTCTGTATATATAGTGCATGAGAAAAATATGAATGCTTTCAAAAACTGAATCATATTATCATTAACTTTGATTTTAGGTATAAGGTTCACTCGCTTAACTGTTCTGATAAATAATTGTTTCAATCGTTACAATTGTTACAAAACTGAATGAAATTGTTTCGATTCATATTCCTTTTTTTTTTTTTTTTTTGAAAATCTGCCACTTATTGTTTTTAATCTATAAAATAGGGAAGAAATGTTAAGATTATAGAGCTCACTCTCATATATAAACATATAATTTTGCATACAAAACTAAGAATAATCGAAGCTTATGTAGCTACATAAGCCAGCATTAATGTATAAAAGTACTTCAAACGATGCTAAGATAATCCTCGTATGGCAGATGAAAAATCATTAAAGAATCTGACTAAGTAAGCAGTGTAAGCAGTGATTAAATGTAATTTTATGAATTCAGATAAGGAATCCACATTCGTCTAGAAGCGAATTTTAAATTAGAAGTTTTTGATAGCGGATTGGCATATACAGTATTTATTGTTAGAGTTGTCCTTTAAAAGGCAATAAAAAGCACTTTTGCAGCTTTAATAACACATTTCGGTGAATAACAGGACCAAAAAAAAGGTACACTTCTTCTGATGTTAAGTTTATAAATAAGTAGTATTTATGTATATGAAACAGTAATGCAAGGCAGTGTTCAAAGTCGGACGTCTGATGGGTATCCCATAAACATTTGCGTCCCTTTTCAAATTGATGCGTCTTAGATAAGTCGAGTCCGGTAATTGAACATGAAAATAGTTTGTCCATATTTCCGAGTTTTCACAGACTTGTTTTAGGCCAAGTCTTTAAGTTGATATTTAATTAATGGATTTTGTATCTTAATTTATAGATATCAGGTATTTCACAGTACACCCGCATCCATTTTCACATTTATTTATGAAATTCAAAACACAACTGTAGTGTTGATCATCAATCTTAAGGGCAATACATCGAAAACTCTGCGTAAGTTGTGTGTTTCGTACTGCCAGGCCAGTCAAAAAAGGAGCCACGTAATATAATGAATGGCATCATAAGCTTTATGGGATCTCGCCAGTCTATTTGTGAATGTTACAAATGAAATGAGATAAATATAACAATATAGCCCGATCTCACAATTTTTTTTTTTAATTTGCTGTTTTAGCTATTACTCCTCGCAGATTTAGCAGACGTTCGTAAGGCAAAGACGAAAGGATTAGAGTCCTATTGAAATCTTCATATACATTTTTGGTCACCACGTTAAAATTGTTACTGTTTGACTGAAGACGTTCCCTCCCCCTTAGTAATTTGAAGTGTTTATCAAGAATATCAAACCTGGTCTAATATCCTCAGGTTATATTCTTAAATGATATCAAAAATGTAACGGCCCGTGTTTATTTATAGCCTCAATAGAAAGATGTTGAAGTAAACCACACCTGCATGCGGCAAGATAGAATTACCTGCCACACAGCTTGTCAAATAATCGAATTATGACATAATAAGTTCCAGCCATGAAAATCAATGGGCTCTGATGTAACATAATTGGATAGCTGCGTATTTCTTGAACAGAATGCTAAGAAATTGGCTTTTAGGAAGAACCATTGTGGTCATTTCACGATGATATTATATTTAAAACTTAATTGTATCGAATTTTCTTCAATCGTTTTAGTATTTTTCTTAAAAAGAACTCGCTCTTATTGGAAAACTCTACGTCATATAATCCTAAACTTCGTAACCAGTGCCGTCATCGCAAATTTTTAAAAAAAAGTTTGTTATATGAACTTGATTTTTGAAAATAATGTAAGCGCATGATGATGATGATGATGATGATATTAGAATTTTATATTTCAAGGTTTTAAGCACATTTTTAAATTCCTTTCGCTAGATTCATATATATTCAGATTTTCGTAAAGGACGAAGAATTATCACCCATGCTATTATGTATAGAATGTTAGTTGAATAATTGTTAATTCAAAAACGGAAATTTTTTCCTACGCATACACATTGAATGTATGTATGTATGTATGAATATAAATGGACGGTACGATGTTTATGTTGTTCAATGTGCCTTTTGTGCGGATTTATATAAAACAGTGGATGATGCAATATAAACAAATTTTTAAAGTCAGTTTCTAAGTTTTTTGTGTAGGTGTGTTTGCTGTTTCTTTTTCGTTATGTGTGTCAACAGACTTTGTTTATAATAATAAATCGCAGCTGCCGCCTACTTGCAATACTTGTTTGACAGGCATTAAAACCTATACAGAGACAGACACACCAAGTATTAATAAACCAGTAATCAAATAACCGCAGAGAAATATGCACTTTTGGATTTGGTATCTGATTGAAAAATACAAAAACCGTAGGTGATATATAACTGCGCGTATATGAAAATGAAAAATTTTATATTCGAGCTTATTCAGACAGTACCTTTTCTCTTATCTGTCATAAGGTTTAGACGCGGGCAAATAAATATACGCGAATGTTTCATCACAAAAAATTTAGTCAAGATCAAATAAAATCAAATTTGCCCCGAAACACATGTTAGAAACTCAACTGCTAAACCAAATGTACAAGAAAAATGTGTATTTTCATTAAACTTGAATGTGTTTTTAATTAAAGCGGTGAGAAGATTAACGAACTGACAATAAAACATTCGTTTTTTTTTTTTTTTGCGAAGTGGATCCATCTTTTTGTAACTATAGATGTATTGCGAATGGTTAAGATATTTTTCAATTTTGATTTGAAAAGTAAATCAACGAAAGGTTTCCATATTTCAAACAACTTTTTTTGGTTTAAAAGATTACTAAAGATGGGAGCGGGATAAACAAATCCAATTGGAAGAGATTTCCTAATACCTACAATGTGTGCTAATCTGCAAATGCAGATCCATTAGAATAAACAATTTAAATTATTATAACGGCTAATAAATCCCAAAAGTTCATACTGACGTTCCGATTAATTCTATAGATTTCGTAGCACTCACCTGGAAATGAAGAATAATTGTCCATATTAAACCCAGTGTTAACTTTGGATTCCCATCAACAATGTCTTCAGCTCGGATGTTAACCAGTTTTATTTTTTTGTAACGCAAAAAATCGAGCGCCATCTGAGCGTTCTGCAACATATGGAAACGCATTTTTCCTTTTTCTCGTGGCTTGAAGAAATATTTAAAAAAAAAAATAATTTAATTATGTTGGTCCAAACTTTTAATCGCTCAAATTAAGAAAAAAAAACATGTAATGTAAAGAAAAAATGTATTTCGATACCTTAGTTTCTCAAGATAACATTCCGATCTATGTACCATCACAGAGAAACAAATGAACCATAACTAATTTTTGAAAACCCTCTACAACTTTAAAACCCTGGCATATCGATTTAAAATTTCCTATGATCAGGGTATCTTGGGATAAGAAGTCTGAAAATTATCGGTTGCTTTATTTCCCGACTGCCAAAG
>KK351276.1:0-14426 GCA_000671755.1 Glossina brevipalpis | reverse complement strand
AAACAGATAATACATACCAAGTGTTCACCAGAGAGTACCTCCAGCAAGGAAAGCAAGTTGTGCCCATCACGCAGATCTTCGAATAAATCTTCCACTCGCCTGTTCGCCTGTTTACGATTTTCGAATAAAAAGATTTGTTAAGATAAGAATACAATTCGTAATATTAAATAATAGTTTTCATTTGAAGTTTGAAACAATAATAAATAAATATTTACAAACGCAATCATAATCTTAAGAAAAAGTTTATGTTCACATAAACTGTTTAAGGCGGACATGTATCTATTTTCTTGTCTGGCAAAAACAACAGTTTCGACGAAAGAGTTAATAATAAAAAAAAAATTAAGTTTCGAGCCATGAATCGCTTTGACTGTACAATTTCAAAAGTACCAGTAATTATAAATAATAATAATTTGTGTCACATTCGCATCTAAGCAACGTATGTAACTTCTTTTCGGATTAGGGGAGAGTATTCTTGAACTGACAAGACATTGTCTAGTTAAATCTAATTAAATTCTTCGCTGTAAATTAAAATTACAGCCCCCCCCCCCCCTCCCCCCCTTCCTTCCTTCTTCTAAGACTCAAAGAAGCAATCAGAAACCTCACATATTCTTGATTAGCATGCGACTTATACAGTAATTTATTTAAGAGACTTTTATTAGCATAATTATAATTTATTATATCATATTGGATAATATCGCCACTTCCTCTTATTTTCGTTTAAACGTCAATAACTAATTTTTTGACCTTGGAATAGATCAAATTATTAATTGCTTTTCATATTTAATTCGTAGGAAGCCATTAAATCGCTAAAAATGACTAAAATCATATTCCCACTCGGTCATACGTATTATGATCGTTTTACGAACGTTTTACTCTAATCGCCTAGGGTTACAATAACAACGCAATACGATTGTTTCACTTATTGAAGACAGAAAGTTGGAAACATGAAGCAGTGACATGGGATGTAGTAGCCATTGCCCCCTGTATTCTTCAGATAGCAGAATTTGTCCGTTGCTTAATATTTTATTTTCCCGCAGCGTCGTGGTTCCTATCCAATGATATCAAAAAAAAAAAAAAATTAATTATTTTGGGGATAGCCGCAAGACGTAGTTTAATCTTTCCGCAAAGAATTCATAGTTTTTTCAGATTGATGGACAATATTGTTTTGAAAAAAAAACATGTTTTTGCTAATATAGATTTTATAAAAACAATATATTTTATATATACGACCGACCACATATAATACATGAATTCTTAATATATATAGAATAGGCAATCAAGCCATATACACATGTTTGAAAATTGAAAATATACTGAAATCGTTAATTATTAATCTCAATTTTATCCAACGATTGGAAGGACGAATGAAATAAGATAAATTTGTACAGAATCTCACGCTGATCAAAAATGTCTTTTTTATGGGGGTTTCTGGTTCTTATACAATCTGGGAAGGGTGACATTTGAAGAGCATTTGTAAACCCAGACGAGACATGTCGCTAATCAGTAATCAGTTTGTTCGCTATGTAAAGAAAATGAATTGGGAAAATAACAAAAAAAAAAATATATAAAAAAAAATGTTTTTCTCATTTAATATTTCCTTAGTAATTATTAGCTTTTCTTTAATTATAAAATTTGTACGATTAATTGTCGATCAAGTACATAGATATGTACTTGATTTGAAAACAAAAGATGATAAGTTAACGATAACTTAAAGTAACGATCGAAATAGTCAAAAAGAACACAACAACTAATTTGTATCGATAAATTGCTTTCACATCTGAATATCAACTTGCAAAAACTAAACCCGCGACGATAAGTGTGACACCGACATTCAATTTATGTAAAAGAGGATTCTTTTTTTTTTCTTTTTTTTTTTTTTTACAATGAAAAAACTGCTAAAAGCTAATACTTAAAAAAGCAAAAACAAAAAAAAAAATTAAATAAAAGTTAGGCAACTTACGCGAGATGGTGGGCAACAAGGAGCGTCATTTGTAATAACACAGACATGTAACATTGTATAAGTCTGAAATATAATTTTATGAATTTAAAACATATGCATTTTACATATCCGTCTATGAATGAATGCAGTTTTTGACAAAAAAGGTAATAACGCAACAGCAAACGGACGGAGAGATATAAAACTTGTCATACATAAGCAATTGCGGCGCTATACAATAATTTATTGTTTGTTATTCGTTTCTTTTTTATTTTCCTAACAGACCATGAAATTGAGAAAAAGGACTTTGGAGGTCCTTGCTTTTTTTTTTGAAAACCACAGAAATGAAAAATTCCAACTTTTTGTCCCTTGAAAATGCAGACATTTTTTTATTTTAAATAACTTATCGGCATTCGTCTATAGTCAGTTGATACTGTACTAGTAGTAGTAGTAGTAGTAGTAGGTGGGCTGGTGTGTGTAATTATTTCTAAATACCTTCGCATATTTCCAATGCTGCTTAAGAGTAAATCAATAAGGTAAACGTATATTATATTAGCAGAGTGGAAATGTTTGTGTTTAAAGTAATTATTATGTAAAATATTATATTACAAAAAAAAAAAAAAAAAAATACGGCTGAGCAGACTTATGGCTTATGGTTGACGACGACTAACGCCAAAAGCATCTCAGCTATCTAGCCTGTAAATATTTCTACCGCTCGTCATTAAGGTAGATTCACTTCATGCATCTCGGCAGTGTTTGAAGGTAAGGAAAGGAACGAAGGAAAAGAATTATCGTTTTTTTTTTTAAATTTTTTAAAATATTTTTATTTATTCATTAAAAAAAAAAATCATTTCTTTAACTACAAAAATATTTTAAAATTGGTAGCTCTTTTCAAAATACTAATTATTCCTATTTTTTTTAGGCCCTCGAAAGCGCCAATTGTCTGACTATTTAAACAAATTTACCAATTTTTTCCATTGATAGTATCAACGCCTTTACCAGCTCATATAATATTCGATGCACAACAATGACCGCCTGTAGCCAGCCCGTGTTCAATGCAATATAAATTTCTATCACTTTATAAAAAATGCAAACTAAAGAAAAATGCTCTCAAGTGATTTGAAAATTAATTCTAATGTACAATATTTTACGTTATATAAAAAATAACATTTTAAGTTTTATTATTTATTATTTTCATTTTTATAAAACTATATATGTGTGGACATATTTTTTCTTGAAAGAGCCATCTAAAATTGATTTATACTATAAATGTGAAAACAGGACACAGTAATTTGGTTTGCGAAGTTCTTTTGAAAAATTTTTATATCCTAAGTCCTGTCTAAACATTTGAAATAAGCAATAGAAGTTTTCAGTTAATATATATCAAATGCTCCGCTGAGTCTATGTGGCGCCGTAAAAATGAGCATATTCAGCTTCAAATTCAGTAAAAGCTTTTTAAATAGGTGAATATTGAAAATGGAGCAAATCGAATATAATTTTTATACCCACCAGCGAAGGATGGCGATATATTCATTTTGTTTATTTTGTTTGCGAGACCAAGAAAGAATATTTACAGAATAGTCTTGATTAGCATGAAATTTAAACTCGATTTAAGCATGTCCCTCTGTCCGTCTTTTCTTTTTTTGACCGCAGAAATGAAGATATTGGCTTGAAATTGATAAATCTGAAACATCCAAATTGATTACCAGAAAAATACGTATTTTGCCTCATCCATGTTTTCAAATCTTCAGCTTCGATTATAAATTCTCATTTATAATTAGAAATTTTGATTTTTTTTCTGACTCTCTGCATTATATACGCCTAAAGGGAGCATTTAAGAAAATTTCGAATCATAAATATTGTATTTACGGAAAAAGTTCATGGCGTTTTTGACAATATAAACAATAATAAAATTAACCACCGTTACCAAACCATAGCGTGCGCACTGGAAGTGACAGTCAAGGAATATACGAGAAAAAAAGAGTTTGTAGGTATGGCCAATTTTTAAATGTTTAAAAATTTCTCGTATAATAACTCCCGTCTTTTTCAAACGATTTTTCAATAATATTTTCCGATAAAAATGTACAATAAAGAGCGTGATCCACACAAACGAAGAAATTAGCACCATCTAAGTTAAAGCTTTTTGTTCGCAGAGATTGGAAAGAAATTGTGGAACAATTGTGAACAGCTCCAATCTCGCCAGACAATTAGTTCCTCTTTCAACTCTCAACAATTAACGCGATTAAAACGCGTAATTGAGATAAATGATCCAGAGCTAATGACTAAGAAAGATATCGAAAGTTGTCAGACAATACGCATCTTTAATGGTTCGAAAAAATTGAGAGAACTGGGATGGAAAGTTTTGATATATTCACCCTATATTGCGGACCTTATCCCTTGTTCAAAACATGCCGATTGAAATCACTTTGCTCAGATTTTTGGCTCAGATCTCTCACAAGAATCTATTATATAATATCTTAACTCCAAAATCGGGAAAAGAATATCGATCAATACAGCACATATTTGATCTAAAAAAATTCATTTGAAATATAAAAAATATTGCATTTGAATATTTGTTGAAAAACGCCACGAACTTTTCGCTTGATCTGCTACAATAACAAAATATTTATACAATCATGTTATTTGACTTTCAGTTCTCAAATTCTAACTATCAACTCAGGCTTTAGGCTTCAGTTTATAATTTATAAACACATGAAATTTTGCACAAATAAAATTTTTCGAGGAATTAGAATATGGACGACAGTCTCAAATATTCTAGTCGGTGGCTCTCTTTCTTCTTTCCCTCAGCTATACATACCTTTTTAAGATGTTTATTAACCCACTTAGTAAAAGTCTTCTTTTGAATCGCATCTCGCTCGTCTAAAGAATAAAGAAATTAAAATAATTAAGTTTCTCGTGTATACTTTTTGATATACTTTTTGTTATATATAAATACTATTTATTATAAGCTAACAAGCAATAACAACTAAGGACGTTACATCCGCTTGACAAAAAAATCTCGCATGCCCACCACCTAAGAACATTATCGTGACATTGTAATATTTTATTATTTAGTTGTGGTGCCAGTGTTCCGATCGGGACCATTTTTTTTTTTTCATAATGGAATTTATATAACCATAATCTATTTCAATTTTAAGACGCATAAGCTCAACTTTCCAAAGCCCCTACAAAATCATTTTTTTCATATCTAAACCCTGATTATCACAATTAGACAATGCGGCTGTATCTGTTGTTTGCATCGATTGGCATTAAGTTGATAACTTTTAAATTCGATGTATGAATATGCAATATTGGACATATATATATATATATATACATTGTATATATACATTTTCATTAAAAAAGTAAATTAATTATGTAAAAAAAAAGATGTAAAACTACAAAATTTATGAGCCACAAATTTATGCAAAATTTCAAATCGCGTTTATTGGTCTTTGCAGTTTCCGAATCATTAAAGAAAATATTTTTAAAAAATTCAGTTTTGTTTGAAATCGCGATATTGGGGTCTACCACTTTGGAAATGCTAACACAAAAGAGAAATTGAAAATGACAATCGTTCAATTAATTCTGATCGAGCATATATATGCACTTTGTAAGGACCAAAGTCGCACTCTCGTTTTGTTCCACACGCTCTCTCTCCCTAGTTTGCTGTGCGGTTGCTGCAGTAGGCAGCATAAGGTCAAATGCGACTCTGTTAAAACGAAATCAGGTGTCAACGCCACCTGCTAAGAGTGAGAAAAATCAAAATGGTGAACGATGGAGAGTTCCACTTCCTCTTTTGGTTATTGTCAGGCGACAGGAATAGTCGTCGTAGTCGATTGCTAGTCCATGTCCATCCGAATATAGAGAGAGGGTTTAAAGGTGGAAATCAATGTCCGTGTGGGAAACTAGACATATTACTCAAACTGAAAGACAGTTATTTTAAGGCTTATCTTATGATTATATTCAAATAAATAAAAAATGAAATTCGGTTCATGGTTGTATTTATTGTTCCGAATGGGAACAAGGTCGTAGAAATAGAAGTTAGGATGCCTGGAAATCGGACGAGTTAACTCCAGGCAAAAGATAAGGAATTTTCATTCCTCACAACTTTACAAACCATGTTCCGAGCTGTTCTTAGAGTGGCAATCAATATAAGTACATCTGTAATATCAGGTAGTGAGCAGTTTGTAAAAAGTTAATGAAAATCTGAGAATCGTAAACACTTAAAATGCATTTAAACTTAATTTAGTTGTTTGTTTGAATGGTAATCGTCTATAGACCATTTGCTAAATTACTGAAGTAGAAGCAATAGAGAATGTGGTATGCGAAGCTCTTTCAATATTCTCTACATTTATGTAATTTAATGTAGAGATTTAATGTAGAGATTTTAAACGAAGATAAAATTTTCCACTTTTTAAAAAGTATATAAGACATGCTGTGGAATTGAAACAAAAATCGAGTGCTATAAGTATGAATATATGAAAGGAACGATTAGAAGAGTTCACATTTTGAATTTTTAAACAAATTTTCAGTAGACGTCTTTGGGTAGATCATAGATTTTGTATTAAAATCCTTTCAAACTAAGGAAGATCACACACACAGACATAAGAAAGCGAACATCTAAGCATCGCGGTAATCAAGAACATATATAAGTCTACACTTTTCGTGATATCTGGTGTCTATTTTTAGGTATAACACGAGCAGGCCCTAATTTCTATTTTTTGTTAAGGAACTTTTACGCTTTAAGATAATAACTATTTTTATGAACTCTTTCGAACTTTAGAATTTTGACGTCCATTTTTATAAATTTTTTTATTTATATGCGCCCGAGCTGACTAAATAAAAATTTGAATTTTCAATTAAACTTGAGAAAAAAAAAAAATTGCAATAGACTCTCAAAAAAATGGAAAAATTCTAACCACCTAAGAGAGAGAAAATGCTCCTTTCTGTAATCAAATAAATCAAATAAAATATAGTTAATAAGATAGAGAAACATTTTAATTAAGTAAGAATAGGTTTTGTATACAACAATCATCAACACATAATAAACGCGTAGTAAGTAGCAAGCAACGTTAGTGAATGCAGTCACAGTTGTGAGAATATTAAAGAAAAGTAGCATTTGGTGCATGCTTTGCTTCGTTTTTAGTTTTTTTTTTTTAAGTCGCATGAACATAATTTATCTCTAAAAGTAAAGAAAAACGTGAATATAAACGGAAAGAAACGGAACAAATTTTGAAATGGCCTTTCTCTTCGAAATACCGGCAGCTTCACTTACATATATTATCCAAATTTTCTACAAAATATTCCCATATTGACATGGTACCTTTAAATTGAGTTAACGCATCCTCGTAGCCGCCATGAGGCTGCTGAACAGCTGACGACGATGACGACGACGACGACTTAGCCTTTTTTGCGGGGCAAGTATCGGCATATTGATCAAGTGTCGTGGCCCCTGATGGAATAGAAATTCGAGCAGGAGACGCGGTAGTTGAACGCTGCTGCTGTTGTCGACGATGCTGTGATTGCTGTTGTTGTTGTTGTTGTTGATAATGATATTGTCGATTTTTATCTTTTCGCATTACATTTAAAGACTCATATTGTCCTTCATTTGGATCGAAACCCAAACGATCTTTGTAATAAGCATGTGAAGTCATATCGTCATTGATAGTAAACTAGTGTTAGGTTGCTTAATCACGTTCACGTTCACGTTCACGTTCACGTTCACCTTTATTTATAGTTTTTATTATTCTTATTAAAACAGTTTCCCAACTAAATTTATTGTTTTTTCGTTTCGTTTCGTTTTATGTTTAGCAGCGGCTTTTACTCATTTTCATACAAAATTAATATATTTTTTTAACAGTTTTCGAAAAAAAAAACTGCTTGCATTTATTTTTCCAAAAAAAAAAATTCAAACTTTTTTTAATAATATTTTTCAATTATAATTATTGTTATGGCACATTTGGTAAATCTTCAGTTTACTTCCAATGTTATCTTCTAAAAATAGATAATTTTTTTTTTTGTCACGAATATATAATTTTTAATTCACATACTTTTCGGCCGAGCGTTTATATCTGATTATATATGAAAAACAAACAATTAGAACGTGCGTGTGTGTGACAATGGGAAGACAGTTTTAGAGTAAATATGATTTTACACGTATTTTTTTTAGTATCTTTCCGATTAAGATGTAGTAGTACAACATGTAATACAAATACGGGAAGTGAGTGAAAGTTCTAAACTAATTGGCCAAATGCCAGTCCCAAATTTTAATTATTTTCTGAATAGTCCTACTTATGTAAATTTTAGTAAAAAAAACATGTTCGCGAACCTAGTGCTTGTTTGAAGAAAAACTTCATGGCATGTATGCGTGCACATGGGCCCATTTATGTATGTATGTGTGGATGTATGTATGTATGCATGTATGTAAGTATGCAAGCATGTTTTGCACTTGCTCTTCTGCAATTGAAATTTTGAGCGAGAAATATTCATAATGAAAAAAAAAAAAAACTTATCAGAATTTGCGACATTTTTGCGATATAATTTTTTATGCCCGCGCATTCGTTTACATATAATTCATGTAAGTGAACTATTTATTTATCCGAGAAGGAAAACACCATTTATTCCGGTGTTTTTGAGAAAAAAAAAATTTATTTAAAACATAGAAATTATTTCTACTTCATATAATTATATAATGCGAAGCGCAATATCATTCTAATAAATGCAAAAAAAAAGTGATTACGTTGGGGCTTCTCTTTCGCTATTTTGGACTAAGTCGGTCAAACAATTTCACATTCGACAGATAGGCATTGTTGGCTTGTAAGCAAGAAACTTACAAGGATGTAAGTAATTTATGGGATTATTTCCAAGAACTACTGATTATATTTCATTTTTTTTCAATTATTTAATTGTTTCAGGAAACGTGATAGAAGTCTTCCCATTTTTTGATCAAAAGGAATAGTTTTTCTTTGCCAACAATTGTATTTTAATGATCCCAAATTATAGGATCTATCGGATTTGTCATCAAGTTATATATCAAGTTATTATATCAAGTTGTTTTCGGAAAAATTTTTTATTGGACTTTGAAAATTGCTCTGTATAGAGCAAAATAAGAGCAATATTTGGGAGGCCACTGTGGCCAAACCAAGTACTGCGAAAAAACGAAATTTATTTTCCGTGATTCCTTGGTTAATCCCCTTTCCAATGAAGTATAGTACATATCAAGTTGCTTTCGGAAAAAATTTTTATTGGGCTTTGAACATTGCACAGTGGATATTTAAACTTCGGCTTTTTGAATGTCATATATGACATAGCAGGAAAACTTTTTTATATCAAATTTTACACAATTAACAAAAATTTATGTTTTGTTTATCATATTTATTCAAAAAAGTTCCAAAATAGTGCCTTTTTAAGTATATTTGATATAAGTCCTTCCCAGACTTTGATTAACGGGATTCTGTTAATCGCTTAACAGACGTCTGTTAATAGTTTTGGTTTGTGTCTTTGCTAGTTATATTAGTTTGGGGAAAAGGTAATCCATTATTTTCCAATTCGAAATGTTAAATGAAGTCCTGAAGTTCTTATAAGATTGGATCGATTACTTTTTCCCCAAACTAATATTTAAATATAACTTCACACCCTTAAAAAAGCATAATCAAATTAAACCTTAAAACAACTATTTGACGTATAGGTCTGAACAATTTCTATTTTTATCTGAGATCATTGAATTGTACTTATGCTTTCCGACAAATAAGATGAAGCGAAAAACAATAACGCAAGTGAATAATTGTGCAACTCTCTTTCACCAGTTTCACTTTTTCCTTTAATTTATAGTTTTTTGTTTAAGCCCCTGAAAATAAATACCTCAGTGTAAAACTGGGATGTTAAATTTGAAGATACTTTTCTTTAAAAAAAAAAAAAAAAAGTATAGAAAAACCATATCCCGTTAGACAGACAACGGTTGAAATGCATTTTCGTTTTTTTTTTTTTTTTTTTTTTTTTTTTTTTTAAAAAAAAAAAAAGTGTAGAAACAAAATATAAAATTGAAGAAAAATTATTAATGATATATCAGGATATATTCACTTTTCCAATGTTTTTTACATTTTTTAACTATTACGCATTTATCGAGAGTAAATCGCAATTGAATTAATAACATCGTTCGTGATCGCTTTTTTTTTTTGCCTCAATCTTTGCCACGTGATAAATGCAAATCAGAAACAACGGACATAATTTCGTTGACTTGCAATATTAGAATAATGAAAAATATTTCTACTTTTTACCGATAACTATTTCAGCCATACACAGAAGACTTGAATGCATAATATTTTTATTTTAATTTATGTTTTTTTTTTTTTTTTCAAATCAATTTATTTCATTTGAAATCCTTAAATTTCAAAACAATCTTTGCAACATCACGAACATGTAGTGAAGTATCACAATTAACTTATCGTCCACATTATATACACAACAATCACACATACACTTTCTCGTTTATGGACCGTAAGCATCTTTTTTTCGACAAACATTATCGGAGATTGCAAACACATACACACATACATATATACATAAATTCATGCACACATTACTCAATGACTCTGACGTTTTATTGTAAGACTCTCAATGTGAGTAGAGTTTCAAAATTTAAAAAAAAAATTACTGCTACACTGTTACAAATAGTTTTTTAATAGTCGAAACACGTATCGGATAAGTTTTCTATATGAACTTTTATTCGCTGCGCATTACTCTGCTTAATGGACATTTTGACAAAAATTTGTATGCCATCTACAACAACATACAATCTGTTTTGGTTAAATTAAACAAACAAACAAACAAACATCGTAAATTCGTTCAAAGTCAAAACTTAATGAATTTTGCATGAATTTTTGAGTACTTTTGTTAAAATTATAAATAAATAAATTTATTTATTATATCCATTTCTAATTCTTTGTCAACTCTTGTAGTGATAAAAAGATTTGAGGATAAAATTTAATTCACAATATTTCAACTTCAACTCTTGCATTCGCATTCGCTTTCGCATTCGCATTCGCTTTTTTTCTTTTTTAATTTTTTCATTTTAAAAATCATGCAATAAAAGATCTGTCGTCTAAGAAAGTGAATATATTGACGCGCAAATGATAAATAAGCTTCGGAATATAAGCCGAACAAGTCTCTCTCTCTCTCTCTCTCTCTCTTAGTAAACAAAATCGGTAGTACTCGGTGCCGTCATCGCTCAGCTAATAACTAAGCAAAGCTACTCGCTTGTCATTCGGAGTAACAACTAAACCACAGACATTTCTTTATTGGTTTTTCTTAAATAATAATAGTATGCGAATTGAAATAAGTAAAAAAAAAAAAAATACACTTAAAATCACTAACAGATATATTTTTTTTTTTTTGTGTTACATTGTTAAAAGTGCTTTTAAAAATGCAAATTATTTAACAGTTTTTTCTATTCTTTTTTTTTTTTTTTTTTTTTTGCCCCAACGAAGTTCTTGTTATTTGTAAGTTACTGTGCTGCTAAATTCTGCCATTTTATTTAATTAATTAATTAATTAAAAAGAATTACACACCAATAGAAAACTATGACATACAACACATATACACACACATATATAAATATATATATATATATATATATACATGCATAATAGCCTTATAAATAGATATCGAATAAAAGCAGTAAGTTTATTAAATTATGTGGACTGCAAAAAAATTTTTTTTTTTTTTTTTTTTTTTTTGAAAAATATCTTTTTCCACTAACCAGCGATATAAGAAAACCGTTTAGTATCGCACTTGATATTGAACTGAACTCACATTCCATTTAACTTTTTATTCAGGCGCATATTCTCTTAACTAAACAACTAACAAACCTCGCGAAACACCAACACTAACTATTGTCAAATACAAGCTGCATACACACATACAAAGCGTGTAGGAAGACCAGTTAATGAATTTGATGGTTAGGTGGTAGGTGGAACAAAAAAAAAAAACCTTAAAAAAATTCAAAATTGAGCGAGTAGAATATACAAGGCAATAACTTAACTGTAAGCTAAGAGTAAGAGAGAGAAAAGAAAAAGAGAAACTTGAAAAGGGAGAAAGAGAGGAAGAGAGGAAGAGAGAATTAAAAGATATTCACATAATAATTTCATGATATTTGTCTCAAATTATGAAAGCTCACACACAGTACCTAAATCTACCAGCAACTCTATAACCTGGTTAAGAATTAATTTTTCTCTAGAAACCTTATAAAAATTGAAAATATGTGCATATCCGGTTGATTTCATGTTCTTTATGAATTCAATTGATTTTTCCAGAATTTTTAAATATTTTTTCTTTAATTTCGAGAGCAATGGTTGTATGTTTTTTCAATATATAGAAAAATTGTATGAATTTAACAATTTTTAATTCTTGCCTAAAAAGTGATCTTTTCTTTATTCGCTTTTCATACTTTGTTACTGCAAACGTCAAAACTTTAGCAGCATATTGAATGAGACAGGTAGAGAATTTGCGTAGGAGCGTTTTCTTTTTTCATATACTTTTTAATAATCGAATGTTTTTTAAGCACAATCGAATTAATACGCGGTATTAAATGGATAGTTTTAGATAAATAGAAAGAATAGTTAGTGTTTCGTACATAACTTCACGGCTTGTGAAGTGCATATTTAATCACACTACATACGTTAAAAACATCACGAACAGTCTCAGACAACCTTTTTTTGTAGCATTCAAGCAAAATTTGTTATTATCAGACGTTAAGACACATCGTCATTTTGAATAATGCTAATCTATATCCAAAATGTTTTTTAATATTTACTTAATACTTGTTTATTTCTTTAGCGATAAACACGCGAAACGGTATTTGACACCGTGGAGAATTTTTACGTCAACTCTATAATTCTACAACACTTCTAAATTGAATTTGTCTGACAATTTTTCGAAGGCTCAAAAGCGATTAGCTACTGCTATGTAACTTGTGTTTATTTAGTTATTTATTTATTTATTTAGTTAGTTATTTAGTTATTTGTTTATTTATTTATTCAATTATTTAGTTAGTTATTTAGTTATTTATTTATTTAGTTATTTAGTTATTTGTTTATTTAGTTAGTTATTTAGTTATTTATTTATTTAGTTATTTAGTTATTTGTTTATTTATTTAGTTATTTAGTTATTTATTTATTCAGTTATTTATTTATTTAGTTCTTCAATTATTTAGTTATTTAGTTATTTAGTTATCTAGTTATTTAGTTATTTAGGAAGAAAGGAAGACTATCTGAAAACGAATCATTTAAATAATATGCGTAACTACTTTAATATTGCAGATGGAAGTAAGTGTTCAAATAGATATCATGTATCGGAGTCTGATGACTTGGATTATGCATAACAAGAGTGAACATCTAATTGGAAAAGTGAAAATGATATAACGGTTGAAGGCACAATTTGACAAAAAAAAAAAATACGAGGGTCGTACGAGAAGCACCCGACTGTGACAAAGACAACATAAAAAATTTCGGAAAAAAGTCTATTTCTCAATGTAGCCCTTCACTTACTTGCGATACTTAATAGCTTTGATATCTATGTTCGATAGTAAGAACTTTCTAGGTTTTCTACCTCTTCGATGTTAACAAGTCTTTTACCGTTACGCCATTTTTTCAAAGTTTAAGATGAAACTTTTATCTGAAAAGCCTAAAACACTCAAACAGGATGCATACAGCAACAGCTTGAACTCTAAGTCCTTAATTTTGAGCACTACGATGCTGATCGCATTGAGATCTACGGAGTAAAATTATTCTATAACATACCAATGTTTACAGTTTCTTTAATAGCATTCACTATTGAATGACAAATACTAAACAATGCAGCGTCTTCAAAATTTAAATTTGATAGTTTTGACCAAATTGATATTTTTCAAAAAATAGGGCGAGATTTTAAATTTGGAAAAGCGTGAATTCATAGCATATTTAACACGAAACATTCTAATCCTTTTGTTTGTTCCTGGACGATAATTTTATTTAACACCTAAAGCTATAAACGCGATAAAATCGCCCCTCTCATCGCCCTTTTAGCTCATGCTAAAATACGCAAAATGGACCGCTTCGTTTAGATTGTTTTCCATATGTTTAAATTTGTGGGAACATGTTGTGTTTACAGCCTAAGAATGTGGCAGAGAAGCAGAAAGATGTAGATTACAACTGTGTAACTATTTTAATATTTTTATAGAAATTCAAACGAATAAATGCTCACATTAAAGTTATTATTTGAAAAGAAATGTTCTGTTCATAATCCACAAGTTGTACTAAATTTTGAGCTTTCATCGCATGAATTTTTTCAATAGGGATCACTTAGACACCCTGTGTAAACGAATGCAGCTTTTTTATTCTATTGGAATTTGAGAGACTCGTGTTTGCAATTTCTAATGCAATTCTAATTGATTCTGAATTGGATTTAGATTCCCATAGCAATTGTTGGATCGTATCGGCTTTAAATTCGGCAG
>KK351275.1:193479-245947 GCA_000671755.1 Glossina brevipalpis | reverse complement strand
TACTTCTCTGTTTGCAACATGGATTCAAATTGCAATGTATTCATAGAATACTCAAATTCAGCCAAAGATGGTGGCTGGGACCCTACATTGAGCTGAATACCAATCAAAGAAAAGCTGCAAAAAACGAATTTGAGAAAAATTTTTATAAATTAATGAATAACGCTATCTATGGTAAAACCATTGAAAATATTGAAAAACGTCGATATGTCCGCTTAGTCCGTCATTATGAGAACAGAAGAAATTCTGATAGCAAAACCGAACTTTAAGGATATTGAAATATTCGATAATGGATTATTGGGCATAGAGATAAATAAGATGGAAATTATTCATGATAAGCCGATATACGTGGGTGTAGCGGTTCCAGAACTCTCTAAGTGGCTAATGTATGATTTCTATTATAACTTTTTAAATAATCAAGATGAAAAAAGTAAAATAGTTTATATGGATATGGAATCATTTATAATAGAATCCAATTCAAATATTTGTGAAATAATTAAAAATAATCCTAATAAATTTGACACATCGTGCTTTCAAGAGGATAATATGCATAGCATCATTCTTAAAAACAAAAAAGTATTGGCTTTGATGAAAAATGAGAATGCCGGTAAAATTACGTTAAAGTTTGTCGGACTAAAAGCCAAAGCGTATGCCTATATAGTTGAGTAAAAGTTTCTATAAGCAGAAAATTAACATATAATGATTATAAATAGAAAAACATTTTAAATAGAAAAATATTTTATGGTGAACAGCGAATTATTCGCAGTACATTACATAAGTTATACACCGAAATATGTAGAACAATTACTTTAAATTATTTAGATGATAAGCGATATATCTTAGCTGATGGGATGTATACATTAGCATGGGATAATTATAAAATAAGTAACCAAAATGTGTAAATAAGAATAAAAAAGACATGTATACATAAACTAATGATATTTTTGTTTTTATTTATTTAGATTTATTATGGTTTACATATTTCTCATACGTTGCTAGGAAAGTAATTGTTTTCTATTAGCCCAGGAATTATGACTTTTATCAAATCCTAACCATTTTACAAAAAATTTACTTCCTTTGTTCTCTAGTATTTTTTCTACTAAATAAACATTTTTTCATGAACTTTTTGCATTTCATATTCATAGAATGATCCTAAAATTTCATTGTGCTTATAGTCTTTAATAATATAAGTAACAGGAGTTGTAATTTTTATTTTGCTTATCCGAAATATTTCAGCTGTCCAGTTTGGTTCGTATCCTTTAGAAGAAGTGCCTTTAAATTTGCTTATTCTAACATAATCGCCCACTTTAAACTTAGGTTTTGGAAATGTTTTGGGAAAATTACACACAGCCTCTAAGATTCGTTTTTCATTATGTTTATTGACTTCGACTGGCTTCATTTTATTATTCTATGATATGTATTATTGTATTCGGCGATTAGCAATCCATTTGTAATTACCGTTCACACTACACATTTTCTACATTAGATTTTTTAATGTTCGATTGAATCTTTCGCATGTAGAGGCTTTCATATTAGTATAAGTATGATAATGATTAATTTTAAAATTTTTTTTAAAATCCTTAAAATCTTTGTTAAAAAATTCTTTACCTTGATCAGTCTGAAAATTCTTCGGTAAATAATTTCTTCCTTCTTCTTACTATCTTTGTCATTACTCTAACTATCTCAACCGAATGATCAGATTTCACTGGCTGTGCGAAAGCAAATTTAGAAAATACATCAATTCCAGTTAAAAGATATTTGTATCCGTTATTGAGTTTTTGAAATGTAATTAATTCAACTAAGTCTATTTGCCAAGTATCATTAACTCCTTTTTGAATGAATCGTCTTCGAACAAAAAGTTTTCTAACAGTTTTATGAATCTCATTAACCACCTGAGTTTTACTCATGGTTATTGTTTTATTTCTTTTAAATTCTTAAATGTAACTTATGAATCTTAATGTCTTGCTTAATCTTAGATGTCATCTTTCGAGAGAATTCAAAACATAGCCTTAATACATCAATCTCGATATCAGGTTCGACTGTTAGAGAGATGTCCGAACATCAGTTTTATTTAACTTCACACATGTTGGCAAAAAATGGGTATAATAAAAGGATGTTCTAGAAAGTTCTCAGATTCTAAACAATCAAATTGATCTGATTTTAGTTGTATGTATTCTTTATATATCATTAGATGCATTCATTGATCACGCGTAAAACTAATAAAATTACATTTACTGTCTTGAAGCCATAAAATTGGCTTAAAATTCCTTGAAGGTAAAAAGCCACATATAGTTTTAGTTTTTAAATTAAAGAAGTATTCCAAGCTAAATATTACTATATGTTCTTGTTTACTTTTTGTTAATCGCGGAGGTTTCTGGGTATGCTGCGAGATGCGATCCATTTCTTAAAACGACACAAGTAATACTGATAATGAAATGAGTTTTTCATAGTAAAAAACCTAAAGATGTCATAAAAATCAACTCAGTATGTAGTAGCGAACTAGAGAAGATGTTTTATCAATTTTATCATCCATTTACTATGCTTATTAGTGGGTCATCAGGCTCAGGAAAAACAACATTTTTCAAAAATCTTACTTCTAATAAGGATTTTTTGATAAGCACGAAAATCGAACGAATAATTTGGTGTTATGGAGAAGAAAATGTGAAACCTGTTATGGATAATATAGTGAATATTGAATATAAAAGTGGAATACCGGAAAACTTAGATAATGTGTATTAAGCATATCGTATTGTAACGAAAATGGCCTTTCGTGCTTTACCTTTAAGGCACAGTTCGTATCGCTGGATCGAGAAAAGCTTCGATTTTGGTTATTTACAATTTCCTGTATTTATTAACAAGTATTTATAATCGCGATTATTTTACAATTTATTACAAAGGAATTATTTCCTTCAACACTTAGTTATTTCTCAAATATTATTTATCAACTCACTGTTTTAAGCAAAATGCTCTGCTTATAAACCCTACGAAAATCACAAATTCTGCGTTTCTTTCTGCGATACCTGCGAATACGTAGTTTCACTAATCCCATTCATGGCAGATTTCGCGGAATTCTTTGCCAATCTTCGCTTCTATTGCCAGCTGCAAATATGTCTTTTTATGACCGGGGTAGGTATTACATTCAAAAAAATTTCCTCCCCATAGATTTATCAAGTTTGTGATTTTCGCAACAGTACCTTATGTTGTGTGTGGTACATTACAATATCAAATATAATTTTGCTTTCATTCCTCAAAACAGATTTTAAGCTATGAACTACATGGAAGATTTCTATGTTACTTTGCTGAGGAAAAGAAAAAAAAGAATACATTATCTTCATTCACTAATATTGTAAATCTTCCTACTATAACAAATGATCAGTGGGAAGTGGGAATAACAGAATTGTTTTTAAATAACGTTGATAGTGAAAGTGATATTCCCCGGGAACAAATATACGAATATTCGCCAATATTTGTTTATACTGATATAATAAAACCTCGTTGTGTGGATGATAAAATAATAAAATGTCTTCGTGTTCTAGCCTTTAATGGAAAACGTAATTGTTTTGAGTTCAGGAAAATAGAATACTATAGTCTTGAAATTGCAACCATAAAGGATATTTCCATACTCATAGTTACCGCAGACGGTACCTAATATAATTTTAAAGATTTGGATGTACACACTTACATCACTCTTCACTTTAGAAAAAAGAAATTGAATTGAATCAAAAGGGAAAAAAAAAGATACAAGTTAACACCAAAGTAGTATTTCATTCAGATGTGTTACAGACGCACATGGAGCAAGTATATGCTTCATATTACTCTAATCAAACTGGAGGAGGATTAAGTCACATAGGATCCTTACATGTATTACCTATAGTAGTACAAGACGGGCGTGCTATTGGGTCATTTTTCGCATCCTTTGAATGCTGTTAAAGATCAAGCATTAAATACTGGTAAATCTATTTTCAATGATTTCGGTCTTAGACTTAGAAATATTTTGGAGGAACAAAGTAAAACGGCTCTAAGTAATTTAGCTGAAAAAGCAATCAACAAAATATCTTCTAAACTTCAAAAAGGATCTGGGAAACGTAATATAAGATGCCGCATTGAAAAGAAAATACGTCAGTCACATAAAAGATCTAAAGTGAAACGCACGAATAAATTCAATCTAAGGAAGAACGTAAAGGATATATTTGTATAGAAATAATGGCTACTCATATAGAGTGTATGAAAAGCGAACTAGTTTTATTTGTGCCTCATCCTATTCAAAGCAGCATTCTTAACACTGAAGAAGTCTCATATAATCCAATTCAATCATTAGACAACCCCAGCTCTATAGAATTTCTTTGTCTTGGTAATGCAGATGCATATCGAGACCTTTGTAGTGTTCACTTAAAGCTGGTTGTTCAACTAAAGAATAAAGATAATTCAGACATCAAAAACAATAAATGTACCGTTGTTAATAATGTTCTACACGCAATATTCAGAAGCGTTTCTGTATATTTAAATAAAGTACTGATGTCCCAAAACGATAATAATTCCCACTATAGATCATATATACAAACTCTTCTTAATTATGGAACTGACGCCGGCCGTATTCATTTGTCTAGCATGTTGCTATTGGAGTACAAACTTCGTTGAATCCTCAACGAAATTCTCTAATAAACTACTTTTGGAGGATTAACTTTGTTGTATCCTAGTATTTCTAGAATAGCATGTTTATTTTAACAAATAAACATTTCCGCCGTTTCTTAAACTATTCTGTTCATGCTTAATAGTATGTATCAGAAAGAAGACTTAGAACGTTTCTTTCGAAAGTAAGCAATGAATTGTTCAACGTAGTATGACCATAGTGGAGGAAGAAAGGCAGTACATTTTAAGAAATATTTTACCATAAAATTGGTTGCATTTAATTGCCAAAAAATGAAAATTAAATAAAAATGTCATTGGTAAATGGCTTTACTAGTTCAATTCGAATTTATCTTCACGCCCTGTTCAGGGATTTTTTTTATTCAACATCGGCCGTCAATAGTGGTTAGACATACAAATTAGCTGTAGGAAATTTGAACCACAGAGAGCAATTTTCATTTCTTATAAGAGTTCTTACAAAAAATAAGTCTTTATTTCACAAAAGAGTTCAACTTTTTAATATGTTATGGTGAAAATTGGTTCATAAGAATCATAAGCAATTGTACTAAACTTGAACTCGGAAGATCCGTAATGGGGACCATACCCCTCATATAAAGGATCTCATCGATAGGCCGATCCTTTGCTGTTCTTGTGTATTGAACACCGAAATTAAGTCAGCTTTTGCCCTTTTGCTCTATGTGTGGTTTCTGTCCGCACTGAGCTGGCCTTGGGACACCTCCGTTATTATTTGAAAGATGTACCGCCCCAGTCAAACTCCCTACCTGGCAATGTCCTTGAATTGGATCATACCTGAGTATTGGGAGTTATACCAAATTCTAAATATTAATTGAATAAGCACCGAATTGCCAAACAATCTCATCTAATTTTGTTTACAATTATATAACAAACTCTGTAGTACTTTGATCAAAAAGCTTGCATCAGAACCTAATACCAAAAGATATATAAATATATCCGTACAATGGCTAAGTAATGATACACGTTCCACTTAATTAAGTAAGTAAGGAAATAATACAAGATACTTTGTGACAAATAATTTAATTATATATTTCTAAATTTCTATTGCGATGGAGTAAAGAAGAGATCGCGAATTATTGGCTTCAGTTTGATTATTATCTGTCGAAAGATAAACAAAATGTTTGGAACACCATAGAACACGGTTTAAATCACTATTTGGAAGTTTTAAAAAAACGTGAACAAATAGATCGTGAATGCTTGTCTTTGGAAAAGCAAAATACGGAATTAAAACATTTACTGCACAAGTTATAAATTATTTTTTATATGCACTTATGATTTTTATATTATTTTTTATTTTTTTGTAAAACGAGTTACTTTTCGCGGAAATAAATAATTTTGGCTTTATACTTAATAAATATTTTTTCAACTACAATATCAAGTGTAGCAACTTGCAGCGCTTAATTTGACAGCAATGTGCGTTAATGCACCATTTTATTTCAACCAATCGTATTAGAAGTTTATTTTTTTTCAATTTGCGCCAAGTGTAGGCAATAAAAGTCAGTAATCAAAAAATCCGGGTCTTCTCACTCAATTCGCTAAGTATAATTAACCTATCACATGGTCAACTTTGGTAACCTCCATCTAAGTTCTTTTGAATATTACTTCATCTTTTTACCACGATTTAAGTGAATCCACTATTATCGGTCTTTTCAATTTGGCTAAATTTGAACATCCTTTGACTTTTAACTACTATGAATTACCAGTACTTGCATTATTAGACATAACAGGCAACCTGTTAGACGTGTTTTGGAAATATGCTAAATAAACGTTCAAATCCCTTGCGAGCAAGACTTGTTAAAGAGAAATTAGCTAAAGTTATGTTCGGTATTTCATCAACGATTGTCGTGCTTCGGGCACCCATGCTGAAAATAAAGTAATTCTCAATACAAAAACATAGAAGACTTAAGTTTTACACCACATATCAAATTGTTGATTTTGTTACGCCAATTTTATTATTATCTTTTGAATTAAAAATATATCAAAATTCATAAATTAAGAATTTCTTATGCTGTATCCATGGATTCCATGGGCACGAAACGGATCTCTTCGTTTATATCAAATTGTTGAATTTCAGTTTTCAAAACTGCAGTAGTACCAGCTTTGAACATGTAATCGAGCTGACGTTCGCCCTTTTTACTAGCCACTTCGTAACCACGCAAATAATCGGCTGAATCTTCACGAATTACACATAAATCTACATTCGAACCTGATCCCAAATCGTTAAAAACACCAGCAGCAATTGCATCGCGAACCAATTTTTTGCCTTCTTCTTCAGACATGTCTGGTTTCCAACGGGCTTCAAACACAGCCATTGCGGCTAAAGTGCCTGATCCCATAGTGGTATACGGAAGCTTGTCAGTAGAACCATGTGGGTGAATCGAATAAATGTAAGAGCCTGTTCTGTCAACACCGCCCAAAACTAATGCAGCACTAATGTGCCCTTGGTAACGAAACAGCATTTGTTTTAACAAAGTATTAGCAACAACTACTGGTGCCTGGCGACCAGTATTAAGACGATGCAATTCAAGTTGCGAAGCAATCAAATCTGTGATGGCAGCTGTGTCAGTGGCAGTGTATTATTAGCTACTTGTACAAAATAATTAACACTATTGATTTTCAAAGCAGAAACGAATTGAAGGTCTACGTGGAAAAAATTCAGAAATCTCAGAACAGCAAAGGATGTTTGAACTTAATTGTATTTAGAAAACTTCTAAAAGAATTAATCGATATGGAGAACACACCAAAGACTAGGGCTATAAGGCAGGATGTCTTATTACCGATGAAATTTTGCAAGAGAATTTTTTATGTTTGTGTTTAAATATATGTTACCGGATAAAAGCATACATTTTTTCATCGACATATCTATTCAGCTTTAAAAGCCCATTCGTGTTTGGAAATTTGAAAAGAAGGTAAAAATTTCCCTGGGAAGGCAAAATTTAACAACTTTCGTGCCATACCTGTGGTGTAGCGTACTTCAATATCAAAAGGCATTTAAAAAGATAAAGGTGAGTTTATCTGTTCATCTTGTTGCCTGATATGTGTTCTTATATTTTTGCTTCAAACTACAGTTATAAACTTTTTAAATATTTTGAGAAAATTTGGTGTATTGACATGATGTGGTAACGAAACCTAACTTTTCCTATTTTATGACGGAAATAGACAAAAAATTATAAGAAGAAAAGATAATTGGTCTGACTAAATCTGGAATATATTAGTTCATGACAGCACTTTCATACGATCTACATAGAAACAAAATTTAATTTCTGTTATTATGTTACGAAAATAAATGAATAGCTTTAAGCGAAGTAGTATAGTGTACTTAAAGGTCGGTTTTTATCGACTACACAGCTTTTACTTGTTATACCTGTGGATCACAATTTCGAATAATACGAACTGAGACCTATATCAAATTTTATCAGACCTTTCGACAGGGAAATTCAAAGAATCTCGCAGATGGAAACAAATTTCAATGAGAAAAACTCTTAAACCAAAGTTTTATATTTACTCACCCAACCAGAACTATATATAAAATCGTATTTTATTTTTTAGTAGAAGAAAAGATTGACATGAACTCATCAATGCAATGCACTTATACTAAAACTGCTCCAATAAACAAAGAGACAAAGAAACTTTATTTTCAATTGCATTCAACCAAAGCTGGATAATTACATGCTAAAATATTTATGTCGAATTTCAAAGGCGAAAGACACTCAAAATTATAGGTAAAACCGACATCACAAAAATAAAATTTCGAACAATTTTTTGAATCACGAACATAACCGTTTTCGTTATTGCAACGAAAATTATCAGTAAATGATGAATTAATTAACGGCATAGAAACAGTTTCTTCCAAATGCTGAACCATATCACCATGCATTCTGCTATTAATTATATGAAGCAAAGGATAACGTTGCGAACTGCAGATGCCACGAAAATCATCCGATTCTAAGGACCAGACCATAATGCCGGCCAAATCTTCTTTCTTAATGTAGTCGGCTTTCAAAGCAATACTTTTTTCATTTTCATAGCCGACCCATTGATCATTTCGATAAGCATATGGCACCATTTGTTCTTCATCCCAATCCAAATGCCATTGATTCGCCTCCTCCTGAAAAAGTTCACATAATTCGTTGTAACCAATTACACCAGGTTCCATTGAATATAGGCCCGGTATGCCGCGACCTTTGGTATACAATTGAAATAATACATAAGAAAGTATTTATTATTAAAGATATTAAAACAAAAAAACTTAATATTAACCAATATGAGGTGCTCCGACATTGTGTTGCGATGGATTTTCCAAATTAAAAGAACGTCCATAAAACGGAACGCCAATAACTATTTTGTTACGGGGAGCTCCTTGCAAGAAATTAATCGATGCGAAGTTATTTAAAAAAAAAAGGAGAGATTTGACATTTACTTTACTGACCTTTACTGAGCCAATATTTCACAATGGCCTCTAAATTAAGTTGTCTTGTATACTCAGTGTTATCCGCTGAGCCGGCATGTAAAGGAGCATTAATTCCCACCGCTTGATCCCAGGGACCATGCAGATCATAAGCCATTACATTAACGATATCCAAATATTTGCACATTTCTGGTATATCATAAGACAATTCAGCTGAAAGTTCCACTGAACCCACAGCAGCTGTTAACAGATAACCAAATGGTTCCAGGCTTATCGATATAAAAAGCAAATGATTTCCGTTCTTCATTTAAAATAAAATTAAAATCAAAACTTTACCCTTCATTTAGATCTCTTAACAATGCGATATAATTATCGCGGTCAGTGTTGTTCAATTTATGACGTTGATTTGGATATTCCCAGTCCAAGTCTATACCATCAAAACCATGCCTTTGTATAAATTGTACCGCCGATTGTACAAATCTTGCACGCTTCTCAGCATCAGCTGCCACAATGGAAAATTTCTTTGAACCTTCATTCCATCCACCCACAGCCGCTAACGTTTTTAATGTTGGGTTTCTCATCTTTAAAGAATTAAATTTTCTTATATTGTTGCGGCCATAATTATCTTCCAAATCCAGATATGGATCAATGATGCGCAAATCACCGTTTTCTTGTATACCGAAGAAAGCGTACATCAAATGTGTGCAGAGGAATGGATCAATATCGGTTGTCACATCAAATTTACCATTAGAAGGCCGATAGGCGGACCAAGTGCCGTGATAGCAAATTACATACTCTAAAAAGAAGAGAAGCTCATGAGAAAAATTTTTAAATATATTTCTAAAATTAAGTGGAACATTGTTTTTTTTTTGTTTAGTCAAAGATATTTCACAGTTAATTGACTTTAAATGTTTTTCATTTATCTTATAAATGTGTGTTTATACTGCATACTCTCTATCGAATGATTTTATTCCTCCTCATAAGGGAGAGAGCAGAGTGAGAGTTTAAATCAACTTAGCGATGACTTTCTGCCCATCACATTCATTCCAAATATCCAAGTGGCAAAAATGGAATAGAAGTGGATAAAAATGCTAAATGAACTTTACCAGCACCGACAAATTTAATCTAAAATTGAAACTGACATCATTCTTCGTTAATAGGCCAAGAAATTCTAAATGTAGCACATTGGGAACTAAAAATGAAATTTTTTAAATAGCATTTTCTTCTCACATGCTTTGAAAAATAACAAGTTCTTATATAACGGATCCATGTCTTTTGGAAGTGAAAAAATTCAGCCAATGCCTTTAGCTCGTTTAGCTCCTTTTAGCTCATTAGATATACTCGTGATATGCACACCAACTGTTTTTGAAAGTAAGCTTTCAAGTGGCAATGTATTTTTAATTGATCCAATCACAATTTTGTCTTTCATCAAGATCGAATCAATTTAATATGGCTATTGAGACTTCTAAATCTAATCAGATAGATATTGAAAGTAGTTGGATTGGAGGCTTTTGCAAAATTAGCCCATAATGTCATAACAATATCGGAGATTTTTTCATCGGTTGAATTCCAACGATTAATAAACATATTATTATTCATATATTCCCCATATAAAGATTTGATCAAAATATTTCGGCACACAAATCCATTGAGGTAAAGTATAAAATTCCGTTTTAGGCGGTATATTAAAATAATAAAGAAACACATCTACTTCAGCATTGAGATAATTGTTTAAAAGAAAAAGTGGCGATAAATACATACGGTCCGTAGAGTTATTTGAAGTCTATTTCTTTATTTTTTTATACACAAAATAAAAAGAGATCGTCCTCTGATTATGATTTATTAATTTTTTTTCATATGAAATATATTTTCATCCAATAATATTAAGCACGGAAAGATTTCATAAGATCAGAGATTTTAATTCCCTTTTTGTTTGTCGAAAAAGTCAAGATCTCTGGAAAACAAGTTCACATAAAATACGTAAATAATTACTTAGATTGTGTATAATATATAGACATATTCCAGTCAAAAATGTGATCAATTAAAGCCACGCTAAGTTAATGGAAAAATCCTTAAAACATGATTCAAATAAAACTGAATTCTTTTTTAAACTGAAACGTTTTGTTAGTGCGTTTAACCACAGAAGTTTCCAAAACACTTTTTTTACTCCAGTTTACTTTTTTCTGTAGCCTCTCCCATCATCAATCGATGGTCGTTCACAAACAATAACACCAAAATTAAACATTTTGTAAACAGCATTTATCAAGAATTACAAAAAAGTTATTTTCACGCGAGTATCAAGGCTTATAAAAATTTTACTGAAGAGCTTTCTTTTAGAGCTATAGTATTTATAGTATTTTTCTTTTTAGGCTCGACTTCTTATAGACGCTAAGACAAAGCATGATATCTCAACAAGTTGTGCAGTTAACAATTAAAATCGATAAAAGCATACCTTGAAAGACGAAAGTTATCAGAAAATGTTAACGATTGGGTGACAGTGATCTTCTTTTATCAGTCAACAACGATAAGCAAGGTGAGAAAGTGTAAAATTTCTTGTTTTTCTGATTTGACTTAATGTGAAAAATATATCTCCAATTAAAACGCAGTGAAAAACTCTAGCTTGTATAACGCAAGAGCTGTTTCTCTCTAAAATATATTCGTTTTTTTTTGTAAAAAAGAACATTTTTTATGTTCAACACAATTTTTTCAGTAAATAAAAAATGTATTTAAAATTTTTTTAATTTAGCTAACTGATTATTGCGTCTTAAACCCATTTTTCGCAATCGCCTCCAATATTGCTTAGTATTTGGATCCATTTCTTCCAGTGGTATTATACGATCCACATTAAGTGTCCATAACCAATCCGGATATTCGCTATCAGGTTTCAGCTAAAAGTAAATAAATTAATAAGTAATTATAATATATTAACTCGTAATAAACGTAGTAAAATTGCAATAACAAAAAAAACCAATTAAGTCTAACGTATATATGGAATATAAATTTATTGATAAACAAATGAGGAAATTATATTCGGTTGCAAGTCCTAAAAAAAAATCGAAAAATACTACGTTTCCATACTCTGAAATATTGGAAAGGACGCGACAATTTTTTCCGTATTTGTTGCAGCTTATGAGTAACGAGCAAGAACCCAGAAGGCGGAGGTGTCTGCACTACAGGCATCCTGCATAAAAGAGCTTCTAATCTTTTTGCCGAATTTGAATTCTATATCTTAATTTTTCAGATCGGAAGAATATTTACCACAAAGTGTACACAGATAAGCACATATAAGGACAAAAGACTATAAGGACAGACGGACATGGGCGGACAAAAGGATTTCTGATTTGATACTGCTCATGAATTTATATATTTCTGAAGCTTTTTTTTTTTGTATAAATTGTTGTTTGTATATATTGTGATTAATGGGTAATTAACATAGAATTCAATTTTTTCCTTTGCTTTTGAAAGCAGAGGTTGCCTCAGTTTAGGTGACCTATTTGATCCTTTTTCAAAACCAACCATGCAAAAATCTCCAATGTTTTTTTTAAATTTATTGCGACGAGGAGAATGTTTACCACATACCATGCTTATGTTTGTCATGCATTCTAAATTTAATGCTAATCAAAATCTCTAAAATTTCTCTCTGGGTGTTGCAAATAAATTGACAAAATGACTAAACTTCGATTCTACGGTGGTAGTTATTCATGAAAGAGTTTCAATTGAATATTACTGAACAAAAAAAACGCAATACTCTACGTTCTGAAGTCATTTTTAAAGTGGTTTTTGTTGAAATTTCATAAACATTATTCATGTAGATCTGTGTCAAAACTACTTGCCGTTGTTTTGCAATAATCACGAGAAAAAACAAACATTCTTTAATGCATGTCAAAGTTAATTTTTATGAAACTTTAATCATTGTAAAAGCCATAGGATCCATGTGTTACTGTTATTTGCTATTGTTGTTAAGCTTTATTTCAATAGCAGTTTCGATGAAATTGACTATCATGGCAGGCAGAACTATGCTGATTCGTTTAATAAACTCTAAGCCAAAAGTCAATTCCTTTTTAACTCAAAATTAAGAGTATGTAACCTATGTATGTAAAATTAAAATATAACTGAAAAAAGAGCAAAACTTTTTAGTAATTGCGATCGTGCTGACCACAGCGACCTTTTGCCAAGTGTCCCGTTTTTCCTATACTAAAGAAGAAGTAAAAATAAGTACAAGCAAATACAAAATATAAGAACAATAAAAAGACAGCGAGATAACGAAGTTTGTTTCGTTTATAATAAGCAAATAGCAACAGAAAAGTCTTCCACAGCCCAAAAGTAATTAGGAATTGTGTTACACACTTTGTTATACACAAATCGTTGTCTTTAAAAGTTTTCTTATTAAATTTATGTTGAATTGAAAGAAAGCAATTATATCTTAATGCTTCAAAAATTATTGCAATGTGAGAAAATTGAACTAATCGTCCTTGTTCCAAACGGGCTACGGAATCAGGCTCTTGTTAGATGAAGACTTTATCTTTCATTTAAGTGTTTCATAAAAGAAATTGTTTCATTCAAATAAATTGAGAAATTATAGAATATGCTTACTTACTTTTACATCTTGTCCAGTTTTATTTATGTTACTGCCGCAAACATAATTTACCAATTTGTTGACATCGGTTTCAACCGGTATTTCTTTTTTTTCCATCATGGGACCCAATTTTGGTACTTTCTTTTTTTTCGTTGCGGTAGTCGAAGACGAAGTTGCGGCTAATTGTTAAGAGCAATGCTTTTATTAATAAATATAAAATAAAGTAAAATACAAAGTCTTTACCGGCACCTCCTTTAGAATTGTGACGTATCATTAAGCCATCGGTTAAAGCCTTTTGTCTTATAACACAAAATGATTTATTTAAAATATTGATTAAACTCATTTTTCAACCTGCTTTTAGTTATTTGTTTCCATAGGCATAATGCAATTTTATTTAATGTGGATAAGCACACGCGCTGCGAATAACATCCACAAACCAGCTGATTTAAGAAGTAAACAAAACTCAGCTGTTTTTGGTTTGTAAGGTTACGATTGAAAATGACTTAATTGTTATTGAAATTAATTTTTTATCCATATTTCAAACATTTAAAGTGAAGTTGATTTTTAAAAAAAACAAAAAAGTGTGCATTGTAATGATTTCAAACAGAACTCTAGCGAAAGTAGCTGTGTACGTAGGCGTAGCTGGCATTTCAAGTGTTATGTATATGCGCTCGAAAATTGAAGAACGTATACGGAATACTGATTATTTTCGTTTAGCTTTAGGTGCTTTGAGACGAAATAAAGGTGAGTGTTGAATTGACATTAATTTATAATGTTAGTGCTTTAATTAAAAATTTTCGAAGGAGCTGTTAATTTGTTAGGTGAACCGATTAAAGACATGGGGTTTGATATAAGTGATTCCGAGCATAATCAATGCGATGGCCAAACGGCACAATTTGAAGTAGCCGTTAAAGGCTCAAAGAACAGAGGTAATGCATTTCATAGCAAAGACTCCTTAGGTTTTTTCATGATCTTCCAATTTAATTATAGGTACATTGTATTTCTGGGCGACGCGAAATAACGAAACTGGTTGGCTCTTAGATCGTTTAGAATTAGAAATTAAAACAGAACCAGATAAACGGTTTATACTTAAAAATTCGATGAATCAAGATTCATCAGCTACTGCTCTATCGCAACAATAAGAACAGAGTTCTAGTCATAAAAAAATCTGTGTTATTTTTAAAAACTATGAAATTTTGGGAAAAACAACGCTGAAGTTAATAAACGGATTCAGAGCTCCATTCTTGATCCGTACTTCAACAAACGAAAATTTCTGATTAGCATTTAAAAGTTTACAAAGAACCAATATGCGAGTCTCTTAAAATTAATTGCAAAAACAACGTAAAATTCAATTTCGAATCGAGAAAAGAAATGCTTGGCGACAAAGCCTCTTAAGATCGCAATTATTAAATCAACGATTCCTTAACATTGCCGTTATTTTTATAATTTTTTTTATATAGATTCAAATATTGATCGTTTTAAAAATATAAAGAAGATAAAGTTTATACAATTATTGTTTGCAAATATCGTATTCGGTATCAATCATTATGGAGATAGGATATGAGACTAAAGTTCAATTTCACTGTTTTTAATAAAAATACTTATCTCCTTAAGTTCAATCCCATGTTAACAATAAATCATTCGTACAGAAGAAAACAGAAAAAGTTTTATAGCTCGTGGTAATCTAAATGTATCCAGATTAATTAATCTAATAGATAGGTAGATATATGTATGATTAAAACTAGTCAAGTTCTATTCTTTGAGATCATTAATTAGTTTTGTTTTTGTTCACTAAAGTCGTTTATACTATTTTTCATTAATAAAATGTGAAAGTTCATTAGTCGGTTCAAAAGTAGTTGGCACATCTATGCAATTCTAGATCCAAGTTAGTATGTTGTTGAACTATAGAGGTATTAAAATTTTCTGCTAAAGAAAAGGAATAGTAGCTTTTGTTTGTGTTATCGGAGTTTTTTTAATTGGTTTTTGAAAATATTAGACTTGAACCGTATATTTGAACTTGTAGTTGAAAGAACTCAAAATTAGTACAATGGCATCGGGTTTTTCATATAGAAAGCATATTTTGTAATTAATAGATAAATAATAAAATGAGATCCTAGTCCGAAACAGAAAATCTAGTTTACCAAGAAAAGAGACGATGTTTTATCATGTTTCAAGCTCGCAGAGATCTCCTTACACATGATAGAAATTACACAATCACGAAATGCTGTGATGTTCAAATCTAACCCCGTTTTCTTTTAATTTACTCCACAAAGTTTAGCGACAACTTTCTCCCTAAAAGAAATTGAAGCAGTTTTGAAACTACCTTTCGGACGAAACATATAAATCACACGAAAGCAGAAAAAATAGAATAAAAATCATTATTAATTACCCTGGAAAGTAGAAAAATAAACGTGATTTTCTATAATGTTTAATTATTTCAAATATTTTAATCTTTAATTGATTTTTTATCTTTTCCATTAGAATTAGTATTATATGATTTTTGTTATATGTTTGCATAGAATTTTTAATTTGTATATAATTAGTTAAAGTTTCTTTTCAGATTTGAAGAAGAATCTGGAAAAGATGTGAATATGGGAAAATAGTTGGTTTTGTGTTTAAGACTTCTGCTTACAGTGTAACGTGACATTTTTTTTAACAAATTTTAAGGAATAATAAAATAATAAAAGCTCTCGCGTATGTACTTTTAAAGAAAACATAGAAGATGTATATAAAAAAATACTTAATTGCATATAAAACAAATAATTTGAGCGTACTATAAATTAAAGCAATACCATCGTTTAAGGTTCATGATTTATAGAAGAAAATTTTTTTTAACATACATGCACACAAACACTGGTAAATAGACGTTCTCAAAAGAAGCGTTATTAAATGTATAATTCTTTTTTACTATTATTTCTAGGAGTTTTTAAATTTTGCTTAGCTTAAGAACATGGTGAATTGGGAAGAAGGAAATTTAGTTCTTTATATTTCATTCCTATCAACCAATTTCTTTCCGCTTTGTGTGTATGTGTGTATATACATAATCTTCGCTTAAAAATCTAGAAGTAAAGAGGAGTTTTAAGAAGAAATGAAAAACTGATTTCTTTTGACGTTTGTTGTTTTGACGTGTGTTGTGTGGGGGGAATCTAAAATGCCAAGCGACAACATTATCATCACCATTTAATATTCCTTAGAGGAATTCATAACATAAATCGTTGTTTTTCCTTGTTTTTTTTTTCGATTTCTAAAATTAGTGTTAAAATTAATACATTTCAAAAAATTTTGCTAAAAGATTTCACTTCAACAATTTTAAGTTCAATGTTTTCTTTTGTTTTTCCTATTAATTTTTTTTATTTTTTTTTTTTTTTTATACAAGCCTTAAAGTAGTCGGCCTTTTTAATAATGATGATGTTATTGTTGTTGTTGCTTCTACAGACAGTTTAGTGGTTATCGGTGTATTTGTTGGTGTTGATGTTGTCGTATATATTGGCTGCGGATGCACCGCCATTTCTAATCCTTATTGCGTTTTCAGCTCTTTACCGATACTATATGAAACAATTTTTGTCCAATCGATCTTAGTTCGGGTAATAGGCAATTGGCGACGCATTGCTTTAAATGTTGTGTCGGACATGGTTTGATAATTTTCGGAAATAGCCAGTTGATATTCATTTTCAGATTGTTCAATTAAACGCACGACTTCCTTGGCCATTTGTTGTTCGTTCGTTAACACTACAGATTCGCGACACTCTTTCGAGGAAACCAATTGAACATTACCATCTTCATAATAGTGCACCTAATGAACAAATCAATAGATTCATAAATAATTTCTTTACAATTTACTAACAAAAGAGTCAACTTACTTGCACTTTCAAAACACCTTTGAGTTCAGCATTGCTGGTACCCGCCAGAAAAGCAACGTGCCATTGTGAACGCCACCTACCATTCCAATAGTTTTTCGGTTGAAATTGATGATCTTCAATGCAAACAGTTAAAACGATCTGACCGTTCTGCGATTTTCCAAACACAGAACAGACCTGTACAAAAGAAAGTCTTAAACAAGAACAATTTTTGGTTTACTCTAAATTTATTTTACGTACGCCATGACGATAATGACTGGCTGTGTACGCTAACGCCTCAATATCCAAAGCTTGTCTCCAAGATTCGGCAATTGCATCCGGTTCAACATCTTGATAATCACTTGCCTCTTTACGTAAGTGATCATATTTGAAGGATTGTTTAGTGCGAGGGTCATAGAAACGACCACCACCTTCAATTAAAAAAAAAAACATCCAATAAAATTATCATCTCGTTTAGGTAAAAATGAATTCCCGAACATCATTAATTACAAAATATTTAGGGCAAATTGTATACAAACAAAAATGTTTACACACTTGACCAAATATGGTCAAAACACGTTCCATCCCTTTCGGGTTTGTTTTTGCAGTCTCGTATATTGCGTATATATACGTGTATATGCACCTTTCGCGTATATGTATATATACGTAATGCTGTATAGACTGTTTATTTTCTTTCTATTGACACGTTCTTCAAAGTAGGTAACGAATTGGTTTTTTTTTTTTCGTTTTCTACTCACCTAAATCATTATATTCAGAAATCACAGCATTATGCTCAGTGCCCTCAATGCGTACCGGTGTTAATTGATCTTTATTGTATTGTGCAAAGGCGTGATTAGCACCTTCTTTTAATAAGGCATCGTTTTTTAATAATTCCCGAACATCATTAAATACCTCATTAAATTCACCGGGTGGAGCATGTAGTATAAAATCGGATACAATACGCACTTTCTCGGCATCACTAATTTGTGTCTGTTCCATGTTTTCTTCCCTTTTTTAATGCTTGCCTTTCTATTTTATATATATATGTAGGTATAAGTATTTGTCAGGCAGTGAAATGCAACTTTACTTCGTTTAATGCGTTTATCAGAGTCTTTATAAAAAATGTTAACGATTTTTATGAAAATCGTGAACTGAACTACAAAAATTGTAGAAATATTAAAAAACTTCTATACATTTATTAATATTTTACTATATTTTTTTTGCAAATAGTTGGATGACAAATCTTTTGCAAAGCAATTGTTGCCAACTGTTCTAAATATATATCTCGTTTAGAGATAACATTATATTTATAGAGGATAACATTATCTACGAAATATTGTCAAACGAACGAAAGACGTTTCAAGAAGATATCCATATTTCATCTCTACGAAAGTTCGATATCTTGTATTTAAGTTTGTTAGAAAAATGTCTTATTGTCGTAAATGCTATTGTTCGACAATAGCAGTATTTTATTATTAAAGTTTGAAGCCGATAAACTTATTCATTATATTTGCAATTTGCAATATCCAAGTATAGATCTAAATTTTGATTTGCAACAATTTTGTGTACATTTGCAAAAAGTGTCAATTTAGTAGCGAATAGTATCCATATGATTTTTAACGAAAAATCGCTGAAGTTTTTAAGCGTTGGCAATTTCAACAGAATTTCAAAAATTTTTTATTAATGCATTAATTTACAATCTATCTAAAGGATAATAAGTAAATGTTCTGGATGTAAGGTGATGAATATAACACAGGTTAATGTCCCCCAAAGGCAACAATATCAAATGTAGATGTAATATGTGAATAACTTAAAATGAGCGTTATAAAATTAAAAATCCTAGAATCCCAACTTAATCTAAAGAATGTATGTTATACAAGAGCATTCTCCAAGCTATTTGGATCTAAGGCGTACGATTATGGAGAACAACCAGTAACTCCAATATTGGAATACTCCAAAAATATCAATTTAAATCTTTTCGTGTTATTGATAATGCTCTATGGTACAATTCGTGATGACCTGTATATTCCCTCTGTTAAAAATCAAATTCAATATCTTTCTTCAAAATACCTTGACAGATTGAGTAACCGTATCTCATTAGATGCATCTAAAAGATATATTGCAATTGATTTTCACCTAACACACAACTCGCAAACTACTTAACGTTTATGCAAAGATGTTCTAGCCCGCTGTCGACCATGAATTAATAAAATCAAATCATTTAGTAATTCATTTATAATCATTCATTAACTATTTGTTTGTTTAGAGCTAATTTCAATGATTAACTTAGTGTTAATTTCATTTCTTCTATTTATTTATAAGTATTTAAATTAAATTGCAAACTTCTAATTTTATAGGTACAATAATCCACTATAATGTTATGATGATATGAAGGCATGAACAAAATTTTAATCAAAAAAAGAATAATAGTATCTTGCAGTACAGATTTATACTTAAATCCTAGCGAATGGCAATGAGTAAACAACTGAAAGCAACTGCTAAAATTTGCAACTTCGACAATCGGCCATTACCAGCATTTTAAAATATGTTGATTTATTTATGTTGTTCAAAAATATCTTTCTTTTAGTTTTCTGTATGCCCGGGCCACAAGGGGCCACAAGGGCCTCATGTAGTCAAAGAGAATCTAGTTATGAAAGTGGTAAGTCATAAATTTTTTTATAAGAATATGTTTTTTACTTATTTTAATTAAAAAAATTTCTTTTTCTTTCAGTTTTCTATACGCACGGGCAAAGAGAAGAAGTGAGGGGGCCACAAGGTGAAGTAAGGGTGCCCGCAACAATATAAAGAAGGCATCCGCGTTCTCACCCGCGGAACCACCCACATAACCAACGCAGAGTTCGTCCGTCCATAAATTATAATTTCTATAATTAATAGATTAATGAATATGTAATTGTCATACTTTTATTGAATTCCTTTAATTTTTAGGTTCATTTATATGTAAATACAATGGATATGTAATTGTCCTATTTTTTTTGAATTTCTTTAATTTTTAATAAATAAACAAAAAAAAAACAACTTGCTGCGTGTACATTTTTTAAAGATCGCTTTGATTAACTAACTAAGTCTTAATATTTCTTGTTCACAACAGATTTTATAGTTCGTTTAGTCTAGCATTCGATATTGGCCTTTAATATGAAATAAGCTCTAAAAACTAGATTTTATTAAAAAAAAGAAAATAAAAATTGTCGACTCTTAACAAAAACATTCTTCACATCTTTTTCTTAATGTCTGCAGATGTGACCAGAAAAAAGGCATTATACTTGGACACATGAACAATTTTTGTTGAATGTGAAAGGGAAGCCTTCATAATAATAATTGAGATCAATTTTTAGATGAGGATCAAACGGTTTCTTTTAATATAAATTTGATATATATTTCTGAAATTGTTACTTCTGAAGTAAAAGCAGAGAAATTCACAAGTCGACAAAGATGGGATATGTCAGAATCAAAGCGGTGGGAACATTAGTTGATAGCTTTGCCAATGCTAACGAATGCTAAGAAAACATAGAATCAAAAATGATTGAAGGATTAAGTTACGCAAATAATTCTTGTAAGCCATGTGAGAACAAACTCGAGCACTTGCTTACGCCTACACGATTTATTTCATTTTCTACTGGGGATTTCTTTAATAGATATTCGAAGGCTGGTAAACGTTAATGAAATTGTAAAAGATGATGTAAAAGAAGTAACATTAATGTGTTTCCTCTTCTTGTCGAAAAGTTTTGATGCTTTCAATAGAATCAGTTTGATCTGAGAATTGAAGACATCTGGATCACATTCGACAAAAACTTTGACAGTTTTTGCACTTCTACGCTGGTATTTAAATCAGTGAACGGGCAAGCGTGTAGCATCAAATAAACTGAACGCATCTCTGCTTTCTAGGTTTTGAACAAAGAAACAGTTAAGGCTGTTATTGTTCCCAGGACCGAAAAAAACCAACAAAGTGAATGAAAAACAACTAAGAAAATTATATTCAGCTGTACCGAATCTTTTATACCCACCACCGTTATCTTAAAAAAGGGGGAAAACTAAATTTTAATAGGTGGGCGTGGTCGAATTTTTTCCATTTTTATGGAATACCGTGGAACACAGCCAGCCATAGAATACCGTGAAAAAAGACCAGAGCAACAGACAAAAAATAGACATGGCCGCCGTTTTCAATCACAAAGTTATCACTCTCCTTTCAAAAAAAATGTAATTTAATAAGAGTGCCTGTAATTCTGCTCATACATTTTGCATTTTGCAATTGTTCTAGACAACAAAAGGCGCTCGATTAATTTCGTAAATTTATTATTTATTAATTTTTTTTGTTTGTAAAATACAATAAATAAAACAACAAAGAATTAAATGTAAAAATATTTTAAATTTATTAAAATTTTCATGTAAGAAAGTACATCTTGCGGGTTAGTTCCAAAAACGTAAATATGAAATGGATATATTAATATTAATTTTCCAATGCCTCCAATATTATCTGGACTTTTCAATATAAACATTCGTTGTCTAGTTCTTTTAAATAAAGATATAAATTTCATCTATAATTAACTCAGTAACTTTTCGAAACTGCAGATTTTTTCTATTTAATTATTACCGGATAGCTATTGATTATTTCTAGGTATATGCATTTTTTTATTTTTGTATTTCTTTTATCATTAAAATTCAATTTCATTTAATTACATATTAATTTACTTTTACATTTAAGTGTTTTTAGTGAAAATCGTCTTTGTAAATATGAATAATGCGAAAGTAGATGAAACAGTAGTTCATAATGGTAAGTTTTTATTTATATTATTCAAATTATAATCTTATGTACTTCTTTTTAGAAATCATTCATTTCAATCATTTTTGATATTTTTTAATACATATATTATATATATTTCTATTTAGTTTTAGTTTATCGATATCAATGTCAGGCTGATTTTTCTATGCCGGTAGAAGTAGGCAGCTTAAATGGTATTTTTTATTTATTTATTTTATTTTATTTTTTTCAGAACAATTTTGTAGTTTAATTATTAATGATACTCGTTTATTTTAAAAATTCGAGTAAGTAGGAAAATTGAATTCGCTTAAGATTACCTGTATTCCAAACATTTAGACATCAAGTATTTAGTAAGTAAAATATACAAATACACACTATTATTAGTATGAAAATAGAAAATATTTCAATTTGCTGCCAGCAAAGGAAACCCATTCAAGTTTTTTTTTTTTAAATTATGTCCCTAATGAGTTAAAGGGGACTAAAAATCATTATTGATCGCATTGTCTCTAATAAAAATTTCTTGCTATTATTATGAAAATTAGCGTTGTTTTGCGAATGAAAGGAATCGCCTGAGATGTTTCATTTTCTTGGTTTTCCGAAAATTGTTTAATTGTTTAATTCCTGTCTAATAAGGAAAATGTTAGCATTATGGAAAAAACATGCAAAAGCCTCTGCGTGATTATTTTACATTGTTTGTAGACAATCCACTTTTCATTGTCAATAATCATTCCCCTTAAAAATAATCATTGTTCGTAGCGTTCATTAAGCAAATAACGAGCAGAAATTCGATCTAATAAATTACTTATCTTGCGAATTCTTCGTAAAAGCTTCGAACCTTTCTCTGCGGGATGGTGAAAAAGCTTATGATCTTCAAAGTCGTTAAACGTATTTCAAGCTTAATTGAAATCTTCTTGATTTGAGCGAAGTCAACCGACGCACCTTTTGATGCACAGCTGTTTCTTGCATACGTTCAACAACCTTCACTTGCGTTGTTCTGCTGCTATAGCTTCTTTTTTAATTTGAACAGCGCTTTACCCAATGCCTTCAAGTAACCCTAAGCAATGGCCATATAAAATATTAATAGAAATTTATGAAATTACGAAACCGTTCATCAACAATTTTACCAAAAAATAAAACAGAAACAACAAAAAAACAACGATACAAACAGAATATAATCATAACAAAATTGATAAAATAAATCAAAGCCAAATGAAAATAAAAAAAAGGAATGCCCCACCGCAAAATGAGAGGACTGAATGGCACAATGTAGAAAATGAATGGCAAAATGACTGGACTAAAGTGGCCCGATGAAGCGAATAAAGTCAAAATGACTGGACTCGAGTGGATCGATGAAGCGAATAAAGTCAAAATGACTGGACTCAAGTGGCCCGATGAAGCGAATAAAGCAGTAACAAGAGCACGACTGCATATGATATCTTTCAAGATTTAATTAATGAAGTAAATGACGTATTATTCCTCCGGCTAATTTAACTGTGTGATTAATATTTTTAAAATATAAAATAAGATCAAAACGGTCGACTGTATTTTAGAGCTGGCTTTGAATTCGTTAAAGTTGGGAAATGAAGATTTAAGAAGATACAATTACAATTTAATATATGTATAATATAATGAAATTTACTTTTACTTTAATTTCTTAAATTACGGTTTCACTCCAATTACCGTGTCTACATTTTTTCATATGTTTCGGTAAATGAACAAATGAGACATGTATGCGTATAAGTATCATCCTCTTCATTGTAAGTGTCATTTCCAAATTGATGAACGTGAGCTCCTTTAGTCTGCTTTGTATACAAACTACTGCGCATTTCCATACGCAATTCTTTCATTTGTTTATTGAATTTGCGTATTTTAGTAACCTGTCGCTTTTCCAAGCGATTCTCATGTTGTCGCATTAATTCTTCTTCGCTGCCCCACACTTCCATAGCCCGTTTTTCTACTTGCAAATGTAAATAAAGCTTCATTTCACCCCACTGAATGTTGTGCGGATTTCTACGGCTTATATATATCAAGGGAGGTTCGCGTATATCAAAATCACAATCCTTCAGCAAATACTCTGCTTTAGCCTCAGTACGCGTAATCAATGCATGTTCACCATCTTTGTCATAGCATTTATCGCACACATTGTACTGAAAATTGTTTTTTAAAAATGAATCGACAAAAGAATCACCGCACTTCAAGCATTCTTCATACTGAATCGGAATAGAAATCGCATTTTCAATAACTTTAAGATCTGGGTCGATGCCCGGATTAGAATCTGTAGAGGTTATAGATTGTTCAATAAGAAAGCCACCACCACTGTCTACATATTTAGTGCCTTGAACCTTGATTATGGAGGACGGGACATCGCCCAGATTTGTATCTCTAATTTCGTAAAATTTGGATTTAGTGTCTTGGCTATAATTTATTGAAGAATACTTACTTTTTTGTTGAATTATAAGGATGACTGACGAGTTTCGCTTGTCTTAAACTTATGGCCTTAGCTTTGTTTCGTTCAATACGTGCCTTTTGAGCTTCTGTTAATACAGTTGGAGCTGGAGCTGAAGCTTCCGCCATATTTCTTTTTCTATATTATCGTTTTCTTTACTTGGAATATCTAGTTTACAGCATTTTGTTGATTATAGTGATGATAGAAATTGTATGTATACATTTATGTTTAACGTCGATAACAAGTTTATTGGTAATATGGTAGCCATTATGTGTGAAAAACAACATTTTTAAGATACAAAAACGACCCCAGCTTATTGTCAGGATTCAAAGTTCACTCATAGCTTGTAATGCAAACGCTCGCCTTTTTAAATTAATGGTTAAGTCCACTATTTTTTTTACATATTAGTTTCAGTTTCGGTCGAAATTAAAGTTAATACTTTGTAGTAATTAAACGGAAACCTCTGAGATTTTAATAATAAAAGGTACATACTATATATCGATAATAAACTCATACTTCGCAAAAACCTTAGCCAAATAGACGGGAGGAAGAAAAAAAAGTAGCAAAATACAACTTAAATACAGTCGCATATTTACAGGGTAGACATTTTTTAAGTTAATTTAGAAGTTTAAGGCGAAAAGTCTTATTAAATACGAGGCACCGTTTTTAGTCATATTATGAAATAACACTAGGTCAGGATACTTAAAAAAACTAAAACTACAACCAAGAAAGTTGTGATCATAAGACGATATATGTTCTCAGCACTTTAACCTTGTATATAAATCTAAGAAACTATACGCCCCAACCTAGTAGCTTTGATTCCAGGAGAGGAAGATACAACCTCAAAATAGTATAATATATATATAAATATATTATATACCTCGAAAAATATTAGGAATGACATAGATGTTTTGTGTAATACGAGCAGATGTTAAACTAACACCTAAGCGTCAAAAGATTAAAAAAGTTTAGTTAAATTATTAACTATGAATTTAAGATGTATCAAAGAAGTTAGCGTTAATAACCAAATTGCCTTTTTTAGATTTTCTTTCATATAAAAAGTGAAGAGCGTAGATTTTATTTACAATTTCAATGGTTTTCAAAATTATTTCAAGGAACTTATTTCTTTAATTCTTGGTTGATTCATAAGAAATCTATATATTTTTCAATGTCCATGGCTTAGAAAAATTTTACATATATTTCATTATGAAATGTAATGTTTAATTGAAAAAATTTAAACTAATATTCATTATTAATCATTGCTTGCAATTGTTGCTTCTAAGAAGGCACATTTCAGATGTTTTAAGGTTAAAACCTTGTCGCGGTCTTTTAAGATTCACTTGATAATATTTCGGTTTTATTTTGATAAACAAAATTTCTGTGAAAACAAATTTATTGTTGTTGACAAATTTACAATTGTTAACACTGCTTTACATGTCAATTTGTGTCATGAAAAGTGGAAATTATGTTAAATAAATACAGGGTTGTTTAACAAAAACTCCTGGTTCCACTAACAAATATAAAATGTATTAAATAATAAAGTCCATTAACTACTGAACTTCATTTAATTTTTTTTTTTGCTTAACAAATGTAAATAGAAGACCGCGCTGAAATGTTCTATTTTTAGTTTTTGAGAGAAGTAAAACAAAATTTCCCCTATTACGCTCACTCGTTCGAAAATTACTCGCATATTTTTTTCTCATGCACATGTTCGTTCACTTTGCTCATATACAAAATATTAATGCACCTCAAAAATGGTCCCCTGCGCCACTTTTTTCAACCAGAACTTTTACCAATGTGTGCTATCATATGTGTATGTGTACGGACGCGTCAAACTGTAGCTAGCCGAAGCAATTGCCAGCTTATTCGATTTCATTGACGAAGATACTTTTCAGTTGCTTCGCGTCCACGTCGTCGTTGCGTATTCGTAGCTGTGCCATCATACATCGGTAGTAGGTAGTGCAATATACAAAAAAAAATAGAATAAAAATCTTTTTTCCTTGTAATTGGAACACTTCTTCAAAAAGGTACAAAAAAGAAAAAAAACAAAACTAAAAAAAGAAAAAGTCACTGTGCAGTAGCAGTCTTCTAATCTTCAGTAACAACACAAATAAAATCGTTGACGTAGATTTTTGCAAAAAAAAAAGAAAAAAACAAAAAAAAGAAACTATATTTCTTTGAACGTCTAAGTTAGCGTCGAAAATAAAAACTACATTCTTATCAGAACGAGTTAGCTGTAGTTGGCACCTATTTGCAGCAGAAGGGATATTGAGAGCCGACAGCAAAATGGATAAAATGGATCCAGCTTTAGAGCAGCAATTCGATTTGAATCTAATAGAAGCGGTTAAGATGAACCCGGTCATTTATGACCGTTCGCATTTCAACTATAAGCATTTTGTTAGAAAAGCTCAAACATGGAAGCAAATTGCTGAATCATTGGGTGTTCCAGGTACGTGTGCACACAACATAACCAAGCAACATATGAAAAACGTTAGAATCTAGTCTATAACTTCTTAGATGTTTTTTTTTTATACTGAAAATTTCTTGCAATTTTTTTTTTGAAAATTTTTAATTATACAAACAAAACACAAACCTTCGACGAGCCTGACGACGAATCGTACATATATATACGCATAAAGATATAGTAGAGTTTGCATTGCTTTTCGTTGTTTAGCTGGTTAATATCTCATGTACATTTAAATATCCAACCGCATACGCACAAACAATCACACACATACATGTAAATAAATGTGAAATATATGTAAATTTCAATCGTATAACGTATCAACTTGTGTACACTTCACCAGCCACATAATAATAATATAGCAACTACAGTAATAGAGGAAAAGCAATCACACAATCCCCTCGTATGTTGTTAGTGTTGTCGCCAGTATAGATGTACATCACACATTAACTAAAGCAATACACATATATATGTATGAACATTTTGCCGTAAATTAAAAACAAGAACATTGTACGTAACGTTTATACCAGTGTGTAGCGTACACTGGTTGCTTAAATTGAAAAACAAGCAGAAAAAGCAAAGCGCAAAAAAATACACAGAGAGTATCTCGTATATTGCCTTTGGCTGATGTGCTTGTTTGCCTGCTTTGCTGTGTCTGAACATGATTGTATACAATAAGATGTATAAAAAAGAATAAAGCAGAACGGGGTTGGTGGTGGCAGAGGTTTGCAACAACTCCCAGACCCCGACAGACTTGTATACATCACAGTCTGCGCATTCACAATTACGTACATACATGCATGCATTCACTTAAACCCTCAACCATTATTATCGTTTATAGTTAGGAGCTTTTTATAAACGCTTATATATATGTATATGTGTGTGATTATATGCCCGTTCACTACTCGTTGACTTCTCTTTTACGCAGCTGTACTTTCGCTGTTCGTCTACATGTCGTCGTCGCTTTTTGCTTTCTGAGGTTTAAAATTTTCTTAAGTTTTGAACACTGAATGTAAGGCACAATAAATTTTTTCTAATTTATACAATTTAGAAATAAAAATACATAGAATGGGAGAGATGAGAGAGTAACTATACCCATTGTACGTTAGCGTGAATAATAGTGGAACGAACTTACCCATCATCCGTCGAACGTCTGTCTGTTTACGAATTTATTGAAATTATAGTTACGATTTTATTTTTTCATCTTTTGCAGCTTTATCCCCAGTTTATCCAAATTCGTTCTTGGTCCCTAGTTTTGTATAATAATTTTTAGCCTAAAATGTCGTTTAGTAAATGCAACTTTCACGCTATTCTAACTGATAAGCATGTTAAGTGTTTTTAACCATTTGCTATAGCACTATTGCCAGTCCTTTCACATATTTTTTTGAGTTGTTTATAATTATGAAAGAAGATTTAATAGATTAATATTTTAATTAGCAAATACTTTCTAGGAGAGAAAGAAATCTATCAACTTTTTAAATTTATTTATATTCTTAGCAAATAACATTTCCTACTACTTCTTAGGCGATACATACAAAATAATCCGCGCGTATTTGCAAACATCATTTACTAATCAAAGAAATAAACTTTATCTGATACTATAGAGAAGATTTTTTCCAGCGGAAAACCGGAGCCCACAAATTTTTCGCTTGAAGAAAGAAAAGCCTTCAAACGGTTAATATAAAACTTAGCACATGTAATTAATTGTGAAAATCTTCAATTTTTGGCTTAAGCGCAGAGTTGACGGGTATCAAAAGATTCGATATAAATTAAATATAATCAACCGTTCTCTTGCTTTTGTAACGTGTTCAGGGGAGAAAGATTTTCACTCCTCTAACACACGTGTCTTGCTCTCTTTTCTGCTCTCTTACGAGTATGATGTATATATTTTGGATGTTTGCACCCATTGCGCTTTCATGTGCGCATGTGCGATTTATAATATACTTCAGGTGTTAAATGAGTGCAAAATGTAGTGAAATATTTGTAGGATTCACACTCAGAGTATTTTACCTTTTACTCCAGGGATGGGTTGGTCGAATTCCTTTTTGGGCAAAAGTAGCTAATTGGAGGTGTACAAATTTTGTGTTTGTTTTATTTTAAAGATAAAATAAGAATCAAAGTTGCAGAAATTGCAAAACGAATAAGTCCATTTAGGCAATAATTATCAAACCTAAACTTGTAGTTGTAGAGCATTTTCAAAGTTCAAATAAACATTCACTTTACATTCAAAAGTTGAATACATCATATTAAAATGTACTGAGTTGTAGTGCAGTTTAATAATAAATGTTCTCAGTTACAATTCAGCTTATTTACCATAATAAACACCCGCATCTTTCTCAAAGCAGCAGATATATAGTTAATGTTGAGATAATGCTCGTCTCGACTTTTATTCGGGCCGGTATGGGTAAACTTAGCCATATCCGAATTGATACAGAACATTTCTATAGAATATTTCTTCCGTAACGCTAGTCTAAAATCGTTATCAGATTGAAGGTTTCAAGAAAAGTTCAATTTCAAACAGACTTCGATGCCCAAATAAATAAACCCTTCGTACCTTTAGAATTCATGTTGGCTTCGTGCTATTAGCGAAATCTTCTATTGGATACAAAATATCGAATGTTTTTAAAAGATCTTTTGTTCAAACATTCTGTATTAAAGTCAAACCTGACATTTCAATTTTCTCTTGTTGTCTTTTATCGCATTTTTCAGTAAAATGTAACGATTATGTCAAATTCTTTAAGCAGTTGGGGGCAAAATTTAACGCTAGGGCTAATTTTAATACCAAACGTTAATGGTGGGGAAGTATTTTATGAAACTCGAAGCATGCACTACCATCTGTAATAACAATTATTCTGTATATTGGCCAACTGATCTAAGCAAAGGCGTCAATCCTGTTCACACCTCGCTGATTATCAATTTTGATATGATATCTCTCCTTAAAATATAGTTGTGTTAATTGTGAAACTGATATTGAGACCTTTAGAATTTTGGGTTCTTTAAGAACTTGTATCTTAATTTAGGATCACGAAGCACGATTGACATAAATCATATGATATGTGACTTCACAAATTTAATTCATGGAGCTGGATTTATATACACTCCCAGAAACTTAATGTGTCTAGACATCATAATAACTATTTCAGCCTTGAAATAAGTCAAATGATGAAACAAGAAAAGATTAAGAAGACAATGGTAAAATAACAGAAATTCTTCGGATAAAACAAATTCTAATTGAACTACGAAGAATCTACATTTATCTGCAATGGAGAAATCAACCGTATCACATGATCAACATCTATGCAAGTGGAAACGACCACTGGTTATGGAGAGCATCCAAATATCTTAAACGACCGACAAGGCGAATCATTTCTATAAAGGATAGAATTGGAAATTGATGCGGAAATGACGTACAGAAAGTGAAAATTTTGTTTTCAACTAAAAGAAAGTTTTCAATCTGATAGCGATGGGGGGAGTACAAATAGGGAAGACGTAGTGAATTGTTTAAAGATGACATGCCACGTGTCACGATCAGTTGTTGAAATCAAAGAATAATTTGGAAAATTAAATATTAAAAACTCTACTTGTTATGATTAAATAGACGGTTATGTGGCATAACCTTACAAGTAATACTCCCTGAAGTGTTCACTTTCTTAACGCTCATTTTTAATAATATATATATTAAGATTGATTCACTTTCCAACACACAGTGCAAATGCGACGAAACAACAATGGAGACAAAATCGAACAGACCGGAAATGTTTACAAGCTCGCACAGACCTATTAGCCTACTGGTAACACTTTCTAAAGTATATGAAACAAGAACTTGTGATCCCTGACCATCTATTCGGATGCAGTTATAAACATTATCATCATATTGTCTCGTAAGTAAGAAAAGCTATTGCGAAGGAAAATGACTGCGCTGGGATACCCTAATGTGTAGAACCTTCAAATTAAGAATACTTTTCCAGAAGAACGTTTCTTGGATGTATGTGATAGCTTGAGGAAGTATTAGCACCCAAAAATTAAGCATTACACAAATGGTATCTGACACCGACACCCTATATGCGGCCTATAAAAGAAAGAAAACTTGTCATAACATTCAAACCGTTGCAAGCCGTGTACTCACGGAATACCATCATAATGTGATGCGAATGTAAAATGCGTCGCCACAATTACATTGAGCTGCAGTGGCATGTAGAGCAAGCAATCAACAAACGATTTAATTATAAGGTGTAAAAGTAAATGTTTTGTACTGAAATTAGGTGCTTTATAAAACTCTATGGTTTCTTTCGAGATTTCAAGTATAGATAGTTCAGATATTGATGTTTGCACAATATAAGCTTCAGATACAAACTATCATATGTATGTCGGAGTGTAAAGAGATGGATGTCAACAACGACCTTGTGTGCTATTTTAAACTTGAAAAAATGCAGTTGAAGCTACGGACCTGATTAAAGTATGATAAACTTGGAAAGTGGTCTGTAAGATTTTATGCAAGAAAAGTTAGAGTCTAGAGGGCGATGAACTTTCGCATACGTCCATTCGTAAATGACAAAAGCAGCAACTTGGGACGTAAATTCATCTCGATTGCAAATTGTTCTCCACAGTTTCCTCATTCTGATTGCCATTGGCTCAGATTGAGGCAGTCACGGTTACCAGAAGTGCGGTAAGCTGACGGTGTGCGAAAACGGCTCAATAACTATTTCGCCTCGAAACCGCCAAGTTCCTATTGCCAGAGCATTCATCACCTCCCCAATAAATGGCTACAGACTATAGACAGTGATGGCGAATATTTCGATTCCTCATCTTGGTAACAAGTACGTTTTCAATAAAGCTGAATTTCATCAAAAAGCGCTCATTTTCAATTTTTACACCTAAAAATTTTAAGCAAATCGGATTCCAATTTAAAGGCAGCGCAAATGATGATCAAAAGCACCTTTTGGTTCCACATATTCAATATTTCTACTGCAACATGGCAAGAAGTAGAGAAAATTGAAAATTCTGAATGAAAGTTAAAATAAACTGAAAAAGCATTTGCATTTAATTGTTGATTATATTATTTATCGTATCGATAAAAATAAAATATCTATATTGATTAAAAAATGAATACATGGATGTGCCATATAACAGCTAAATGCCATAACTCGACTTAAAAATCAGAAGACACTCTATTATCTAAGTCATTCGAAATCGTAGCTTATTCTAAAGAGCAATTACATTCAACCCGGGGAACAGCCAGTGATTGAAATATTGAAATACTAAAAAAATATCAATCTGTCAATCTCTTCGTCTAAGTGTTAACACACCAGATTTCGTCTAGAATGTTCTTCTTCAAAGAGTAATTGAAATAATTGAATAATCGTGTAAGTCGTTTGGCAATATCTGTTCTACATGAAATAACTCTGCTTTCCCTTTTGCAAATTCCCGAAGCTTGAACTAATTTCAGTACATCATTTAGATTCCTTAAAATCGGATAATTGGAAAATCTTAAACAATCCGAATATACGTCTTTAAAAATTATTTAATAATTTTTTTATATGAACTTTTTATATTGTCTAAGGTATTAATGAAATTTAATTTATATTTTTCCCTTTTTGTAGAACAAAAATGTACCAAACGTTGGAAGAGCTTACGCGATAAATTTGCCAGGGAGTTAAAAATTAGTCAAGATTCTCGATGGCGTTATTTTAAACAAATGTCATTTTTAATGGACTCAATAAGGTAAATAAATTGATATTAAAAAGAAGGGTAAAAATAAAACTTTTAAATTTTCCAACAGGCAATATCGTGAATCATTGCTGGGCAAAGTAAATGCGGCAGCATCCATACCAGCACAAACCACTACAAATGCAGTAACTGCTCAAGTGGAGGCAACACCGCAAAATCATCATCAACAAACAACACAGCAGCAAGTGGTTGACATATTCACAACACCTTTCAATGGTAGTGCCACTATAACAACTCAGGCTCTAACTCATCCACACGGTAAGTAGAGGATCTTTTCATAGGAGGCGCCCCGTTTTTCATTTGTTTTGGTGCTTCAAATTATCAAGAAATCTGCCATTCGAACTTGGAATTTTGCGTCTCAGTGCGGTCATTATAATCGTCCCGATAAGAATGCAATTAAATATATTTTGTGAAAAAATTCAACTCGCGTCTTAGTTTTCTGGAAGCAAAAACGTGGAAGTAAAGGAATTAAAGAGAATAATGTGACTGAGTGCAAGAATTCATAAATCTCTTGATATCACGGCTTAAATGAGAATTTCAATCGGCGAGTGATTAAGATTACGTTATCTCAATAACGGAAATCAAATAACGATTATGTACAATATAATTGCAGTTCATAAATCCAATAATATAGCGAGGAAGACTTCGATTTTTTGCGATGAGGCCTACTTTTGGCGCTATAATCATGACATATCATCCAGATGTTGAAAGATTCATGTTATTCGCAACAATGCTTGGTGAGGGGCGCCCTTATGAAAAATCCTATACATTAATAAGAAGAACTGTTACTAATAGAAAAATTCACATATATTTCCCTTTTTCTGATGATTGCAGCGATAGTTGTAACTGGTGACGCTCAATTGGCCACCACTAACGCGACAAAAGACCAAAAAACCTATTATTATGAGCCCGCCTTAAAACGTGAACGTCCTGTTGAGGAAGAACAACAACAACAACAGCAACAACAGCAGCATCACAACGATAATATGCTTGGTTCAATAAAAATCTTCCAAAATTCAATAAACCAAGGTGTCAGCGCTGAAGACCAATCGTTTGGTATGGTTGTAACCGATATGTTAAATACACTGGGCGTGCGTCAAAAAGCCGAAGCCAAAGTACATATTATTAAGTATTTAACTGACATGCAGCTACTAGCTCAGCATAATAAATACTGAAAAATCATTAATGCAATCACGAATCATAACAATAATATAGAATCCATTATAACCGAGGAATGTACCAACAAGCCAGATTGAATTGTAAAAGAAAAAATTTTTGAAAATATGAGCTGTAAAAAAGAATTATTATTATATTATTCAATTATTGAGTTTCTTTTTCTTTCTTTATTATAATGTAAACATTCTGTTAAATTTTTTTTGTAAATATATAGTAATATATAGAATTAATTAATATATAGAATTAACCATAATTATAATGAATTATGGAAAAACAAACTATCGATAGCAATGTATACGTTTAAAAACAACTGTAAGTGTAAAAATATTAAAAAAAAGACAACCTATGGAAAGTTAAGACAAATTAAAATTTCTTATAAAAACTTAAATAAATAGTTTAGTAGAGAATCAATCGGTAGAAAGAAAAGCTCATTTTTTAAACACATGTTTCCATTGAAGTTTTAAGTTAAACTTTCTCCTGAATTTAGGCTTCGTCATTGTGTTCAATATATATATAGAGATTGCTCAAACCATTGCCATAATTGTAGCATACGTGAATGTCAAATTAAATATGAATATAGTTAATTTTATTAACTGACTTTGATGTGTTAACACAGAAGCAGCTGTAACGTGATTAATGTTTAATTAACTTTTTTTTGGCGGAAGTATATAAATGCATATATATATATATATATTTATATGTATATATAGATATAGACAAATTCGAAGTGCAATAAAACAGTTTAAAATTTATGCTCTAGCTAGGTTTATAATTGAACACCCCATTTCATTTTTTTCCAAATTGGCAATATATGGCGAATTTTTATGAAAATGACTTGAACCAATCCATTTTTGTTTATTTTCTTTAGTGTAAAAATGTCTCGAAAATTATAGCTGGAACAAGAATACATCGAATAGGAGCAGACGAACGGACATGCTTAACTTGACTCAAGAATTGATTTTGAGTCGGTTGGTATAATAAGCCAGTCTCAAGTTTTTCTGGGTATCCCCTACACATAAGCTAATATACCTACATAGCGAATTCTATAGGATATCAAAAAGCCTTGAATTAGAAACGATTAGAAACGATTGATTAGAAAGTTATTTCAATTCGCAAAATGATTTGTACTTACATATTATCTCTTCTGGCTTCTAAGTTTTATTTTTTTAGAAAATTCCAAAGTCAATTCTAACTCAAACCTTGTTGTATATGTTATTCATCTTTAACCTTTTTTAACAACTTAAAGTTTTTTTACATGCGATGTAGAACATTTTTTTTTACTAGAAAATAAATTACAATGCAAGTGATCCAGCAATATTTCCCATAATGCTTCTTTTAAATTTGAAAATAATGAAAATGACATGTTAAACCCGTTTTAATAAACTACAAAATATGGAACGTGCCTTTGCCTTAGGTTAATCGAAATTATGAGACTCTCTTATCCGAAACAAGACTTGACATGAATTAAAACAATGAAATGAATTCAAGTATGCGATAATGCTTTCACTTTGCCCGTCACAAACTTGTGTTTGGAATTCATACCCTATAGGTATTCAATTTTCTTTAATTTCACATGTCAACATGAACCCATAATTTAAAAATATAACAACTTTGTTTTCTTGTTCAAATGTGCAAAATTTATATCTGGCAGTACTGCATTGGACAACGTTCACTCGTAGTTTTGTTTGAATATTGCAGTTTGCAGGGTTGCCTTGTCAATTTAAAGTAATGTGATAATTCTCTTTATTTGTTGTTTATTATACTAGCAGTCATTTGACTGCTCGCTCTTTCATTCTCGCTATTATTTATTTCAGTAGGAGATTTGTGCTTGATGTTGTTGGTTGTTGGTGCGCGGACGGTTATTTATTATTGTGTTATTGGTGTAACGTGATCAGAGAGGAGTAAGAAACTTGTTGCCGGGAGAAAAACAAACCAACAAAAATTCTCTTTAGAGTTTTACAGAAAGTAAAAAATTCAAATTAATTGAAAATAAGTCTTTAACGCTATACTAAATGTTGTTTTAAATGAATTTAAAAAAAGTTATATATAATTCAAATAAAGTGTGGATATAAATAAAAGAAAGAGAGAGAGGGAATTGTATTAATATTTTTTTAAAACTTTAAAGAAAAATAAACACGAGAACGTAGCTGACTGAAACTGCAATAACTATAACTATGATTGCAATAGTGTATAAAGTGAAGTGCGCAACACTTACACACATATTAACCCACAGATATGTTGAGGTATAACTTAGAGTTCATCGGTAATAAATGAGTATTTGGCTTTGTGTGGAGTGCATACACACAACATACACACAATAACAGCAGCGTTTACTTGGAATAACCACTATTTTTGCCTGGATTTACCTGTTTATAGTAAAATCAACAATATAGAATATGTTTAATAAAAGACAGAAAGCAATAAACACGCGTACAAAAAGTAAACGAAAAATAAATGAGTAAAGAATAACAGCGGAAACTATTTCTTTATTGAGAAGTTGCAAAAAGAAGAAAAAAACAATAGCTTTGAAATAAATAATTCATGGAATATAAATAAAAAAGCGTTACTTTTAAAAATTAATGAAATCAAGGCATGAAAAAAACTCGTTTGTTTTGTTGTTGCCATGAAACCTGAAAGCTGATGACGTCGCTGTATTATTTTCGAGTGAAATAAAATTAAAAATAAAAGTTAAAATAATTCTAGTGATCTAATTCTAAGGGAAATTAAATAAAAAAAAAGTTAATTTTAATTGGAATAATAAGTGACTCATGTTACTATAATTAATTTAGAGATATTACAAAAAAGAAATATATATTTTTCCTCCTGAAACTGATCTCTTACACAATGAAAACTATAAGAATTTCATGAAGTGTGCGGTGTCTCGGTTAATATAAAAAACGGCTACACTTCATTTTGGTTCTTGTCTGTTAAGCCACCTAAACCGCAAGGGTGTGTGTGTGTAATGTTACAAAATGTCTTCGGACTCAAGTTTATATGCAACAACACAACAACGCCTACCAGATTTTTCATTCCATTACCAAGAGCACCACCAACATCAACAACAACGGCAGCAAAATTTTCAAGAAGATGATCATCGTCGTACGAATATGTTTAAAAGGAAATGCCTGCCAGTCAAAAATTGTCTAACGTTAATAACAACGTTAGCAATATCAGTTATAATGCTAATAGGTCTTCTATCTTGTGTTCCCATTGTTCAGTCCAGCCATTCACAGCATTCCTACTATACAAATGAGTTAAATGAATTTTCTCATGTAATAGCAAATTTCAGTAATAGCGAGTATGTGGGAATGCCTTTACGCTGGAAACGTTCCTCGAAAACTGTTAATGCTTTGTATTCGGGTTTACCGGCGACGCTTAGCGGTAATTCGGCGGTATATTTCGATCAAACAAATAGTAATAATAATAATATAAATTCCAATGAAATTTTGTATTCAGTTGATAATCGTAAGCCAGCTTTTAAGAATTGTGCCGGTTACAAGCCCTCGGTTAAAGAGGAACAACCGGAAAATACATTTGTGATTATGGTCGGAGCGGAGGATCCTGATCCTGATCAGGAAATTAAGTATAGCCTCGTGCAATCGGCTGCTGAGCGTCCGAAATTTCGTATAAATCCCTCGACCGGCGTTATTGTTACCGAACACACATTCGATCGCGATGAACCCATACAAGAAAAACAAGTTTATGTGACAGTTCAGGCAACTGATAACGGTCGGCCGCCATTAGACGATGTTTGCACATTTAAAGTCACCATTGAGGATATAAATGATAACCCACCGGTTTTTAATAAAGCGCGATACGATGAGTCAATGTCTGAAGATATTCAGGTAAGAGAATTGAGTTACAGTTATTTTTCTAAGTTTGCTACGATTTACCAACTTAGCGGACCCCTGGATTACCACTATTTTGGTAAATTATGTAAGCTTAGAAGCCGCCATAAGTACATTTTAATAGTAGCAGTAGCCCCGATGAAGGGTTTTTCATTTTAACATTTTTTTTCTGCTAAGGATACTTAAAAGCGATATTTAATATTGTGGGGTTTCTCATGTCCTGAGGTAGTTATTCACCTCCATCTCTACATCATGTAAAGTTATGGTGCAGAACTTTTCAAATGAATGCTTCAACTCCTTTTCAGCAATTGGTTAGCATAGGGCCAGAAAATGTTTTTTTTTATATGCACTACCGAACGATACGGTCATATTAGTTTTGTTTGCAATGCCCAGAGCGAAGCTTAAAAAATTCAACAAAGTACTAATATTCTTGATCAGCATCAAATTTAAAATCGATTTAAGTATGTCCGTCTGTCCGTGCGTCCGTTTATGTAATGTAAACAGTAAACATTCTCCTGCCCGCAAAGATGAAGATATCGGCTTCAAATTTTTTCGAAATTTGGACTTTCATGCACGCAGGTTGCTATTGGAAATCACTAAAACCGGCAAAAGGGCACAGTATAATATATGCTGAAAACACGCCTACTTTTTTGCTTATTTATTTGCTTCATTATTCATAGAGTACGCAATAAGAATTTCCGCAGTATCTGCCACGTCCACCAAATATTATAAAGCATCGAAATTTAGTTCTTTCCGAACTTTTTTTTTAAGATAAAGATGTTGGATATAAAAGATTTAGTGCAGTCGAATGTAATTTTCGTACTTGTTTTGATGCTGTGTTGCTTAAGCATTAATTATTAAAAAAAGGAATTATTATTTAAAGTTTAATAACGTGTTCAGTAAAAGCATGCTTTTTACCGTTTTTCATTCCATGCAAGCTTCGTCTTCAATGATTGAACTTCATCATAGGCGTTGTGCGTTATTGGTGTAACGCTTTCGAAATATATACATCGGTTCCTAATTTCCCCAAAGCATCTAAATAACATGATACGGCATTAAAGATTACTTTAAACTTCATTTATTCAGAAAAGTATTCTCTTCTAGATCGTTAACATAGACCACGCATTAAAGCATTAATTTTACGAGGATTACTGCAGTTCCTTAACGACCTGGCTAGCCCATTGTCTGAAACACGAGTTATAATTGACATTTTAAGCTTTTCAAAGCGTACTCTAATAACAGGATATTTTACTTCAAAATATATATCCATTCGTATACTAGTAACATTGTAAAGGAGATCATTTATTATTATTATTATTATTACATTCCAGGCTAATGAATTTAATTCTTACAGTAGAGAAGTGTATTGAGCACTAGCAACATAGGCTATCGGCTCGTTGGTGTATTTATTTTAGTGTACTGGTTGTGAAACACTCTACTATAATGAGATTTGAACCCAAGTGTACTGACTTGATAGAGGTGCTAATGATTTTGGCTAGGAGTGAGAGTTTTGCCCATGGTACACTAATGTCGAAACAATTTATTAAGTGAGGCCTTGTTTTAGCGATATAAAGGCCCATATGCTTCCAAATACTCGTTCGTAAATAGTAGAATGACTGAGGTTTTGCTTTCTTTTTTCAAGCCTGACTAAACGCGTTAATTTGTCTTAGAGTTGCTAAGTGCGAGTCACTCAAACAATTGTTATTTCAACCCAATTTTATCAAACAAATCAGCTTTTCAATGCTCTAAAGGAACGGTTTGTAATTGACATTTACCAATATCCGAAAATTTATGAAGAAAAAGAGATGGCTGATAAAAGTTTCCATATGCCATTAAACCAAGCCGTCTTTATCAAAATGAATGGTTTTAAATTGAGTCTATTGCTATCAGCAATGCTTCTTCTTCTTAAACTATTCAGCAAATAACAAACAAATAATAAATAAAGACGAAGTACTTTGTCTGAACCTTAATCAAGTCTGCGGTTAGTTTAGATTGTTTATTTCTTCTTCTTCTTTTTAACTGAATTTAATTAATTACTCCCAAGTCTTCTTTGAATCGCGAAGTCGATCTATCAGAATGTTTTTTTAAAAATTTTTTAATCGTATTCAACCGTATCCGAAAATTTCTAGCAACTTCTTGTTGGCAGTTATTTTCAAAAAGAAACACTGAAATGGCTCGATTCATTGACGGCTGTAAGAGCACGGCAGTTTCACACCTTCCGAAATCGAAAAAATGTCTTATTTTTCCTTCCTTTCGATTCAGAAATTTTTCTTTCTTTCCTATCATCAATGCTCTTTGTCCGAATGTAATTTAATCTTTTATAAAATTAAAATCATTATAGTCAAACAAGATCGACCATAAATTCCTTACACTAACTCACCTAATAAAATTCTTCATATATTTTCGTGTGTGCAAGTAGAAGCGGATCCAAAACGAGAACTGACTTGGTTCAAAATAAATAGATTTAGTTTTATTGTAAAAGATCTTAATATTCTTCGTCTATTTTGGACTTTTTTTTGTCTTATAAAGAATTAATCTTTATGAGAACTCTTATATTATGTGTGACCCAAAAAATGGACTGATGTGGTTGAAATTAGATGCAGCTAACTTTTATGTCAAATTCTCATGTAAAAACCTATTTTTCATATATAAAGACTTATTTAGACGCATGGATGATTATATGGGTGGGGTTGTTTAAACATTGGCCCATCCCATCCACATTTTTCACGTCAAATTAAATATTGAAAATTAAAATTCCGAAATATAATTACTTAAGCGATTTTTGGTAAGAAATTTTTTAAAAATTGCAAATTTTTTTCCACGCCCTTTTTGGGTACGAAGCATTATTTTCGGGGATTGGTCGGTAAAAAAATATCGATTAGGTTTGTCCTTGGAAACAATCATGATGTTGGTGTTCTATTATTATTATTATACTCTAGACTAATGAAATTAATTCTTAGAAAAGAGACACGAGATCACTAGCAGCATTTTTCATTTATTGGTTATGAAAAGATTTGAACCCACGTGTATTGACCTGCATCTTAAGTTCTACTGGATATTACATATCTCCGCACATATTTAATATGCCTTGTACTATATAGGTTATATAGTGTATAAAAATCGAAAATGGGAACTTGTTGAAGATTTAAGACATCTAAGCCAGTCAATGATAAGCCTGGCTTGCGCTTCAAAGATTCTCTTTTCGATTTGACCTAAAAATATAGAGCAGTTCTCTATTTAAATTGGAGGAAAGTTACTAGTTTTAATTACTTCATAATTTCGGCCTACAATAACAAAGCAAATAGAAAAAAATTTTAATTTTAAAATACGTAAGTCTGAAATTGTGTTCCATAAAATGTCCCTCAATTCAGAAAGAAAACAAAGTTTTTCAATTCAAAAAATGCATTATGGTTGAAGGTCCTCTTCTTCTTCTTCTTCTTCTATGCCGTGGTAATTGACTATGTAAGTATTTATATGCAGTTACATATAACAGCGTAATATTTTAGTGTAATTTAAGTTTTTCATCTCTTCCATGCTCCATCGCAGTTCATGTCGTTAGATTGATTAGTCGGTATAGGTACTGGTTAAAGAGACGAAAATGTTGGGAAAGAAAACTTAGAAGAAAAACCTTGAAAAAAAACCGCACATTTTCTCCCCCTCCACCTTCCCCCTTCTCCCTTCTCCCTTCACCCTTTTCCTTTCCTCATTGCACGTCTGTGGTGGTCATCGTGGTGTTAAATTACACATACGCGCGCCGGTATTTCCACCTCTTTCTTTAGCAATTATTTCAATTTCTATTTATTATTGACTTTCTAGTCAGCCTTAGTGCAGTTTTTAGTAAATATTCTTTCTCAGAAATGGTTGAAGGTTCTTTAAGAACATACACTTGACAAGTTTAAGTAGCAAAAGAAAAAAAATTATCGATTACTACTCAGAATTGAATTGAATTAAGAAAAAAAAAACCGAAAGTTAAAGAAAAGTTGTATTTACTGAGCTTTTCATGATGTGCTTCTACTTCTTATTGATAACAAGTGATGTATGTTTCAGAAAATCTTGTTGAATGTTGTTTATTATTATTGTTGTTATTGGTGATGTCGTTGTTGTTGAAATTATCACAAAACGTAAAAAAAACATACGCTGTCTGTCCTATATCTATAGATGTATTTTTGTTTGTTCTGCTCTTATTTTTGCAGCCCAATGCCGTTGTAATGCGTATCAGTGCCAGTGATCTCGATGATGGCAATAACAGAATTGTCGCTTATGAAATTCTACCGGAACGTGATTATTTATATTTTCGTATTGATAAAGCGGCCGGAATTATTTATCTTAATCGTTCGATTGATAAACGACCAGGTCAGCATTATACGATAACCGTAAGGGCTTATAATATAGTTCCTGATCCACCGCAAGATGCCCAGATTGAAGTTAGAATACGTGTTGTCGAATCATCCAAAAAACCACCTTCTTTCATTGATCCAATTGATGATCCTATTTATTTGAAAGAGGATTTTAAAGATTTTTCAACTCCCATTATTACTTTGAATGCTGTTTCCAATGTCCCGAATAAGCCGGAAGTGATATTTGAGTTAATAACGGGTCGTACCGAACAGACGAATAGTAAGAAAACTTTTGTTTTTAATCAAATAGGCAATACCGTTACCATAAGTCTGGGAAAAACTTTGGACTATGAGTCAGTTACAGATTACACTTTAACAATGAGTGCTCGCAATACATTTGATTTAGGCGCCGATCATGTAATCAAAATAAAGATCGAAGATGTTAATGATAATATTCCATATTTTACGGAAGTTAAAACGGGAACCATATTGGAAAATGAACCGGCTGGTACACCTGTTATGCAGGTGCGTGCTTTCGATATGGATGGTACTGAGGCAAACAATATTGTATCTTTTGAATTGGCGGATAATCGTGAATATTTCGCTATTGATTCGCATACGGGAAACATTACTGCTCTCACTACTTTCGATCGAGAGGAAAGAGATTTTTACAATGTTAAGGTCATAGCTAGTGACAATTCACCATCAAGTCTGTATAATAACGGAGAACCTAATCGGGGTCGTCAAGTATTCCACATTGCAATAGCTGATAAAAACGATCATAAGCCCCACTTTCAGATATCTGAATATGTAGCTGATAAATTACCTGAAGATGCTGAAATCAATTTCGAAGTTATAGAGGTAACGGCAGAGGATGAGGACAATGCTTCGCAGATAAAGTATACTATAGAAAATGGCAATGTGGGCAATGCTTTCAAAATTGAAGAGCAGACCGGTAAAATTACAGTTAATTCTCGTTTAGATTATGAAAATATTACCGAATATGTATTAAAGATTCGAGCATTTGATGGTATTTTCGATGATTACGCTAGCGTTACGATTAAAATTCAAGATGTCAACGACAATAATCCCGTATTCAAAGAAGTTTACACAAAGACTATACCGGAAGAAACGATATTCGATAGTTGCATCTTGAATATCGAAGCTTATGATCCCGATATTAAAGATCGTACAGCTGACCAACATATTAAATATTTCGTAGTCAAGGAGGAGCATAAAAAGATGTTAAGCATTGATGAAAAAGGCTGCTTAAGATTAATACAACCGTTAGACAGGGATTTGCCAAATGGTCATAAAAGTTGGCAGGTTTTAATAGCCGCAGTCGATGAAGATGGTACCGGTGAGAAAACTGCAGCTCCGGTTACTATTAATCTACAGGATATCAACGATAATGCTCCGTTCTTGATAAATAAAATGCCAGTGATATGGCAAGAGAATCGCAATCCCGGTCAAGTAGTGCAATTACAAGCTAACGATTATGATGAACCTCAGAATGGTCCTCCCTTCACATATGGTATTGATAGCGAATCTTCTACAGATATAAAGACTAAATTTAGTATAGATAATGATTATCTTTTTGCCAACGTTCAATTCGATCGAGAAGAGCAAAAGGAATATTTCATACGCATACGCATTACCGATTCTGGTCAGCCGCGCCAAAGTTCGGTTAGCATTCTTCATTTGATAATTGGTGACGTTAACGATAATGCTATGTCTGAGGGTTCATCTCGCATTACTTTCTATAACTACAAGGGTGAAGCCCTCGATACTGAAATTGGTCGAGTATTTGTTGACGATTTAGACGATTGGGATTTGGATGATAAGACATTCGCTTGGGCTCAGGGTATACCGCACGATTATTTCCATTTAAATCCCAGCTCTGGCACGATTACTATTTTGGAGGGAACACCCGAAGGTGAATACTCTCTGCAGTTCATAGTAACGGAAGAATCAACATTTATACCGCGTCATTCAGTAGACGCTGATGTTACGGTAGTTGTCTATGTATTACCTGAAGAGGCAGTAGATAAAAGTGGCAGCATACGTTTCTATAATGTGACCAAAGAAGATTTTATTAGCGTACCACGATATGCTCAAGCTGAGAGTGCCCTATCGTTAAAAGATCGTCTACAATTTTATTTGGCTAAACTTTTTAATACTTCGGTTGCAAATGTGGATGTCTTTACGGTTTTACAAAATGCGAACAATACTTTGGATGTTCGTTACTCCGCCCACGGTTCACCTTATTATGCCCCGGAGAAATTAAATGGCATTGTGGCGCAACATCAACTGGACTTAGAAAATGAGTTGGGCCTAAAAATTCTAATGGTCAATATAGATGAGTGCCTTATTGAAAAATACAAATGTGAATTATCCTGTATGAATATGCTGCATAAATCCTCAGTGCCTTATACGATTTATTCGAATACTACCTCATTTGTAGGAGTTCATGCATTCATTGAAGCTCAATGCGTATGTGAAGTGAAGATCAGAACCGAGTGCCTGCATGGTGGTACCTTGAAATTGGGGGAAGACGACACTTGCGAATGCATCGAGGGTTTCACCGGGCCTCACTGTGAACTGGTGTCCGTTGGCTTCTATGGTAACGGTTATGCATTTTACGAGCCTATTGCAGCCTGTGATAATACGAATATTAGTTTGGAGATAGCACCACAGACAGATTATGGATTGATAATGTATCTTGGACCATTAAATTTTAATCCCCTTTTACCATTAACAGATTTTTTGTCATTGGAATTAATCAAAGGATATCCAGTGCTAACTGTAGATTATGGTTCGGGTAGTGTACGAATCGAACATCAACATATCCAACTGCAGGTGGGCAGAGCTTATCAGTTGGATGTTGTGTTGCAAAAGTCCAGTATTGAAATGACCGTTGATAATTGCCGTTTGTCTACATGCATGAGCTTGGGTGCCCCTCAAGGGCCCAATGAATTTCTAAATGTAAATGCTCCTCTACAACTTGGTGGTACACCTGTCGATTTAGTGCGCCTAGGTCATCAATTAAATTGGACTTACATACCTGGTCAACAGGGCTTTTTTGGTTGCATACGCAATCTTGTCATTAATAATCATACTTATAATCTCGGAGCGCCGGCAGTATCCCGTCACATTGATTCGGGATGCCAAAGAGCGGTAGCGGTGGCGGTCAGTTTTGGAATTGATCGGAACTTCATTATAGCTATCATTACATGCATAGCCTTATTATTGATTATATTGCTGGCGGTGGTTGTGCAAAAGAAACAAAAGAACGGTTGGCACGAAAAGGACATTGACGATATACGGGAGACTATTATTAATTATGAAGACGAAGGGGGGGGTGAACGTGACACCGATTACGATTTAAACGTGTTACGCACTACTCAGCCTTATTATCGTGAAACTTTGTACAAAGATCCGCATACTCTGCACGCTGGCAATCCGCCCGCTGAAATACCTGATATCGGCGGTTTTCTCGGTGATAAAAAAGAGAATTGCGATAGAGAGATTGGTTCCTTTCCCATCGATGATGTACGACATTATGCTTATGAAGGTGATGGCAACTCTGATGGTAGTTTATCCAGTTTAGCTTCCTGTACTGACGATGGAGATCTTAATTTTGAGTGCTTATCCGATTTTGGTCCACGTTTCCGTAAATTGGCGGACATGTATGGTGAAGAACCTTCTGATACAGATTCAAATGTAGACGATGATCAGGGTTGGCGGATTTGAGGTGATCGAGTAAGAGAGAGAGAAAGGCAATTATGGTGATCTTCCTTTAAAATGAAGAATGAATTAACATTAAAGAAGTCTTAAACTAATAAAGCCTTGTTAGGAAGGCCTGTCGTCTTTTCACTTCGTATACTTCCTAGCATGTTTCTCCTAAAGTTTTACTTTAATTTTTTTTTTTTTTTTGTTAATCACAGCTTATGCAAAAAGTGTTTGACTTTATAAATGAATTAAAGTATTTTAGGCATCAACTTTTTTTTTTTTTTTTTAACAAATTACAACACAAAAACAAAGAGATTTTTATTTAAATATTAGAAAAAAAATTATTTAACACATTCATGAATTGAAATTTTACGATTTCTTTCAAGAGAGAATGAATTAATGTGTGAAATTTAATCGTTTTCAATATCGTGTAAAATAAACAGCAAGCATTTAAAAGCATTCTTCATATGAATAAGTTCTTTTTTATTATTATTTTATTTTTATTACTTAAAACGAAATAAGATGAATAGTTTAAAACGATAAAACGAAAATGAAAAGAATAACATAAATATTTATAAAAATCTGAGAGTATTTTACAAGAATTGCATTAAACCTGCAACGCGTTAGTGGATAAGTATACGTGTAGGGATTCCCAAGAGGCAATGATTGATATTTTAAAATTTCAATACAATACGAGGAGATGTCGGTCGAGTTTTCTTGGCTTAATATTAATAAGAGGAAAAGGAGGTTTGTGTGATTTGGAATAAAACCGTGCTCTGGAGGGAGTATTGAAATTATTGCTCGGTTGCAGAGTTTCATCCGGTCGTCACCAAATTCAGGGATTTGATATTGAATGATGATCTTGAAGTATTTACACTTCAAATCACATTGCGAATGAACAGAGGCACTTATTATCACTGATTGGTTTTATTCTTATTTTTTTGCTTTAAGGAAAATGAGAATACTCCGGATCGCGAAATTGAACTAATGAGTTTCATAGCATTAGATAATGTAATATTTTTAAGAGATGTAATTAAATATATTTCAGTAAGCAGTTAAGGCAAGAAAAATATTTTTTGGATCGTCGTATTATCTTGACGTGTATTATTTTCTGGAACCATGTGATTGGGATGTCTTCAGTTTTATCTTCAATGTTAACATTAGGGCAAAGTGTTAAGGAATAAATAAAAAATAAAACAAATAATTCGCATGCTGTTATTTAAGTCAAAGCTCAATTCGGACATTGATTCGCCTAAATTTTCTGGTCACACATAACTTCCACAGTGCTACTTAAGTCCAAGTCGGGACACTGCTGTCTCGTATTTCATATTACACACATACCCTCCTTTTGTTTTTACTAATTAAAGTCGGTTAAATGAATGCTCAAGTGCTCTACTTAAGCTCCAATGTGTCAAGGCTTTCTCACTTATCTTTTTAAATGTTTTGTAGTAGAAAGACGTAAGCAACTTTTTCGTATCCTCCTCATGTGAATAACATATAACTCATACATATGCTTAATGAGGCTGAAGCTCAGACTAAACGACTACACACTTGACTTCTCCGTGTTCCTAATTCAATCGAAGCCCCGGATACTCACTTATCTGATGAAACTCTTACAGTCTTAAATATAAAGTCCTTGCCTCTAATTTCTATTACTTCACGAAAACATTAGTTTGCTTATAGCTGAAAGAAAATACAAAATATCAACTTCTTTGTGAAACCCTTTCAAAGAGAAGAGATCATTTTGTCTCTTGACTCTTTTATTCCTAAATAATTGTAGTCTAGACGAAATAAATTATCCGTACACTTTTTTTATTTTTATTTTTGCCTTTGTAACTTAAACTATAGTTATGTAACGATGTATAAATGATTAAAAAATAATAATAATAGAAATGAAAAACGAACAAACCTACGGATGAACATATATTTTTAAAATTCGAATAACGCAGTTTAAGATATTTTTTCTTAAATCCTGATTTATTTTATTTTTATTAAAAAAACAAAAGAATGTGAAATTAATAAAGCATTAGTTTAGTTTTAATTTTTAAGTTAAAAAATTTTTATTTAAATTAATGTTTACTTATAACTTATGTGTATTTGTAAATTTATAGTAATTATTAGTTTTAAATCTTTTTTTAGTTTTAATTCCTTTTTTTATACCTATTTAGCAATATTATTAATTTTGCTAAGTATTAAATGAATCATCAAAAAAAAAATATATAAAGGAAAAATAAAATTATTTTTTACATGCCAATTTTTATTAAAGAAAGAAAATATTTTTTTATTTTAAAAATTAATTCGAAAAACAAGTATGAAAACCCCGAAAAAAATTAATAAAATAAAATTTGTAAAATTTACAAAAATAAAAAGAAAAATTCCTCTGTTTTTCTATGGATAATATGATGACTAATACTTGAATGCGCTTGAATGACAAATAAGGTAATTAAACTTTAAATCTTGAACTTTAATTACATTATTATTGCTTTTAAGATTATTTTCAAATGTCTCCAGACAGTATGTGGGGTTTCGAAATTTACACTGTCGAGTTCCTATTATTTATGGCGGTCGGAAGTCAGTTTTTTAAATTATAATTTTTAATAACATACAAGATTATGCTAATAACGGTCTTCCCAATTAATACATCTAGAGCGAAGGTTTCGGAACGGGGAAAAAGTCTTCCAAATGTAATAATGTTTCTTTAATGCACCTTAGTTGTTCTCTTAGAGTATCATCTCATCTCATCTCACTGAGCTGAAACAGCTCCAGTAGAGTACTGTTTAACTATCCCTTACTTCTTTAAGGAGTTAGAAAAGCAAGTGAGCTCAAAATTATGTATGTGAGTTACGAGAAGTTCGGGTGTTTGGAAAAAAAAACCGGACGCTCATTAATTTAAAAAATTACGCTTAGAGTCTTGCTTAATTTAATTTAATTTATAATTTAATACATAATGTAAAAATTTAAGTGTTAAGAAATTTACTTTTTCTATTCCTTAATAATAGATAAACATTTCGCAGATCATTTTTTCTTCTCCGCAAAGGGTTTTAGTTTCGAATTTACTAATGTTGTTTACGAATAATTGCTTTTTTTTACACCAATAGCCTTCGAAGCCTTTCGTGAATCTTCGAAGAAAACTTCTTTTGCTTTAATCAAATTTTATATCGGTATTGGTTATAAGTCATTTAGCAACCGTGAGCTTATTCAAAAGTTTCATGTTTCCATTGTCATCATGGCCGTTTTGAATCTTGAAGACTACATTTTTGTTCTAATTATTTCATCGGGGACTTTATGATTTTTTTTGTGCTTAAAATGACTCGTAAAATATAGACGGAAGCGATTGTTAGAAATTTTCGAAAATTTCCTCATAGTATATATAACCCGAAGAAAAGTGAATATTTTTATACTCACCACCGAAGGTGAAGAATATATTTCATTTTGTCATTTGGTTTGTAACAACCAAAAGAAAACTTCGAAGACCCCACAAAGTATTTATATTCTTGATCAGCATCATGTTTAGAATCGATTAAGGCATGTTCGTCTGTTTGTGTAAAGTCTATGGTAAACGTTCTTCTGGCTGCAAAAATGAAGATATCGACTTCAAATTTGGCGGAAACGCTGGAAGTTCTTGCACTGCCACTCTTACCTATTATAATCAAGCTTTTCCCCTTTTTTTAAGATAAAATTGGTGGGTATAAAAGCCCAATATAATTTTCTTAATTGTTTTTCTTTAATGTCATGCATTTCTCTGCTTTAAGTTGTTTCCACTTTTCATCGTGGTTGGAAATTCTTTTCAAGGAAAAGACACGAAAAACTACTCATCTGCTGAGAGTTTAGAAAAGAGTTTTCCAAGTAGAGCTATCCTCACGAAATTACTTTAGTTGTGTAGCTTGAGATGATCGCTTTTCTCAAAACTTGAGTCAAAGTGGTTTTATTCGCATGTTGGTTAAAGTCTTTGGGTAAAATTATTAGCAGGATTGGAAAATTTCTGTAAATGTTCTATAATTATGAATCCGACAGCAAACGTAATCATTTTTTAATTTTTTTGCACTTTTGTATTTAATCGGTATAGCAGAAGGCGACGATTTAAAATTTTTCACGAAACATTTAATTAACGAATGATAAATAGAAGTTAACTTAGGGCGAAGTTAAATATAAAGTTTGATAAAAAAAAATTGAATGGTTTGGAAACATGGCAGTTTAAGTATCTCTAGAACTTTTTAAGATGAAATGATAAATTCTGAAAGGCTAAGAGGAAGTATAGAACAAATTTCGCGACATAAATTTAAGCAAGTGAGAAAATTATATTCGACCGTACCGAATCTTTTATATCCACCACTTTGTCTTAAAAAAAGAGGGAAAAATTAAATTTTAATAGTTAGCGGAGTTTTTCTATTTCTATAGAAGACCGTGCTGAACAACCGGCCGTGAAATACCGTGGAAAACAGCCAGAAAACAGGCGTGTTTTCAGATTATTTTGTAGGCATGGTCTCGATCAATTCGGCCTATTTTCAATAGCAACGAATTGGAAAGAACTTCCAATGTTTCTGCCAAATTTCAAGTCGATATCTATGTTTACCACAGACATTACATAGATGGACGGACAGGCGGACATGTTTAAATCGATACTAAATATGGTGCTGATCAAGAATGTGTATACATTGTGGGGTCTCCGAAGTTTCCTTTTGATAATTGCAAATCAAATGATAAATTAAATATACCCTTCATCTTTGATAGCGGGTATGAAAAAAGCAAATTAATATGATGTAGTTCTTTAAAAAGGATCTAATGTATGCTTTCTATTTTTTGGAGGGTAGATATTACACTACGGGGTTCATTGATATATTATTATTTATTACGTAATTAGGGCCACAAGCATAGAAAGGTATTTAGAAAAGTAAATGATTATATAGTAAATATATAAATAAGTAAACTCATATACATACATGTATGTTTTTTTTTTGGAACATGACATGTTCAGCAGTTTCACTTTCTTCCGTGCACTCTGGGCAGTATGGTTCACTGTCAACACATCCATGTATGTGCATGTTCATATATGGAAGTGTATATTCATATCTATACTTACGTGTTGTATGTAAGTGAATGCGTTTAGTTTGCAAATAAATACATTTGACGTCGAATTGAAATTGAAAAACGGACAAGACAAACTCAATCAATACGCACATAAAACAATACCCGTAAGTTATGCCCGACTATGAATGATTTGTATTACAATTATATTGTATATGAGTGAGTGTTCGTCTAAGAATGTGTAATTAAATAAGCTGCACGTTCTTCTTCGGTATTAACGCAACTGATTTCAGATAAGCTATTAATTATATGACATATACATATACACTTATAAGTTGAGAGCAAGAGAGAGTGAGAGGGATCGACAGCGCAGTTATATTAATGATTGATAGAATTGTGAGTGAATGCGCACGAATGTGTGATGTTTGTAGGCTATAACCTAATGTATTGAAAGTAGATCACAAAAGAAATGGAGTACAGTGTGTAAGGCGATTAAAGAATGAGAACAATAAATGAAGTTTTTTATTCTTTTTTACTTTTTTTACCGCTTTTACGACGGCAAGTTTGCCAAGCTGTTTACGTTGTGAACGCATTACAAGAAGGAAACTATAGATAATTTTTTAGATAGACGTTATCAATGAGTACAGTTGAATAAATAAATATGACGTGCTTACCTATATATACACACACACACCATGGCTAGGGACAGTTACAAAGTTTATGTGTTTCTACATATACGTACATATATATGTATGTGTATTTCATTCAAGTTATTTAATTAATTTATATTTGAGTCGAGTGAGTTGATTTTGGCGTTGCTGCGTACAATGTCGTCGGTATTCAAGTATCGTTGCGCGTATACACATGTTTATATGTATATGTATTTATATATATAAAACTACTGTTCATTTAATTAATTTGTGGCTTTATAAAGCGTTTTTTTTCTTACCACTTAAAAAAACACGAAACAATTGAATTTCATTCATACCAGTTTTGTATACCGTTTGACGTTTCATTAGATACCATATCTTAAAAGTATGATTGCATTCATTGGTATTGCTTGTAATTGATGTATGGCTGCATGTATGTATGTATGTGAATGTATTACTAAAATGCAGCTGGTTTTTCTGTCTCCACAACTTTTATTGCTCTCGTTAAGTAGGGGTAAGTTTGTATGCATATGTGCGTCAATCTTTATATGGATCTCACTCTGTGCTCTCCGCTATCGTAATAAGGCAGCCTCCTCGATATTTTTTCAAACAGCTGCTACTCTATATTTAAAGTTTTTTCTTCTACGTTTTGCTTTCATTTTTTTTTCGTCTCAACCATTTGCACTTGTTTATTTAAATACATACGTACATGCACACACACACACACACACACACACACACATATATATATATATATATATATATATATATATATATATATATATATATATATATATATATATATAT
>KK351275.1:56400-193425 GCA_000671755.1 Glossina brevipalpis | reverse complement strand
TATATATATATATATATATATACATATACATAGATATATATACACATACATATACATATATATAAATAAAAATATATATACATACATATATATAAAAATATATTCTTGTACTAAAGAGCGTATTGTGATCAACTTGTAAAGTGAGCACGCGTTTTATTGATTGTCATCTTTATTTCTGTACATTCTTTCATATTTCACATACGACAAGCATAGATGGTTCCTAGACAATCCCCTGAAGTATTTGACCGAAATAATTGAAGTCAAGCGGTATTTTTAAGCACTTCAGGTAGTTTCTAAAGATTTCTGTTTGCAGTTTTACATAGTAATATGATATGTACCGAACAATATGAATTAAACCAGTAAAAAATATTTACCTCAAGGTAATTTTCTGATGTTTTCGTTAATTTAGCAAAGACATGTACCAATTACATTAACAGAGCTCTCTAAAAAAAGGATTCATATAGATTTGTAACGCAACTAGTGTCGAGCTTTGTTGGATTTGGAAGCTTAGTCCGTCCAAATTAAAAAACCTAGGAAATTTTCGTAAACACCAAGTGAATCTATATGAAACAAACTTTAAAATTATATAAAAAGTTATCTGCAGCTGAACAGAATTTTATCTAAAAATTGCGTTTTCTTTTTTATGCGTAATCTCTATAATCAATTCCCAGAAAACACCTTGTGCGCATAAATCAACAGTGAAGCGACAATAAACAACAATATATCGAGGGAGATTTCATATCTAGTGATATATTTGTGTTAAGTAATGTTGTCAACCTAACAATAAAATTCTCTAAACATATTGTATTGACATGAAAGGGATTAGTGAAACTACGAGACGCAGAATTTGTGATTTTCGTAGAGTTTATAAGCAGAGCACTTTGCTTAAAACAGTGAGTCGATTAAAAATATTAGACAAGTAACCAAGTGTTGAAGAAATAATTACTTTGTAATAAATTTTAAAATAATTGAATAATTGAAAATATTACTTCGAAAATAAAGGAAATTGTAAATAACCAAATCTAAGCTTTTCGCGATCTAGCGATATGAACTGTACCTTAAAGATAAAACACGAAAGGCGAATTTTCGTAACAATATATTATTACAAAAATTATTACGTATCCTTCGCTGTATATTAGATAATTTAAAGGAATTTTGAAAGAGAGAAAAATAGATTTGCGTTTGCGGTGAATTGGATCCGGATTTTATCAGATTTTATACCTTACCTTAGATGATGATTGAATATGTGAGCACACATGTGTGTACACATATAACCTATTAGCAAGTGTTATAAGCGTATTACAGAATTTTGTTGCTGCTTTTGTCAGATAAAAAAACAAATAACGTCCTTCACTGATAGAGATACAAGCAACAAGTAACAAAAATTATATGTAAGTGTTTTCAGAGAGACTTAGATGATCATCATTTAAGCCTGTTAACGATCATCATCGTCATCAACAGGTAGTAAAACGTTGAAACGTGTTCAATACAACAATTTACACTGCATGCGTGCGTGCGTGCGTGTTAATAACACAGCTATACCTTCTTTTTTTCTTCTCTTATTTATGTTATTTTTCATTTTCAAATCAAAACTGTCTATGTATTATATACGTCTGTATATGTATATTATATATATGTGTTTTTTTGTGTACGTGCATTCTTTATGTGAAAGAACTACAGGAATGGAATCTAGAAAAAACAAAACACGAAACGTAAAAGACAAGAGACTGAGAGAGGCTTTTATGAAAAAATAAATTATAAAAAAAATGTTAAAAAACAATAAGAAAAAAGAAAGAAAAAAGAAGTTCGATAAAAGTAAACAAGATCTACAGCTACGGAGACATAATCTGAGTTAACGACACAACCAATACCTGATACTAGTATGAGAATAGCAGTAGACGATAACCAGCACAGAATGCAAACGCACTTACAAGCGCATAAACAAAGTAAAGAACTGAATAGTAAAAGAGATGTACAAAGAGAATAAGAAGAATAAGGGGATAAATGAATGCATTAAATAATACCGGTTTTTACAATTTCGTTTGTCAGAACGACAACAACTGCACCTCTTTGCTATCTACTATACTAGCCAGCCTACCCTTCACTTCATATCGCATGGACGCGAGTAATTCACCTCGAAGCTAAAGTTTGAAAGAAAAGAAAACCGTTTTTTATTTAGTTTTTGAACCCTCCACAGTTTCCTCTTTCTTAGGAATATTTTTCCTCTTTGATACAATTTTTTTTTGTGGACGCGTTGTTTTTTTTTACTTATTTTTGCTGATTTTGTTATCAACAGATGGCCATTGTTTGAACTCCAGAATACTATATTCATTTGTTCTCAGAAAAAAATTGCGCATACATCGAGTATTGTACATATTGTGTGCGTGTGCGTCAGCGGAGTTTGAATTTTTGTAAAAGAAAGAATAAAATACTCGTACTTAGGCTTCCTATGCCTGTTTTGATTTTCATTTTCAGTTTAATTTTGCAGATTTTCTCCGTTCAATAAAGCGCACCTGACCATCGATGATGATTCGCCTTTGCTGACAGACAGCTGCGCATACTTACTGGTATTGCGCGTGCATGCGTTTTTTTAAAATTAAACTCAGCACAAACGAAATCAGAACAAATGATTTAGTGTCCAGACGCAAGATTCAAGAAACAGTCGAAGACACAAAGTCACACTTTTACTGTCTATTGAAAATATTTATGTGTATGTACATTTTGCATGCATCTGCTTCTTTTTTTCTCTTTTAAACGCATGGGGGCACCTTGCGGATTTGCAAAGAGTGACGTGGTGAAGTTTTTGTGTAGTGATTTAAGATTAAAAAAGAAGAAAAAAAAGAAAAGACAAAATGAACTTTACTTTAAAAAAAGTTTGCGTCCGTCATAAAATTCCAAATGCTTTGATTTGTTGATATTTATGATATATAATCATCGCATGCTATATGGAATGGTTTGGTTTATTAGTCATTCTAAGCGCTTGGAATATTTACGAGTCTTTAAATCTTTTTTTCCTGTTAATTGTTATTTTATTATCTACATTATTAACGATATTTGATGGTTTGATAAGCAATCTTAAGTGACTCATTCTACACGAATTCTTATACCGTGCCCTTGGAAACTTGGAGAGGAAAAGATATGTTTTATTGAAATTTTTAGCTTCATTTACATAAACAAATAATGTAATTTAGTTGTTGTCTAACATAGTGCCAGTCTTAGTTCCAATTTCAGTTCCAGTTCCCGTTTATTTATTTATTATTCATATACACGCAAATAAGTTTACAAAATATGATTCAAAAGGCGATGAGTAACTACTAGATCATATGCACTTGTTGATTTGATCAGTATCAGTCTATAAATGCAGTAACAATTAGTGAAATGAACAAATTCGTATGTGAGTAAGTTTTGTAAACTAAATGAGCAAAAGTGGTAAAATTAAGTGTAATCTAAGTGTCAAGGTCTCCATGCGATTAGAGAGAGAGGCGAATTCTTGGAATCATGTCCCTTCTTGAACAATCAAGAATCATGGGGAGAGGCTCGTTTATTTTTGAAGGAAGCCATTCGGATAGAAAGGACGTCGTTACAAGACGAACATCTGGCAGGTTTAATGCGATCATAGTAATGTTTGGTATTAAATAAACTTTTATTTACTCTAAGGTGAGCTAAGAAAATGCACTCAGCTCGAGGGAGAAGGCCTAATGATGGACGGGTGAAGATACGAACTCACACTTTTACTATCTCTTGAAAATATATATTTTTGCACTTTTTAATTCATCTACTTTTTTATACGCACCACCGAAAGTAAAGGGTATATTTCATTTCATTTTTCATTTGGTTTGTAATTACCAAAAGGAAACTTCAGAGACTCAACATAGTACATATGTTCTTGATCGGCACTAAATTTAGAATCGATTTAAGCATGTTCGTCTGTCCGTTCATCTGTGTAATGTCTGTGGTAAACATAGATATCGATTTCAAATTTGACAGAAACATTGGAAGTTGTTTCACATACGTTGCTATTGAAAATGGGCCAAATTGATCAAAACCACGCTTACAGAATAATCTGAAAACACGCCTGTTTTTTGGCTGTTTTCCAGTGGTATTCCATGGCTGGCTGTGTTCCATGGTATCCATAAAAATAGAAAATATAAAATACAGTCTTCCCCTTTTTTTAAGATAAAGGGTATAAAAGATTCGGCACAGTCGAATATAATTTTATTAATTGTTTTTTTTTAAGATAATCATGACGTCGCACACATAAAACAACAGCAATGAAGGTCAGCAAGAAATGGGGAGAGATAGAGTAGGGTACAGACGAGTACAGGCGGGTACCGATGAAAGAGGTGTATTGTTGATCGAGAACTATTTAGTCTTTATCATTCGGAACATTTCCTACAGCCGCGGCCACACGTCTATTGTACTGATCTATTATCGACTTGATTGTTAGGCTTGCTATCTACTAGACTACGCAAATCAAATCAAATGCAATTGCAGTGACAGTTGTTTGTTTAAAGTGGTGTCTCTTGTTAAAAGGAGTTGTGTGTAGTGAATTAAATAAAATTGGACGAACTTCACATAGTTTAAAAAATTAAAAACTTTAAAATGCTTACAAAAAATTTCAAAAATCAAGTGCTAAACAAAATATGAATTAAGTGCTTGATTTCCTTTTACAGATAGAACAGAGGCAATGAATGTTGTGGTGGAATAATAGCGTGGCCATCATGTTAAAAAAAAACAATCCTAGTAAAATGAGATTGTAACCTAGCTCCCTTGAGAAAATATTATGAAGTAAACTGTAATATATAAGAAACGTTTAGCACGCTTACACCGAGTCAAATCAAAATTAAAGCGGCTGCTACGACTTCGATGCGAAATTATCTTATTCACTGCTTTTAACGAAAAACGCTTCACTTTAGCAACATCAGAAAAGAGAGAATGTTCTCGAATAGTAACGCGGAACTTCATACTGTAAATTTAACGCGTTCAAATGGATAAATATTTATCTGAAATTGCGTTGTTAGGTTACTACCTTCTGCAAAATACTTTTAACAGTAACACTTTCACTCCCGGGAAACAAGAAAAATTGGCAGCTTGTGTTTAAGAAGGCTGCACCTACTTTGAAGCCTTTCGCCAAAACGTTGCCTTTTTTTTGGTCATTATGTCTGTTCAAATTTTCAAAGTGTAGTGCGCTTTTATAAAAGATTAGGAGATACTAAGCGGCTTAAAAAAGATGAGGTGTAATATGTGACGTTGGATGAGAAACGTTTTTAATTTCAGAGTTCCTTTGCAATTTTTGTCTTTCCTAAAGGGATTCATTAATACTTTTATTTAATTATATTTATAGTAAAAGGAATAACTTTCAAAATATTATCCTGCGTGAACAGCTTGGTCTAGTAAAAAGAATCCAAACGACAATACATCAAAGTAATCGAAAAGAAACTTACAGCCATAGTCTGAGCAGCACAAGTCGCAAAACACAAGTTTTTTTTTTTGTTTGTCCAAACTTAGCAAAACTTTGTTTACAACAAAATTGAGGTTGAGGAGTTTTATTGGGATTATTACTCTACAATAAAATATTTTATGAAAATTAATAAAAAGTATGACAAGAAAATACGCTCACAACGCCAAAATGAGTCTATTGTTTTTACTACTTTTTGTATGAGGACGTCAAAAATTGGTTTATTTTTATAAATGGATCTAATTACTGAAAATAAAATCAAAAGCATTTCATACAAATTTAGTTGACATAATTCAATTATTACAGTGAAAAGTTTTACTAACTCCAGCTGCTTAATAAACTCTTCATCGCAAATGTTCTCTGCGCTACCGCTTATCTTTATGCCAAAGTAAATAGTAAAGAGCGCATATTGCATACTTTACATCAGTGTATTTTTATTCTGTTTTAATTTTTTTTTGTTTCCCTGTTATTTATTTACCTTAAAAATGACGATAACACTAGACAAATACCAAGTATACTTAACGTAAACAATATAATGACAAATACTACCCTAGGGAATCGTTTGTGTTCGCTCGTACATGCGTTCACTTTGACCATTCATCATGCAGTTATTTGTTATCTTGTCACGAAACTATTCAAGCATGACAGAGATAAAGGGACGAAAAGAAATTGTTCGAATTATTCGAAAGAAAAGTTATATTCATCTTAAAGCAAATTTTCAATTATACTATTCAATACTTTATGTATACTTTTCTAATTAAATTCTATTTTTTAATTACTTTTTTTTCAATTCAAAGTGAACGAGAAGCATGTGTTACTATTGGATTGAGATACAAAAAGGCGGATAGTGTACCGTCGTATCGCGTGCGTTACATAAGGATTGAATTTAATTTTTTTTTATGTTTTTAGAAGTTTGAAGTTTTATATCAGAATATTACATATTTGCTTAATTCTATAATATTGTTACAAAACTGCGTTTAGTATTTGGATAAACTAATCTCGCGGACGCCCTGAGTTCGGCTACCGAACGTATTATCAATTTAATATATTACTTTAATAAAACTGCTAGGCTTAGTATTTAATCTTCCTTTTCAAACGAAAGAGCCGATAGTCTATGTTGCTAGTGCTCAATGCGTTTTTCTAGTCTAAGAATTGATTTCATTAGTCTAGGCGTTATAATAAAAATAATAACAATATTTTTCCTTCAGACGAAGTCCGTACCGCTAGATCGCCACAAGCGTAGATTACGTTTACAATCTCAAATGGTTTTTACAATTATTTTAAAGGAACTTATTTCTCTAATGCTTATTTGTTTCGAATATCGTTACTGGTTATTACGAGTCACTTCTCACGATTTCTTGCAACTATAGATAACGACTGACTTCTTCTAACGGTTCTAACGATAACGATTGACTTCCTCTGAGTGTTTATTACGGCTACTTCTTTCGTCTCTGCATATAAACCTTACGAACGTTACAAACGCTGCGTCCCCTTCCGCGATGCCTCTTCTACTTCTTTTTCTGCTGATCGTAGTTTCATTAAACCTTATGAACACCATATGCTGATAATCTCCTTTTTTGCTGGATTTCCAGACGGAGGTTTAGTAATCACACGACCTGTTAAATTTCGTCGGAATTCTTTGTCGATCTTTGGTTTTATTGACACTACGAATGAGCCTTTTTATGACCGCGGCAGCTAACGCCTTAGAAGGAACTTCCTCTGTCATAGATGTTGTGATTTTCGCAACAATCTTACAAATATAGGGAATAAGAGAATATTAGAATTTCTACTGTGTATGCGACGAGCATAGCGAAGGAAAACCCACAAACAAAATTCTAGCCATTAAAATTAGATGCACACTGTCTTTTTTGTCTTATACTTCTCTATATATGAAGAAGAAACAAGTAAGAAAATTATATAATTATATATATTATAATTTACTCAACATCTTATTCTAAAAAAAAGGCCGAGAAAAACTGAGTGTTGTTTTGTAATAGATTTTCAATCCAAAATATGTACTTTAGTTAAGGTGATTATTACGACCTCTTCAAAACTAGAACCTCTAAAAACTAGACAATTGCAAGCACAGATATACTTTCACTAAATTTAACTTTTATTAATGCTTTTCATTTCTAATATACAATAAATAAAATCAACAATTAAATGCAAATGCCTTTTCAATTTATTAACATTTGCATTTAATTTTTTATTGTATTATTTATTGTTTATTAGAAATGAAAAGCATTTGTAGTAGGTTTCTTCCATTTTTATGGAATAACGTGGAAAAGTTTATTGTGCAGTTTATGAGAAGTAAGCAGAAGGCAGATATCTTTGCAGTTACTGTAGGCATTCCTTTTGACCAGTTAGCGCCATTTTCAATAACGACGTTCCTGCAAATTTGATCCAGCTTGCAGGAACTTGCAGTTTTTCTGTCAAATTTGATCCAGATATCTCAACTTTTGCCTACAATGCGTACCGCAGATATTACACAGATAAGTAGGCAGACGGACGGACGAACGGATGGACAAGCCTATGTCGATTCCGAATTTGATACTGAAGAAGAATATTCTATTAAACCTTTGATGTTTTTCTTTCTTGATCTTATAAATTTTTCACCAAAAATTGAAATTTCATTGGCTTTCACTAGGTGGATGTAGTCAAGTTTTCTAACATAGTATAATAGGTAGAAATTTTTATAGATCTTTCTACTGCAATTTCTGAGTCAGGAACACCAAAAACAATTTTGTCTGCTTTCAAAAAAAGAATGTGTTTTCAGTTTATGATGTGCTGCAGATATACCTTTTGATCGGTGTGGCTTATTTCCACCACAAGCCTGCGTGCAAGAACTTCCAATGTGTGTGCCAAATTTGAAGCCGATATCTTTATTTTTGTAGCCTGAAGTATGTTCACCACGGACATTCCACGAACAGCCAGGCAGACGGACAGATTAGGCCCATTTTCAGTAGCAGCGTATGTGAAAGCACTTCCAATGTTTCTGACAAATTTTAGCCTGATGTCTTCAGACAGACGGGCATGTTTAAATTGATTCTAAATTTGTTGTTGATCACAAATATATGTATACTTTATGGGGTTTCCAAAGTTTTGTTCTGGATATTGTAAGCAAATAGACAAAATCGGTACATTTCTGTCCTTCAGTGGTGGGTATAAAAATGATTACTTTTTGATCGTTCCCTCGTAAACTGATTTCAAAAAAAAAAAAATGAAGAGAAATGAAAAAAATTTGTAAGTTTGACATCAGATATATGTTTTCTTAATTCGTAAAATATGGATACAATTAAAAGCGGTTTCAATACATAGAGTAAAAGGCGCCATAAATAAAATAGTTTTCTATAGGGTTATCCATTTCGTGGTCCAGATATGGCAACCTTGCATCAGTAATATATGTCAAACAAAGTCATTTTTTTATTGTAATATTTGCCATTTTATAATATGGATCGTTTAATACCACCGGAATTTGTTAAAATAGTAAAAACTTATTATAAAATCTCAATAAAAAAGGGATGTTTTATTTACGTTTATTTTCAGCACCACAAAGGGTTGGTAACCTTGTAAGAATAAAATCTTGAAATCAAGATTTATAAAAATATTTTTAACCAATTTTTACCATATTGTTCAATTTGAAGAAAAATTTTTGCAATATGTTGGGGATCAAACTCAATTTATGTTTTTGTACACATCTTATATTCACAACTTTTCTGTGTGTATAGAATAAATTATTTACTATTTATGGTCTTTACGCAATAGGGCTTAAAAGAAAAGCAAAATTGTTTTAAGGCGAATTTTAGAAAACCACTATTTGAAATTGGCATTCACGTCGAAACAGTTTAGCACTAATTCTGAGTTTGGATGTCCACCACTTTAAATTAATATATGAAATCCGTTGCAACAATTGCGGGCGTGACAGTAAATAATTTGAAACAATTATGGGTATGTTCGAATGGATTTCGTAAAGATATTTGGAAAGTTTCAGAGAGATTTCGAAAAGTCTTAAGAAAGGATAAGGTTTTTAGTTTTAAGTTTCCAGTTTAGATTTTGATTAGAAAGCTCAAAGTTGTTTAGCAGATTAAGTTTAATTATTTGAAAATGAAGTCTATAATTAATGCGCCAAGCTTTAATCACATCGCCGAACCATAATAGCAAGCAAATAAGAAGGAGTAAAAAAATCTCATGAGCATAAAAACATTAAGAAATTCCTTTAGATCAAAAGTACATACACTTCAGGCCTGTTGTGGATCGAACAGTACAATCAGTATGCATCTAGTTTCTCTTTGTGTTTTTAAAAATTTTAAAATAATTTCCCATGAATGTGAGGGAAGGACTAGAAACGGGGATGTGTGAGCTTTTTCTGAATCTCTAAGTACCTTTGATTAATATTTTTAAAATAATCATTTATACGTAAAAAGACAGAAAAAGTAGAAAAGCGGAAACTCTTATTGACTCGCATTATATCATTCTGGGTACAAAAAATCATTGGTCATACAAGGGAGATTTTAGATTTTCCTTCCGCTCTATCAATTACTTTTATGTTCTAGATACAATTCTCTTGCCCTTCAGTATTGAACCATATTTTTATTGAAATGGACTACAAGTTAGAATGGTACATTGATCATGTGAGTATTAATGAGTCCTTAAAAGCATATATTTCAGGAGCATGCTTCATATGATGCGATAAAGAGAATATACCTTGTTTAGGTGGATGCAACAATATTGGCAGTCATTATAATTCCGCAAATACTTCCTTAAGACATTTACTTGAGAAGAGGGTTGAATTTTATTGTATTACTTGATATGTGCATGATGTTATATATTAGTTTGGGGAAAAAGAAATCCATTATTTTTATATGAACTTCAGGACTTTATTTAACATGCTTCGGATTGTCCGATTTGGGTCAAATATGCACCGTTTTGTTGTATGATTTGTTGCCATTTTAAAGGTAACTTCAAAATGGCTCTCTCATAGAAGTCCTCGTCTCTATTTGCAAAAAACTCTAGTAGTCGATTTTCACAATCCTCCCTAGATTCCAATTTTTTATCATTAAAGAAATTTTGCAATGCAAGAAAAAGATGATAATCGCTTGGTGCCAAGTCCGGACTGTATGGCGGATGCATTACAACTTCCCAACCAAGCTCCCGAAGTTTCTGGCGAGTCACTGTAGATGTGTGTGACCTAGCGTTGTCCTGGTGGAACACGACACCTCTCCTGTTGGCCAATTCTGGCCGTTTCTGGTCAATCGCTATCTTCAAACGGTCCAGTTGTTGACAGTAGAGATCAGAACTTAGCGTTTGGCCATATGGAAGCAACTCATAATAAATAATCCCCTTCCAGTCCCACCAAATGCATAGCAAAACCTTCCTGGCCGTTAGTCCTGGTTTGACCACCGTTTGAGGTGCTTCACCGCTCTTTGACCACGATCGTTTTCGCACAGGGTTATTGTATGTGATCCATTTCTCATCTCCAGTTACCATCCGTTTAAGAAATGGGTCTATCTCATTCCGTTTGGCCAAGGCTTCGCAGATGGAAATTCGATCCATCAGGTTTTTTTCTGTTAATTGGTGTGGCACCCAAACATCGATCTTCTTTTTGAATCCAGCTTTGTGTAAATGGTTTAAAACTGTTTTATGGTCGATTTTTAGCTCCTGGGCGATGTTACGACTGCTAACATGCTGGTCAACTTCGATGATTTCTCCGATTTTATCGACATTTTCGACGACCGGCCTACCTATGCGAGGTGCATCTTTAACATCAAAAATTCCTGAACGGAATCTACGAAACCAAAATTGCACATAATTGGCTGTTACAGTATCGGAACCATAAACACCATTCACAATTGTAGCCGCCTGGCTTGCATTTTCGCCTTTGTCAAAGAAAAACTGTAAAATGTACCGAATTTTCTCTTTGTTCACTTCCATTTTTAACACGCTGTAACTCACAACTGAATGCACCAAACAAAAAACAACAAAAGAACTTTTTTTACTGCGAAATGTCACCTTTCCAACGATCATAAATCTGAAATTGTTTGATCGATACTTTACGAGAAATCTACCAGTGTAGCCATCTACCGAAAAAATAATAGATTTCTTTTTCCCCAAACAAATATTTTATGTAAGATTGTATTCTCGTACACTAAAGGGTGTTTTTTCTTGTTTATTACAACTATATTATATAATTTAATAGGTTTTGAACTTAAATTTATATATTCATCAACGAAATATGAAAATATGCTAATTTTGTCATACCGTTTGTACCACTCGTCTAAAGCGAAGACGATATAATATATATATATATATATATATTTCCTTAACTTATATAAGAATTTTTATCAAAGTTCATTGAATGTTCTGTTGATAAAGAATACATACCTAGCAAAGTTAAGTTCGATGTATATAGTCTTGACAATGAACATCCAATATATGTTTAAAACCGAGCATTTAAACGCAGAAGCTTTCGTCAGGGAACCTAATGCATATAGCGTTACATTTTCACATTCATGATTGAAAGTTTTCGTACTAATAATTATAATAATTTCATACTAATAATTATAATAGTTATAGATATCAGCACAATCGAGTTTGGCGAAGATTGCGCTACGCCAGATAAAGTATAGTGTTTTGAACAAAACAAAATAATTGGATTCACTAGAATATTTAAGCTGAAAGGCTAAGAGCTTGGGAGAGTAAAATGGGCGAATACCATAGACCTCGCAGGTCCTGATACTGACCAAAGTAACTCAGATACGGATAGAATAGTAATTATATCGACAATCTACTTGATGTTGATATTTCTTGCAAAATGCTTGGAAACTATTTTACGGCAATCTCTATCTCTTCCTCTCTCTCTCTCTCTCTCTCCCTCCCTCCCTCCCTGTCTCTCCCTCCATCCTTCTGTCTGTCTCTTTCTCTACCTCTCTCACTTTCCCTGTCTCCCTCTCGCTCTGGCCGTCTGTCTGTCTCTCTCTCTCTCTGTCTCTCTATCTGTCACTCTCTGTCTGTCTCTTTCTCTATCTCTCTCTATCCCACTCTCTCTCCATCTTCCTGTCTCTCTGTCTCTCTATCTCCCTGTGTCTCTATCTCTTTCTCTGTCCCTATCTTTCTCTTTCTCTTTCCCTCTCTCTCTGTTTCTTTAAATATCTCTCTCTTTATTTTTCTTTTGCACTCTTTTACTCTCTCGCTCTCACTCTGTTTTGGAAATTTCTATAATTTTCTTTGGACTACCTTTTATAAAGTCAAGTACTTTAAGCCAGAAGACGAGTCCTCAACTTTCGTATAGAGTTAACGTTTTTGTGAAAAAGGGGGAAAATGTTGAATAAACTTGAAATTAATTCTTTATAAAAGGTTGGCCTTTTTTTTCTTTTTTATATAATAATTTCATAAAACTTCAACTTTTTCTGATAATCTTCTTAAAATAAGACGCTACGAAAGTGGTAGTTTCAAGGAAGCGTTTCGACTTATTGCTCACATGCCTTTGGACCACTCGAGGGTAAATGAGCCGATCTATATTAATTAAGAAAGGATAATTCTTGCTTAGTTAAATGGAGCATAAACTCGACAGAAAATTAATTATGAGTTTAATTCTTCTCCCTTACGTTATAAGCTCTGTCTTTACTGCCTCCAATTTGATTGCTTACGCTTCCGTTAAAATCTTTGATTTTTTATCCAATTTTCGATTACCGATTTTAGCTCTTGAACATTTTCACCCTCGTAAAATTCGAATTGAGTATAAATACGTTCACGACAAATCTGGCCGTTTGTAAACAAATGAGTTTAGTTAATCTGGAATTATGCATAGATCCTTCCACATTTCCTTAAAAACGGAACTTATTCGGACAATGCGAACAAAAAAAATTGTTTTCCTTTCATGTCAAACAAATTCTAATCGTTCCCTTTTTTTTATCACACCTGGGCAAAACTTTACGCTTAGCAAACGAACAGACAGCGGAAACATTTCAATACAGCATTAAGAAAACTTAAGCACAAAAAAAAAGAGTAAAAAACCAAAAAAATAAATTTGGTTTAAAAATTGTTTCCAAGTATGGTTTCCCTGGCACAGTTGTTTTCCAAATGATTACATATGCATTACCTGTGAATTATTGCATTACTATTTATGCAAATATTTGCAACTCATTTTCTAATTTTCGTTTACCTTAAGTTTAAAATACGGTCTACATTTATTTTATAATGACGTATGCTATTGCTAAACATAACAATAATTCTTTTTGGTTAGAAACGTTCAACCGGAAGCAGACGAAGTTATAATTTAAAGAACAGACACAAAGCGTAACATATTTTTAGGCCAAGATAATGGTGAAATGGACTAATGTAATGAATGGATGGGGAAATGTTTGGTTCAGTTACTTGGTTTTTCAAATAGATTTTGAATCCGTTTCAAACTGTTGTGTTGACTGATATTTTATCCATGTCCGCCTTAAGCAATTTTTTCAGTTTTGTTTAGAATAATAGTTATGCACAGATTGGGTAAATTTGTTCAGTTAACTTTCTTCAAAATCCAATAGAAAATCATTTAATTTTCTATACTTTATACAGTGGGCGTTTATCAAGTTCGTTCGTGGTAAGCGATACTTAGAAGGATTTACGACAGATACTCCTCTTATATTATACTGATCGATTCTGTGCGCCTAATATTTGTCAAATTATTTTTGTATGCAACGTATAAATCATAATTTCTGAAACACATTGTTATACTCGCTGCCGAAGGATGGAGGGTACATTAATTTTGTCAGTTTGTTTGCAAGAACTAGAAGGAAGCTTCAGAGAACCCACAAATTTATAATCGAATTAATATTGTCCGTCTGTCCGTTTCTTGTCTCTGATAAACATTCTCTTGATTATCAGGTTTGAACTTGGCAAAAACATTGCAAGTTATTGCACTAAGGTTGGCATTGAAAATCGACCAAATCGGTTAAATGACACGCCCACAATACGGCGTAAGCTGAGAACCTCTTTGCTTTTAAGGAAAAGTTTGATTTTTTGCCAAAGCAGACAAGTCTCTAAAAATGTGTACATTTTTTGAGTCAGTTATCCTCTAGTATCTGTACAAAAATGGAAAGATTCGACCAAGCCCAAGCAAATTCGATATAGAAAAAAAGCTTCTAATTTTTGCATTTTTCGATAAAAATCGGTGAAAAAAATGTTTGTTGTAATTTTGATTTTCACCACTTTTCAACGGCTTAGCCGAATTAGTTAGTTTTACTTCTTCTGGAAAGATGGAAATCAAAAAGTGGCGCATCCAATTTGCAAATAAACATATATATCTCGTAAATTTCCTACTTGCATATTACATAATATTCAGTAGGTTTCCAAAGTGTATGAACATAGAGTGACCAGCGTTCAAATATTGTACGAGAATGTACTTCCTGCTAAGTTCACTAAGGGTTAGGTTAGGCAAGTTAGGTTTGCTTAGTCCTAATAGATGAGAATTTTTCTTTTGAAATAATTTGCAGGCTTCGAAGAATATCGTAAGTATTCTTACAAGATTGATAAAAAATTGGAAGTTTTTTGTCTTATAGATATCAGCTACATTCGGCAGCAGGTGAAGGATAGCTTCAATTTAAAAATTTCTATCAGTTTCCACTATTCATTATCCATAAGTGGATGGCAAGGTCGTTTTCCTTCCGCAAAGTAAGCTAACCTCTTAGCAATATAATTCATCAACTTCGGATGTGTTTTTAATGGATTAATGGTCTGAAAGCTAGAAAGAAATTTTATATATATAAGCAACAAAATAATGTGCGGCGTCAGTTACGAAATAAACTCGATTCTAAGTTTCATATTTCTTACGGAAACCGCAAGCAAAGTTCCTTCCTCAGAAACAATTTGCATTTCTTTCACGCAAAGAGAAATATTAAATAGCAGAATCATTCCGTAGTTGGATTTGAATATATGAACCGACCACAATTAGTGTTGTAGCATGTATGCAATGGGCATTTAATACGAATTGAAAGATTAAATTGAATAATAAATTTTTACCTCTTGAAGGCCCAAAATATGTTAAGATATCAAGTAAGCAATAAATTCTTTTTCTTTTTTCATAAGGCTGCGGTTTATCTGGTGGAAAGAAAAGAGACCATGTAAGCAAGCATACATATATGTATGAAAATGAGCATATATGTAATAAATATTCATCAGACCATATTTAAGAGACATATGAGTTAAAATACCTTAAAAAGCATAATAATCAATAAAGTGTCGATTTTGTGTTTGTTCTCTTTTTTTTTGTTTTTTTATTTATTTTTAGGTGCTCTGTGGGACCAGCTGCATAATATACACTCTTTTTTAGATATAATAAATTGCCTTTTGTTCTTCGTTTCTTATTTCTTTTATTTTATTGTTTGTTTTGTGCTGCTAGCGAATGTGTGTTTATATACATACATGCATGTGGTGTACCAGGCGTATAAAAGTTGAGCAAAAACTTAAAGGAAAAGTAAATAAAAGTGCTAGGTTCATCTTGCATCGAATTTCGGATATCCATATGATAAAGCACGTTTATGAAGAGAAAGACTTTATATATTGTTTTAATAAAGACTTGACGTGTGACGTTTAACGTTTAATATCGAAAATGATCGGGTTTAAAATTTCAAATTTCAATTCAATGTCAGCCACTATATCGTTAGCTCTTGACTAAAATTTTTTTAATTTCATTTCATTCCATAGTGAATCAAACCGATTTCTAAATCTCAAATTGAAAATTAAACCGGGATAATATGAGAGGAAATGTTTTGGTTTTCCCTCTCTTTATCTCTCTTTCTCGAATGAGTAGACTTTTTTGGAATGAAATAAAAGTAAAGATGTTTAGCATAAATTTTTTTTACGATATTGGGGAATGCTTTGAATGACAGATTGGAATGAGCATGCTCGCTTCCTTAAGTAGTGTAATATAAACAATGCACTGATCACAGATCGTTCCCTGTGTACGTGATTTGCATTAGAAGTCGTTGCAGTTGTAGTTTTATTATGCTTGGGCTTGAACATAAGCATTATATAGGAGTGACATAGTGAAGTAAAATGTTGTGTATAAGCAAGTGCGTATACTGTGTGTGATGTCTGTGTATAGATGTATACATGTGCATATCCAGGTGTTTACACACATAAGGTTGTTTCGTTTCTTTCTTTATTAATTAATAAGAAACGTTTTTTTGTTGTTGTGTGATTTTTTCCTTACACTTAATCATCACCTTGGAAAGCTTTTTCTCATCCCATCATAAACCAACCAGTAGTTGTTGCAAACAAATTCCGGTACTTACTTACTTATTTATTTACTTAGTCAGTTGGTTAGTTAGCAAAGGTGATAATTTAGCTTGTCTTTAGTTTGTCTATTTTCCGTTTGTTTCGTTTTTCTGAACTTTCTCTCTTTCTTTAATTTATTTTTATTCTTTTGCCTGGTCGTATCTAACTATGTTAGTTTAATTATAAGTCAGTTTATCCATTTGGTTAGCTATGGTTGTAAGCTTTTTATTTCTTTCTTCTTTTAATTCATGATTTAACCATTTATTCATGCTAATCACAGACAATTAAATATTATGTATGTACACATCGGAATGTTTCGTCATCGATGGCTGACAGCATTGTGATCCATCATTAGACTTGGGCTCTTAGTTTAGCTGTTCGTGTATGTTTAAGACATCGTATCTAAATATGTATAGAGAGGGCACCGTTTCAAAGAATAACTATTATAAGTTAACTGAATTGTTATCTACTGTTGAAGTTGAAGCTGAGTTAGATGAGAGGAGTGGTCGATTACTTTTGTATAAGTTCTCTTGCATTCTGCTCATTGTAATTAACTAAATTATACTTTTATGTTTGTGTATAGATGTGTTTCGATTTTTTTTTCTTTGTTAACTTAACAGCTTGTTATTATGATTGTTGTCCATAAACTTGATTATTACAAATATTAACAATCAATTTCATGATGAATAAGACATTAACTCGTTAAGAGACTTTGTCTATGAAAATGAATTGAAAGAAATAAATTCACTTGATAAAAAGTGTTTATTAAAATATCGGTTTGCTATTAATTTTTACGAGTTTTGGTTAACATAAACAGTTGTCAAAACAGAGAATATGATCTGTAGGGGAAATGTTAGCAAAGGTTGTCATTTCTCCCAATTTGTTTAGAAACGAAATTTATTGATATAAATTTTTTATAAGAGTTTGCATTTGATGAGGTCCTTTTTCTTATTTATTTATTTTCTTTTTTAATTTTTTTTCTTATTTATTTATTTTACTTTTTATTTTTTTTTATTTTCTTCTTTTATATTTATTTTATATTTTTTGAATAAAATCATTACCAACCGGTTCAATAGAATTTTTATAAGAAGATCTTGTTGTTAATAGAGCCCATCACACTTTTTCTTATAGAAGAAAAATCAACAAAAAAAAAGAATTTTGAAATATTTTTCAAACTCGAGTGGAATGCACTCAGAAATAAAAAGATTATATTTAAAAAAAGAACAGCAGCATCTGTTGGAACAAAAAATTGCCTAAAGTGAAAATCTAACAAATTGTAGTGGGTTCGCTTGAAAATATAATAAAATAGTATCGAAAGATTAGAAACAATCTTTTAATGTTTAATGTATATTTAGGTTAAACGATAAGTGCACAAACGGGTTGGTATGTGAAACATTGTTTAATAAATACGGCTTGGTTAATTAAAAAAAAAATTTCGAAAGTTATTAAAAAGTGGCAACATTAAAGTCAATTTTGCAAGCCATGTTTAACTTAAATTGTTCTGCGACACGCAGTGTATGTGGTCCACATGTGAATATAAAATAAGTCCTAAGGAAATCTAAGATTACCGCTGAGAGCATAGTACATCGTATTATAAACTAGTTGATTACAATAAGTGTGTGGTCATTATCCGTTACTGCATATCATGTTGCAAGGCGAAGTCGTCATAATTTACACATATTGTGAATCTTCTTAACGTGAATATTTTTTACTGGCTAAATGAGTTGCCTGTACTTCAACTGCAATTCGAAGACAGGCTCGGGGTGTGACCGTTTGTTGGTATGCTGGCTGTGCCAGCGCTTGGGTCATCGTAAATGTGCCGAACTTAAGGGCATGGCTGCCGATGCGGTCGTCGAATCGAAGGGCTGCGCTGGTCTTGTCTTGAGTGCTGTTCTCGCGATATGAACTTTTACGGTTTGTTTGGACAAACAAAACTGGGTTTCTTGGAAATTGTCAAAGAGTGGGCGTGCTTGGCGGAGAAATTTGCCAAGTACCAAAAATTATTCCAGGATTGTGAGTATCTAAAGGGCACTGACTTGCCGCGGAAAAACAAAAAAATTTCATCAACTTGCAGCATTGCATGTGGACCGTCACCTACATCCATTTACAGCTCCTGTTATTTCGCCCACTGCCTCTGTTGACTTGGTGGATTAGTCATCCACAAATCCGCTTCCGTCAAAAAAGGGTGCTAACTTGTTTGAACAAAACGTCCAGCCTATACCTGTTGACGATAGGAGTGATATTCTGCCTGTCGTGAGTTACGCTGACAAAGTTAAATCCTCGTCATTAGCGTCAACCTCCTCCTGCAACAAAATTTTTAATAGTGATAATAATTCCATGAATGAAATTGATAATTCTAAAGCTTCTTCCTAGATGTGGTTATGCTGCAGTGGTAACAACACCTCTTGCTAGTAGTGCCAACCAGGCTGCTCAGGACATCCCTGTCGTTGCGTGTTTAAAAGCAGTACCTCCTAGGTAGGCTATTTTTGTATGAAGGCTGTTGCCTGATACGTCAGTTGACAATATCAAAAGCTATTTAGCTTTAAAGATTATATCCGCATATTTGTTGAGGGTAAGCATTCCTAAACTGGCCCCATCGCAATCAAGACCGATTTCGTCTTTCAAACTTCTGGTGCCGAGTATTCTGATTCATTCTGAAACAATTCAATTTGGCTTGAGGGATCCTTTATAAAGGAATTTCTGACGCGGTATGTGTACCGAAAGAAAAATATAGTTCGGCATTCAGTTTCAAAAAACTAAAAGCTTCTTTGGGACCACTAATAATTATCCACCAAAATGTTAGGGGCCTTAATTCTAAGATCCGATGAATTTACCTAAATTTAGCTAGCACGGAGTTTTCCTGCTTAGTCTTTACGGAAACATGGTTAAAGCCTGATGTTCTTCCGCCTGAACTGTTTCACAATTCGTTGCAGGTATTCAGAAAAGATAGATTAGATAGAAAAAGTGATAGCGTATTAATTGCTATAGCATCTGTAGTCCCGTGCTATTTAATTGAATCTCCTACTCCCTCTAACATTGAATTTATCGCTATTCGGTTGACGATGGCAAAAAAACAGTTTTATCTAAGATCTTCCTATATTTCCCCAAATTCAGATGCTTCAATCTTTATGTCACATGCAGCACTCATCAGAGAAATAGTAGAAAAGGCTAATCCAATTGATACAATCACAGTGCTGGGTGACTTCAACCTGCCAGAAACGACTTGGAGTTATTGTGAGGATTCTGACAGTATGTTGCCTCTTACCACATCGGAAAGAGCTAAACTGTTTTTTAGTGAACTATATGATAGTAACTTACTGCAATGTAACCGAACATCTAATTGTAATGCCAAACTATTAGATCTGTGCTTTGCTAACGTCCCGCAGATAGCAGTATCTCGTTGTCCGCCTTTTAGCTTGCCTGATGACCACAGCATCCAGCTTTAAGCATAACTCTGCATAATAGGCATGTCTGATGAACAATTCGATTGACCGAAATTCGTCTGTAACAAATAAGCACAATAATCACTTTGATTTTAAAAAAACTGATATCTTGCTGTTGAAATCCCTTCTTTCTCGTATTAAGCTTGATGTTTCCGTTGGAAATATGGATACTACTACAAAACAGGAAAAACAGATTTTTTAAAAAAATTATTAAAAGTGGTACTACCGTAGGTCATCTGACTTATTCTACTGCAAGGAACAAATTTAATTGTTTTGAACACCTTTATTACAGTAGATACCTACAGTCGATAAAATCATCATTGCTGGCTAACGCTAAATTTTTCTTCAATTTTGTCAATTCCAAAAGAAAAATCTCTACTTATCCCTCGCGGGTTTCTTACAATGGGGTGGTATCTGCCGACGGGATTGACACCTCAAATCTGTTTGTTGATTATTCCTGTCGAAACTTCTCAAATGCTAATTTTGATCTGAGTTTACAATACCCGTATCCGATAGTTAACTCCCTTTCGATTTGCAATATTGTCATTTCTGCAAATGATGTATTAAAGGAGCTAAGCACTCTAAAGTATAGTTGTGCGCTTGGACCTGACGGTGTCCCATCGTGTATTCTGAAATCTTGTTCCGTTGAACTAAGTGGAGTAATTTCAAAAGTTTTTAATCAGTCATTGAAATTAGGTGTTTTTCCTCAATGCTGGAAAAGTAGTTTCATTACTCCTATTCACAAAAGCGGTAATAGACACCAGGTAGAGAACTATAGCGGCATAGCGAAGTTAAGTGTCCTACCTAAATTGTTCGAGCGTTTAGTCACCCAGCATCTAGCTTTTGCCATTAAAACATATATTTCTCCTTTCCAGCATGGCTTTCGGAAATGGAGGTTTACGGTTTCGAATCTAGTAGAGTTCACTAGTCAGGTGTTCAAAGTTTTCACTGGTGGTGACTGCACGGACGTTATGTTCACTGACTTTAGTAAAGCTTTTGACATGGTTAACCATAATTTACTGATAATTAAACTTCAGGCCTCTGGTTTTTCCTCTCAATTAGTGAATTGGATTAGTTCTTATCTAAAAAATAGATCACTCAGCGTTCTGTTCAATGGCATATTGTCGGACGAATTCACTGCGACGCCGGGTGTACCGTAAGGAAGCCATTTAGGAGCCATATTATTCATATACCATAATGACTTGCCTTCGATGATCAAATCCAGTCCGATATTAATGTATGCGGATGACGTTAAGTTGTTTAAATCATTTTTTTTTGGAGTCTGATTCCCTTCAACTTCAAAGTGATCGAAATAACTTTGTCACAAGGTGCTCTGTAAATTTCATGAAATGAAATCTAAATAAATGCAAGAAACTTTCGTTCTCTAGGAGGAAGTTATTTAATGCGGTATACTGCATTGATTTTCACAAATTAGAAGAAGTTGACTCGCACATGGATTTGGGGGTGCTATTTGACCAAAGATTACGCTTTAACCTGCATATGGAGCGCTCCTTATTAAAAGCTAGGTCAGTGCTTGGTTTTATAAAGCGTTGGTGCAAGGAGTTCAAGGATCCCTACATAAAGGAAAGGCTATATACGTGCTTTGATAGACCAACACTGGAGTATGTCTCGGTGGTGTGGTCCCTTCTTATAAATGTTATATCGACTCAATTGAATCTGTTCAAAAACAATTCCGGTTGTTTGCGCTAAGGAATTTGGGCTGGGATCCTCTTGTTCCTCTGCCGACGTATGAGAATAGGTTGCATCTGATATCATTACCATCACTTGAAAGATGTAGATTTATTCTGGGTATTAACTTTTTAATAAAGTTAATCAATGGTACTGTTGATTCGCCAACATTAGTTGTGGGGATATGTTTTAATCTTGTGGGGATATGTTTTAATCTTCTCAAGGCACTTCATTTTTATCAAGCTCAACTACTGCAAATACAGTTATGAGTAGTATAACCCGTTTTGAGTGGCTTGCAGCTTATCACCTTATTACAATTTCGGATCCACGAAAAATCATTAAAACTTTGTTGTTTAATTTGCGGAACTTGCCACTGTCCCATTTTGGACTAGATTAATTTTGAATTAAAATATATAATATTGTTAATAAATCAGTTGATAGTTTGTACTGCTGGCAACTTGGCTTGGTTTTTAATTAAGTTCTCACCAATCAAAATATTGTTTTAAATTTTATCTTGTAATTTGTATTAAGGCTGATATCTCCGTTAATTGCTTTTCCTTAATGGATAGAGGCGATTAATTCGATCCAGTAAATGAATCTGAATAAACAATAAAAGGTGAGTCTATCTTAAGTATGGGTATTATACACATGGGGCGCCAATATACCCTTAGCGACGTATAATGAAAAGAAGAAAAGTATACTTTTACAGCTGTTTGGAGTATAATTAAGAAATGAGTTCTTAGCTCGACCTAGAAAAACTAATGAAACCATTTTGTTCGTCACATCTTTTTTTTGTTTGGTTGGAATATCCATTAGTGGAAAACAGAGGAATGAAAATGGCGTCGGGTTACCCTTAAAATGCTACCCAATTAATAAAGATTTATACTGTAAAAAGAGGCTCGCTTGCGAATATACTCGTCCTCCATCGTTGGACCAAAAAAGCGACAAGAATTCCCATAGTTTGCGCGATGTATTAGGACTTTGCAAAAATGTTGGCCGTTTTTTCACTTGAAAAAGCCATTTATTGAGAAAAATTGGTGCAATATATATTAATCAAAATATTTTCCAGCATTTTCTGCATCTTTTTCTCATCTTTGTCACCACGTGGCGATATCGTATTGGAAGTATTCATGATCTTTTGAAACTATCCATGAATCGAAATTTTTTCGCAGTTCTTCAACTTTGTAAAACCACTTACCAGCCAAGCCTTGCCGCATCGATCTAAGCAGTAATCAGAAGGCGCTATGTGCGGTGAGTAGGTTGGGTGTAGAAGAACTTCTCATTCGAAGTGCAACAATGAATCCTTGGTCACTTTTGCAAAATGTGGCCGAAATGACGTTTTCAGTCAATTCGTGCGGTAGCCATTTTCCAATCTTTCGGGCCTTTCTAACTGCATGTGAAAGTCTAGAAACAGTTAATTCATCAACTGCTAAGGTGTTCGGAAGGTCTTTGAGAATCTGAGCCAAGTTTCCATCATTTTCGAACTTTTTTGGTTTTCCACGACGTTTTTTGTCGTTGACACCGAAATCACCACTTTCAAATCGTTAAAACTAAAAGCGACAATTACGATATGATGGATTAGCATCACCATAAGATTCTAAAAGCTTTTAGTGGGTTTCGTTATGAGATTTCTTCAAATCAAACAACAAAAGTGATGTACGTCGAAAATTGGAATTTTCACGGTTCCATGATTAGCGTCTGTATACACTGAATAATTAAATGGAAAATTACTGTTTTAGGTAGAGGACGGTCAAAATCGTCAAATCTACAGTTCGTAATTTATAACGACATGTTTTGGCTCGGGACAGAAAGTTATTGAAAATGGATTTGATCGGACATTTTTTAGAATTATATCCTCCGTGTTGAAAAATTTCATTATAGAAAAAAATTCTCATTTTTAGTGTACCTTGACAAGAATCGGTCAAAGATAATAATTTCGCATAATAACTGGAAGCGAAAAGTTTGGATGGGATGGAATGCATTTAGTGAACTACCACCTACATATATAGACGTTCATATAAAAAAGTAATGCTTACAGTGCAATTTCTAATGATTCTTAATACTTGAATGATGAATTTAAGTTTTGAACAGTGATTCCCGAAGTACTTTTGCCACTTTTGTCTAAAGTAGGTTTGACTTGATGCTTTCCTTACTTAAGTAAGCTTATGTCTAATTTTGTTTGTAATTCTAGATGTTGCCATTCTTGAAAAGATTTGCATAAGAAGTTTTAGCATATTTTGTTCAAACCGGTACAGGTTTCTCCTTTTTACAAAAAAAAAAAAAGAAAATATAAGAAGATAAAGTTTGCCATTCAATCTTAACAATGTTGTGAGTTCTCCGAAATAAAAGTATGTCGTTTAATTGCAACGTCTATAAGGAAGCTTTCAATGTCTTGAAAGACTTGCAACAAAATAAATGAATCATAACAAAAAAAAAAGAGAATTTTATTGCTAAAACCAAATCTTATTTTTAGTACTACTGAACACGCAGCATACTATTGCTGCAGGATATCCTTCCTTAAATGCTCGTTAAAATCGTTGTGCGTTTTATTTGAACAAAAATACGACCTCTTGTGGCACTTTCTTAGTCTTCTTTTCCTTTATCTAATTCGCATATGTGTAATGCGCATATAACGCGTAAATACATTTCATCTAAACGGATCACTTTCACCATTGGATTGGTTTTAAGCGTAGCAAGCATAGCTGAGGAGAAGAACAAGAAGAAGGCAATGAAAAAACTGGTTGCCGTTAGCTAATGCATATACAAATAGTCAGATAATTTATATGTCCATATGTCCATATGTCTGCATGTTTTATCTCTTCATATATTATGTACACAGATCTCTGGATTTGCGGTGAGTTTACTTTTGCATGATTTTGCAAATCAAGCAGTTCCATCAGCACCCATTCAAACTACCAAGTATACAAATTGAGTTTTTATTTTCTCGTGACTACAAATGTTGGCTTTCTTTCGATCGGAATCCCGAAGCATTGCAATATTCGCGTGGTAGACGGAATGCAATGAAGAAAGGGAGACGCAAAAGGACGTTGCATCCAAACCTTATAAGGACTAAAATCAGGTTCGGAGACATGCTACTAATCTGGGTAAAACTGTATTAATATCTCTGTAAAGGATATTTGGATTCGTATGAGACGTTGTCTTCTTTTATCTTTTCTTCGCTCCGGCGACAAAATATTCCTACCAGTGAACATCTTTTCGATAAACGAAACGTTCGACAACGGTTTGAAAGCGTCGTAATTGTACTGACTATTAAATGGCCTGTCTCATCATTTCTTACTTGTTTCTTTTAGTTTTTATTACATTTTACACCGTCTTGACTAATAAACGTATTGAGGATCTATTCTTGAATTTTTTAATCAAGTGACACAATCTCTTCAGCACTATCAGTCTTTTAAAAAGACGTTGTTAGGTTAATTTAGGTCCACTTATTAATGCGTTCTGTACCAAATTTTATATTGAACAGATCCTGAACAATTCTTTAAATTGCTCGAGTTAATTAAGGAGGTTCCTCGCAGCATAATACGATATCGTAATAAGGCTGGTGTGCCGGTTCTTAATTAGTTAATTTCATATTACACGATTGTATTGACTCCAGACTTTTCTCCATATTCTTTCGATCGTTAGATCGTTTCTTTTCTGCGCGATTATCGACCTGGGGCCTCCTTTAACCCAAGCTTTCATCTCAACATAACTTAAGGTATCTAACAGTTGCGTGTAATCCTTATCTTATTTTGCACGATCACAATGGATTTAATATCGATTTATTTCTTCAGATAAATTTAGACGATTTACAGGCTGGCAATGTTTGAGTTTTAAATCTTGATTTCTTGAATCGCAAAGATTTTCCAAACATTTAGCGCGTGAATAAAGACCTGTATGCCGTTGCATGTGTGTGTGTGTGTGTGTGTGTGTGTGTGTGTGTGTGTGTGTACGTACGTATTTCTAAGCACGAGTTTTCTATAGTTTGTTGTAAAAGTACTTGTAATTGTTAATAAATCTTACAAGGTGTAAAATACGATTTGTTTTATTTTTCACTCAACGAAACGAACGTACAGCAAGCAATTGCAATAAGAGTAAAAAAGGCATTGACACAAAAGCCTCAATTTGCCAACTGAATAAAAATAAATTTAAAACAAAAAAAAAAGCAAAAATTGCATTCACTTACAACACAAAGGTGGCAAAGGTGAAATAATGTTAGCAACTTATTAAGGTAACACAACACCACATACTCGATGAAACCTCTTAAATGGGTAAATAGATAAATTTCGCGAAAAACGAACGAAACAAATGAAACAGAACTGAAATGGGAGACAGTTTTTTTTATATTTTTTTTCTTTTTATTGCGGCAATTATAACAACGAAGCATAATAGCAACAGTTGTGAAAAAAAATAAAGAAAAAAAAACTTTAAATTGCTCCAATTAATTTGAGTAGCAGCACATCAATGCATTATTAACTTGAATTTTGATTTGATTATGACTTTACCGGATAGAAAAGCGCTGATGTGATGATGATGATGTGGATGTGGATGGCAGGCGTATATAGATAGAGTTTCGCGTCTTCTCACGTCTGTTTCGATGATCATATTGTGTTTATCTATTAATTGGATTTCACGCAAATTAAACAACATTTAATTATTACACTCTCGTACATAACTGGTCTGAAGTCTTTTTACTTTAGTTATAAAGCGTGGGCAACTAAATAAAACAGTTGCGTGGCTCTTGCTGCTGTTGCTGGTGCTGTGTGTGGCTGGCTAGTTATGTTATGATAATCGTTTGTCGGCAAATTTTCAAAGTTTCCATTGCTTTCCATTTGCCACACACACACACACACATGCAGTAAACATGTATAAAATTACACATAATTTTTTACAATCTTTTCAGAACTCTGGTGACAATTAATGTTAACACTGATTTATTATTGCTGTCAGTTACGCGGGAACATTCGTGTGTTGGTCTTAACGTTTCCTTTAGGTATAAGGCGGCGGCGTTTTCTTACAAAACGTTATTTAAACTAAGCAAACATTAACCTAAGTATTGCGTAAATATATATTTAAGAAAAACAAATTCTAATAGAATGTTTTTACTACGCCTTCTGAATGTTTAAACGTTAGAAAATCAATAGCGAGTTATAGTTGAACTTTTATAGTAATGCGTGTACGATGCACAACAATTCACAACTGGCAATCACATTGATTGGGGTCAACGCATGTTTAAAATGTAGAAAAAGTTAAACTTTAGAAAAATGTTAATACTTTTCCACTTAAAATTCTTTAACCGGAAATGTTTGACTTGATATTTGTGAAAATTAGTTTTGTTTTGTTTCTTTATTCTTTGCACGATAGTAGTGGATATGTCGTCAGGTAATTGAATGATCTTTCTTCTCTCTCTTCTATGTTCTTCCTTGCACTTTTGGAAGAAATTTCTATGAAATTTTATACAATAATTATCTTAAATTACAAGAAAAAAAAATAACGAAAAAAGAAAAGTAGACTCAAGTATATACGTTGGTTACTATGTTGGAACAAAACCAAAGGTGTCTTAAAGTAATTCTTTACGCATTCTTAGCAAATTTATAGCGGTCTCTTTATTGTTGCTTGCAATTAATTCTTGACCGATACATGGAAATGAAAGATGATGAAAGGGAGAGAGAGAGAAAGAGAAAGAGAAAGAGAAAGAGAAAGAGATAGATAGATAGATAGAGAGAGAGAGAGAGAGTGAGAGAGAGAGAGAGAGAGAGAGATGGAGATGGAGATGGGGAGAGAGAGAAAGAGAAAGAAAGGTGCTCAGAGAGAGAGAGAGATGGAGAGAGAGAGATATCGGACATAAGTTTTAAGCTCGATGGGTAAGTGTTATTTTATGAAATGGTCTCTCATTGTTTTAATAACATCCTATGTACCAAACATAAAACAAGAAATAGAATACATCGAGAGCATGCTACGGCGTTCAATACGTCAAGTCATTATATTTAGCTCTAATTAAAAGTACAAAGAAAAAAGTAGAAAAAAATATTGTAATTCTTACAAGTAAACCGTACAAGTCAAGTAGCTACTGCATATAGAAATAGGAAATCTGAGAAGCCTTTATCAATTCAACTGGCCGCTGGCCAGTGATTGTTAGGAATCGATTCGTCTTGTAGATCATAAAAAACGTGGTTTATAGAATGTATGCAATAGGGACAGAATAGAGGCAAGAATATTTTGGTTTATGCTCTGTAAGCGCCCTGGGTCATAAAGGACGGCGGACAATTTTTGAACTTGGGTAATACAATCTCAAATCTTATGATGGGAATGTCTTTCGGAGACTCGTCAGTATTCTAAAAAATTTCGCTCGCTATATATCGATCATACAGTACCGTCGCTGAACGAATAATTCCTTGGACGAAATTTCGCGATTTTCCGATAACTATTTTAATTTTATTATTAAAAAAAAGTTGCTTTGTTCTCCTTCGGGTAGACGTTTTCTTATACAATCGAAGTAATTCCGTAGTCGTAATTTAATTTTAAAACACATAAGAAATTTATTTTCTTAACCTTTGCAGGTACGAAAATGTAAAATATTTTAGACGCAATATACATTAAGATACTAATTTTTTTAATCACAGCGCATAAAAAATTTATTGTATTCTTTAGAATGAACATAAAAAAGCCTATAAATATTATTAAAGGCAACCCCTTTTTTAAAAATTAATTAAAAAATATTTATTCCTTCGCATACGACATAATGATATATTTTGAACATGACGTACATCTGTTGTTCTTAAAAACTTAAAAGTTTAAATCCTGTAAATCGTAATTGCAACGAGCTGACATATGGAAATTATTTACGCGTAATAAGAAAAAATTTTTTTTCGTTTCAAATGTTAATAGAGGACGATGGGATACGAAATGTTTTATCCTGTTTGTAACACTTAAAAATATGTGTATCAGAGAAAAGATATTTACCCTCAAAACTGTACCGGAAATAATCGATCTAAACGAAAAAAAAAAAGAAAAAACGATTGAACGGTCTAAACTAATTTCGGACGGTTTGTAAACGAGTTTAGTTTGAGCTTCTGTTAATTAGTCGATAGGCAGTATATTTATGGCAGGCTCTATAGAATTTCTGTATCAAATTCAAATCATTAGTCTTTTTAAGCCACGTCACGTACGTTATACATTTTTGCTTACGATGATCTTCTTTGCAGGCAGACTATAACCATTTTCCAAATTTGTTTCTGATTTTTTATTTTGGATACATATGTCCTAAAATGTATGAAGTTGTAGCTAAGAAATCGCGAATATGAACGTAATATCAAATCGTCATTTTAAAAAGGATGTTATATCAAGAAGGAGAAAAGAGTAAAAGTGACATCGAGCAATGGGGAAAGGATCTGAAGTTATACTTAGTTTTCTTCGCCCGGCAATTGTGCTCGCGATATCAGTTGATTACTTAGAAGATATTCTACTTTGTCGATACTTTATGATTTAATGTGTGTGTAAATAGCTTCTACTTGGTTTTGCCCATTCATACGTCCACTTGTTTTTAGAACTTTTAAGGTCTCAATAATAGAGGTCAAAGGTAGCGTTTGAACAAATTTTTATTTAAATTTTACACCTAAATCGAGTGCGATTTACTTAGTGACTCTCATATAATATCTAAAATAAAACACAAGCACAGCAAAACCAGTTTTTTTTTGCTTTCGAAAACAGTTTTTATTCTACTGCAAGTTGCCTTTCTTGCTGTTGTTCCATTTCAATATCGATCGACGTGCAAATTTGAAGCCTTTATCGGATTTCGGACAGACGGACATTCTTTAATTGATTTGGAGTTTGATACTGATAAGATTATGTACGCTTAAGCTTAGGCTTCCTTCTGCACTTCTTGATAAAATAAATATATTCTCCATACTTCGTTGGTGAATACAACAAAAAAAAAACAAAAATTTATATTGAAGAGAAACACTTCAGAAATTTATAGTTTATAACATTTAAAGTTTCAGATTAACATTTATTAGGATCAATATAAAAATAGACAATATAGTTCAACGGCAAGACGAGATAACGCCTGTCAAATGGTGGGCATTAAAAATTCGTCTTGTAGTGCATGTAGTCTTTTTGCTCTTTGTCAATGCAAAAATTGAACAAGGGAAGGAGTGGTTTGACAGGAAAAGCAAGCAAGAGAAGGAAAATTTCTATAAGTGAGTTCGCGTTATATATCGAAAAAGGTTCTGATTTAATAAGAATCCGTTTAATAAAGTTTCCACTGTATTTTAATCACTAACAAGGATCTTTTATTGCGTTAAAAACAATTATGCATAAAAGTCTAGAACACTGATTATTTTTGTATTGTGTGTGTGCTTACGCATGCAGACATTCTGTACACTGTCTGCGTCCATAGAGAATTATAATTCCAGATAGGCATAAGACGGCACGAGAAAGAATAATAAATAAATAAAAATGTTATTTGCAACGTGTATGCGTAAGTGTATAAAACATTTTATTGAATGGTGTTGACATCTCAATGATGGTTTCATTCACATATATGTCAGAATGTCTGAAATATTTATCGACACTTAATCTAAGAGATAGGAAGAAAAGGAGGGAGAGAGAACAGACATGCAATGCCATGCAATGTAATAATTTTTTCTTTTAATATGAATCCGGTATTAGCGAATATCCCCTAGAAGTGTACAAAACACTGTGATTTATAGATGGAGTGAGAAAGAGAGAGAGATAAAGGGAAAGAGAGAGAGAGACAGGGAGACAGACTGATTGAGGGATTGAGAGACTGAGAGAGAGAGACATAGAGAAGATAGTGAGAGACAGAGAGAAGAAAAAGATAGGGTGAGAGTGAGAGTGAGAGAAAGGAGAGAGTCAGACTGAGAGAGTGGGAGAGAGAGAGTCAGGCTGAGAGAGTGCGAGAGAGAGAGTCAAGCTGAGAGAGTGCGAGAGAGAGAGTCAGGCTGAGAGAGTGTGAGTGAGAGGGAGAGAGTGGAAGAGAGAGGGAGAAAATGAGGTGAAGAATAAGGAAACCTCAAATTATAATTCTTTTCATAACGAAAATGCAAATCGGTGGTGGTGGTATCCATCCTGTCATGAATTGATAAACTTCTCGAAAGATTGTCTATCGTATCGCTCATTTACGAATCTTTTTACTTATATATTCATAAATCTAATGAATGAAAACCAAATGCATATATTTTCACAACATTTATCATTTATGTACTCATCAAATACTGGAAAATTTGATTACTTTCAGCATTAAACAAATTTTTCAAATTTATTTTTGTATTTTTTTTTTAAGTGTCATTTAGTTAAATGTGGAGTGCATTGAAAATAAACGATGCATTTGTTTTATTATTTTGTATTGTTGTTGTTCTGGTTGTTGTTTACGTGAAAGCAAAAGTGTAAGTGCAAGCGAACGACGGTAGGCAGCTTGTATTTCATGAGTCTATTTTTGGTATTGAAATCTTTCTACTCTCGCCAAGGAAGGATTATCAAGCAAAACATTTTATCAAGACAAACAAGCTAAAGCACTCATTCATTCAGTAATGCATTCTCGACTTTGTAATGGGAAAGAAAATAAAAATATGAAAACCAGGAAGAAAGCAACTAGACGCCTTAAAACGAATCTGGAATATCCATCACCAACACATAGATAGTAAATAGACAAAATAGAATGTTTTTCGTATCAAGATTTTCTATTGAAAATATATTAATCAATATTCCGTATTGTATTTCAAGGAATAAAAAACTTATTACACCTTCGCGTCTCACCCTTATAAAAGACTAACCCTTTTATTGCTTCTACAGATTTTTACCTGCCACAAAATACTGCATCTACAAATTATTTCAATGGTTTTTCAAAAATTCTCCTGCGTGTCTTAAATTAAAGTTTTATCTATCTTCCAGGCAATGTAGAAATTTTATTGGCATTGAGGAAACGATTACAAGGGAATCAGATCTGTTGAATATAGTAAATGTTCTAATAAGTCATAGTTTAACTTCTTGAAATTTTTCAGAATTTTTTTTTGCCAATAAGTTAATAACAATTTGCTTTAAAACTTCTAGAATATATGCGAAAAAAGTATATTATCTGCAGTGATTTGTTCCTTGAAGTTTCGAACTCTTTCCCAAACAGTCCGAAAAGTTTACCTGATTTATATGAATTCCTGTAAGGAATTTGGAGTCTAACGTCTTACAAGTAAATTTCTGATCTCTTTATCGCGTTAACCCATACTTCTAAGAAGTTTGCACTTAACAGATATGAAGCCGAGAGCACCCGTGATTAGATTAGAAGCATTCAATGTTTCTTCCAAGAAATCGAAAGTTTCGGTTGAAACGTTCGGAACTGCATATGAATTTATATTTTCTTTTGAAGTTTCCGCTGTCATTTCGCTTCGTACGATCCTGATTTTGCCAGAGGTATGTAACAGAAGCGGTATATTTTACCAAAAATGCGGTCGGGGAAAGAGAATAAAGAAGAATATTTGAACTTGGAAGAGCCTTTTTGTGGTACAGGAGTTGCAGAATACTGGAAAAAATAGGTTTATAATATTTTTTTTTATATTGCTTTTTCTCAAGACACGATTTTTAAAAAGTGAAACGAAGCAACTTCTTCAATTTTCACTCTTTTCCAAATATTTTTCCTTAAGAGTGTCCTTTTTTGACCAAAAATTGAAACTTTTCCTGCAAACACTTGTCAATCAAACAAAAAAAAAATCAATATTTCTGCTGTCTCTTTAATCCTTTATCGCAGACTGAATGTACTTTTTTACCCTCAAACTTGCGTCAACTCACCATGGGCCTTAAATGAACGATGCCTCGCAACAATCTCAGCTTAGTTTTCACTTTTTTAATACTTTCCAAAAATAATATTTTGCTTGAATACTTAAATATAATATAATCTCCTCAAATATTATTTTGTTTATTAACTTTTCTTTCATTTCACAAAAGACTGATTGTTACAGTGGTATTACCCGTTAAGCATGCAGTTTTGCTTGCATGTATGAATACTCCTGGTGATCAGTGTAATTGCATGCATGTCTTCAATTTAGCAAATGTAATAAATTTTCATAAACTATAGTGAAGAATTTATGCATTTTTTCGCAAATTAAAATTGAATTTTTTTTTATATTAATTTTATATTAAATATAAGTATGTAACTATATAAATAAATAAAAAAAAATAAAAATCGTATAAAGTCATTTTAATAGCATGTGTTCACACCGCAAAGAGTTATAAGCGAAGCAAATTCGGATAGAATTTGAATGCATGCCAAAGACAGACAAATTATATATTAAATCTCTCAATCAACTAGAATTATTGCAATATATACTATTGGCAGTAGTGCTCATTCATTTCCGTTTTATTTCAACGATCGCTTTATAGCGTCCTTTTGTAAAGTAAATTTGCAAGAAAGTAAAAAATCCAAATTCGCAGTATGTTCTCATTTCGTATTAATTGATGTGAATTTTTATGTTCGCCAAAATGTTTTTTTAATGTCTTCGTTAGTACGAATTAGTAAACATGATGATAATATGAAAAATAAGAATTTTTTTGGTTTTCATAGTTCATGTCGAGCCTCTTGGAAAATGTTTTTTTTTGCGCATAATTAGTTATCATTACATGGGATTAGCTTCATAGCCTGCTGGAAATCGTTGCCAAGTTTCACTCTTTCTAAGATATGTGTCATCGACAACGTACGCGAACTTCTATCGGGTATAAGTTAAATCAGGTACCAGAACATTCTTGTACAATATTATTACAAAATTTCTTAAAGAGTCGATTCAGTTTTTTTTTTGGAGGGGGTTTCACAATGTGAGGGACTTGAACACAAGACTGCAGCAGGAACGGAATGGAATAATTCAAAATAAAGTTCACTGTAGCCTTTTAATGAAAAGTTCAGTACATCGCCTACAAACCTCAATCAGAGGAATATGTCCGACAAGCATTTTCAAATTATAAATGCTATAACAAACTTAATAAAAATACTTTCACTGCAACAAACTATCAATAATTATTTTAATTAACTTTTAATCGTTTGCGAATATTAAAAATAATTAGGTGTAAACATTTCTTATTTCTCATGAAAAACATTTCAATAAATTTCAATACAGTAGTAATGCAAGATATGCAAGGCATATATGCAAACAAAAAAAAAAAAGAAAAAATATTGGGTTGATAACTAAATAACTGCCGTTTTCATTTATAGGTGTTTCTCACTTCCATTTTTATGATATCCGTAAATGTTATAATTTTCTTCTTCCTATATATATCAGCTGTCATCCTTAGATAGCTTTACAAATTTATTTCGCGCATATTTGCTGAAAGTTTTTCTTTTTAACTCAACATTAATATGGACTGCAAGCGCGGACGTTTCCGCCGTATTTTGCTTTATTATTTTCGTAAAGGAAAGAAAGCAGTACAAACCGCCAAAAAGTTACGAGATGTGTATGGTGATGAAGCCCTTAAAGAAAGGCAATGTCGAAATTGGTTTGAAAAATTCCATTCTGGAGATTTTTCTCTTAAAGATGACTAACGTCCAGGTCGACTAGTTGAGTTTAATGAGGACGAAATCAAAACCATCATCGAAGCGGATTGTCATGTAACTACACGGGAGATTGCAGAGAAGTTAAGTGTTTCACATACAGCCATTGAGAAGCATTTGAAATGTGTCGGTTTCGTTAAGAAGCTGGATATTTGGGTTCCGTACGATTTGAAAGAAATCCATTTGACAAAGCGCATGAGCGCTTGCGAATTATTCCTTAAACGCAATGAATTCGATCCATTTTTAAAACAAATCATGATTGGAGACGAAAAGTGGATTGTGTACGACAATTTCAATCGAAAACGATTATGGTGCATGCCTGATGTCATCTCAAACCACTTCAAAGACGCATATCCAACAAGAGAAGATTTTATTGTCAATTTGGTGGGATTGGAATAATCCGATGTACTTTGAGTTGCTTCCGAAGAACCAAACCATTAATTCGGAGGTCTTCTGTTTTGGACAAATTGAATGCAGCGGTCAAGGAAAAGCAACCAGAATTGGTCAATCGTAAAGGTGTCATTTTCCTCCAGGACAATGGTAGGCCATACACTTCTTTGGCCACTCTGAAAAAATTGGTGGATCTTGGTTGGGAATTGATGATACACCCACAATATAGTTCTGATCTTGCGTCATTGGATTACCATTTATTTCGATCTCTGGCCAACGCCTTTTGTGGTGAAACTTTCAACGATGAGGATGCTGTAAAATCTCACTTAACTCAGTTTTTGGCCGAAAAGGAGCAGACTTTCTATGAGAATGGAATTTTCAAGTTGTCAGAGAGATTGCAAAAGGTCATCGAACAAAATGGAAAATACATTATAGATTAAGCTTCATTCCAAGTAAAAAAAAACCTTTTACTTAGTTAACAACCCAATACTTTTTACGATAATGACTTAAAAAACATTAAAATTTTTATTGCCACACAACTTTGAATTACTTGTCAACCATAGGGCCAGAGCAGCTATGCATGCATACGCGTGAATAGAGAGAAAATGGAGTAAAATGAATAATTGTGTACGAGACCAAAGCCAATTTTGTGAATTACACTCAACTAAACAACGAAAAGAAAAATCAAATAATGAAAGTCTTAACAATTTCCCACAAAGGCATTCGGGTATAACTAAGAACAACAACAGACTAGAGCAAGAACACAATAATAAATATGGGAGTAACTCTAACGATTGGTATTGTGCAAGTATATATACAACAACACGCACCTATACACATTTTAAGGTACCTACGTGTTCGGTCAACAATGTAACAAATTATAAGGGGTAAATAAAACGAAACAAAAAAAAACCAAAACAAGACCCAAGGAAGAAATTGTATTCAGTTCATAACGAATCTTTTTTTTAAAAGATCTTCATTACAAAGTTTTAAAAAGTTTTGAATAATGTGAAAAAAGAAATATTTGAAGTAGGGGAAACCATACAAATCGTAACATTCTATGTAAAAGTAACGTTCATAGCAAATCTTTCAAGGACCTTCATTACTTTGTCATAGATAAAGCTATGAAAAGTTTCGAAAAATACGAAAAAAAATGTTTTATTTGAAGTACACGGAACCAAAGAAATGGTGACATGCTATGTAAAGGTAATGGTCGTAACGAATCTTTGAAAGACCTTCATTATTTTGTTATAGAGAAAGTTTTAAATTTTTTTTTTTTTAAAACACGAAAAAAAGAAATGTTTTATTCGAAGTCCAGGAAACCTATAAAAATTGTAACATGCTATGTGGAGGTAAGTTCGTTTTTTTGTGTACTATTTACTACCTTTAATGAGTAATCTTTGTAAAATGCTGTCTTATAAACACGTGGGATGAAAAGATCGTAGGCTGACACATAGATGGCGCTACTAGTATTAACTCCATAAGATTTTTAGTTAGCCCTATCCTTCAAAAGACAGGTGTATAAATTCGACAGCTGTTGCTCTATTAGTATGTGGGTTATAGCATTTTTAGTGAAGCAACTTTTGTTAGTTTGAAGAAATGAATAAAAAGGAATTTCGTGTGTTAATAAAGCATTGCTTTTTGGCGAAAAAAAATACTATTGAAGCCAGGGCTTGGCTTGATAAACATTATTCGGACTTTGCACCAGCAAAACCGTAGAGAAGTTTGCTAAATTTAAACGAAATGAGCACAGTGGACCCTCTAAAGAGGCTGTTACCGACGAAAATATCAAGAAAGTCCACAAAATCATTTCGGATAACGTTAAAGTGAAATTGATTGAGATAGCGAAGACCCTAAAGATATCAAAGGAACGTGTTGGACTCATCGTGAATGAATATTTGGATATGCGAAAGGTCTGTTCAAAATGGGTGCCGCGCGAGATCACAATCGACCAAAAAGCAGCAACGAATTGATGGTTCTAAACAGTTTTTGGAGCTGTTCAATTGTAAAAAACCCGAATGTTTGCGTCAATATGTGACAATGGATGAAACATGGCTCCGTCATTTCACACCTGACTCCAATCGACAGTCAGCTGAGTGGACTGCAAGCCTATTTTGAGGCTAAAGACAAATCGTACTATAAAAATGGTATCGAATTATTGTATGATCGCTATAATCGTTGTATCGCCCTCGAAGGCAACTATATTGAATAATAAAATCAAATTGTATCAAAAAAAAGAATTTTTCTATGTTAGCCTACGAACTTTTCAGCCCACCTGGTATTTAAAGTCCAACAAAACTTAAATTTACCCATTGCCCGATATACATACAAACATGTAGTAACTTTAGACTTTGATTATAATATATTAACGAAGCGAATCAGGTAAACAATTCTCAACAGTTTATTGAGATGTGAATCAGGCTTCAGGTTTCTTGAACAATTCTTTCATTCGACTGTGAATAATTAGCTCTGATGTCTATCTGATGGCTTGTTTCAGTAAAAACTAATTTTTATAAATTATTTATTAAATATCTTTTCAAAATGTATTTGCGGTGTCAACACTTCGTGTTCTCTAAAACAAAAAAATAGGAATTTATGGTAGTCAAAATGAAGAGAGTAGTAAACTTTCCCGACAATACCGCTCTCTGTCAAAATGAAGACTAATCAGAGTAGTAAGCTTTCCCGACAATCCCGCTCTCTGTGTAGCATTCCACGGCAAATATGTCGCCTTCTAACACAAGAAAAGATGATGAGATGAGAACAAAGGTATGAGACAGACATTTCCTTTCCAATAATGGCTAATTCCGCACGAATCTAAGGATCAATTTAACTGATTCTTGAATTTAAATTCAAAGCTTAAAAAAGAAAAAAAAGGTGTTTCTCAATCGAAGCAATAGTAGCGAAGAGATATATGTATGCTGACCATTACGAACTACAAAAAACGATAATTTTTCTCTTAGTGGGATGCTAGGGTTCGTTGCTGACCCTCTTATTGCCTGCTTTACAGAAAGTCGCATGACTTTGTAAACAGTGGTGTCGGCTTTCCAACAATAGTTTTTATTTCATTCACAGAATTACTTCTTCAGTTATTTAATTCCGACCAAGAGTCTGCATATTACAAGAATATGGAATTTTTGTTCAGAGCGCTCGTTTTTTAATTAATTATAAGTGAATGTACAGACCGAAGAAGGATTTTAAAAACAAGTTTGTTTTTATGGTACAAGCTTCAAGGTCTGATAAATCGAATGAATATTATATTACTACATAAAGACCATTTATGCATTTATATTAGGATGAGGTGCCTGTGAAGTAATATATTAAAAATCCTGGTAAATGTGGTGAAATCAATATCATTTTGGAACGTGGCTTTTGAAGCATTTTTCCATGCATTGCAAAATCCTTTACCGAACTTAGTCTATCCTCTTTAGCGTGAATGCATAATAAAGATATGCATAATATGTCATTACTTGAACCTAGTAAGCGTGGGCATAAAACGTTGAAAATTTATGCAATTTTATGGAGCTATGGATACATAAAGAATTCTAATTCTACAGGCACTCACACAATACCATAGTATGCGCTACAATTCTTGTTATATTATTTTCCACCATTATACTAAGCATTATAAAGTAATTCAATGTTGTATTCTCAAGCTATTCTGGCCAAAACACCCTCACTAAGCGACAATTGGTTGCAACACTTGAGTGCATTTTTTTTAAGTTTGGCTGGCTATTCTGCGCGTTATGTACTTTTATATAGTTCAGTTTATTAGTGAACTTAAAATGTGCATATGACGTTAGGTTCTGTTTAAGTATTATACACAAACCTATATACATACATATGAACCTATACACATACGCTTTATAATATGTTGAATCATTTCTTCTTTCGATTTATTTTTATTTCTGATCTTTATAATTTTTTTTATTTATATATATGTAAGCATGTAGAAAACAAGTTTCTCTCTTCCTCTCTACTTAAATTTATATACAATCTAACTACAAAAAATATATGCAGGTGTTTTGTTTTTATTCTACCTACCATCGAAGAATGTCGGTATATTAATTTTGTCATCCTGCTTCTAATAACAAGAATATGCTTTAAGGGAAAAATATGCCACATTAAGCGATATCAGATATGAGAGATAGCATTAATTAATGCCCAATCCAGATGTTCAGTAATTCTGACCTTACTTGAATACCTCGAGATCCTAAGTCGGTGCAGCGAAGCTTTTCTGCCGATCTATTTGTTTTTCAATGGTTGGTGGAAGAGGAAAGAATAAAACTGAAGTGTCTATTTTCAAAGATCAAGTCCCATCGTATATTCGAAAAGGCTTCAAAACATTCCTTTTTAGTCTTATAAACCAATATCAAGTTAAGTTATGCATTGAACCCGTAGGATATTTTACCGAGAGGAAAATCAGATTTTCAGCTGTTAACTAAGAATCAAAATTCGAACTCACATTATATTTATTAGTTAGCGGTTGTTTTACCTAAGGAGATTTTGAATTTTGACATGTTTTTTAACATCTTCTCATTCATCATAATTGTATTTTGAACTATTTGAATATTTATTTAGGTGGATTTCGTATCGTCAGTCCATCCACGGAATTCTGAAAGCATAAAATTTTGACACAAGGATGCAGGGGAATTCGGGAAATTTTTTCATATACCCCGGAAATTTATTCATATAAACGATAAAATATTTGTACGCTCACATATTCGTATATTCGTATATTTATATATGTGTACATGTTTTCATATATTCATTGTGAATGAATATATTAAGATATATATATATGTATATATTCATATATTAATTATAAATTCATTTATTCACATATTCAATTATTAGTTTACTCATACATTCCCATATTCATAAATTCTTATATTCATAAATTCTTTTTTTCATAAATTCATTTATTCATAAATTCATTCATTCATTTAAACATTAACCTACTCGTACAATCGTATAGTCATATATTCGTACAATTATATATGTGTAGGTATCATTCATATATTCACACATTGCGTATGCATGTTCTCACGTATATATTTACTCATATATTAATTAATTAAATTCATTTATTCATATATACAATTATTCACATATTCATATATTTATAAATTTATATTTTCACAAATTCATATACTCATAAATTCATATATTCGTATATTCACAAATTCATATGTTTATATATTCATAAAGTCATTTATTCGTATATCTATTTATTCATTTATTCATAAATTCATTTATTCATTTATTCGTACATTAGCATTATCATATGTTCATTCATACATTCATAAATTCATATACTCACGGATACATAAATTCACTTATTCGTATATTCATATATACATGTACTCATGTGATCGTTTATTCAAATGTACACTTCATGTATTTAAATACGTGCTCATAAACAATAATTAATTTTAATTAATTAGTGTCTCTTTAAATTGAGAATCATTCAAAAATTCGTGATGAAAAAAGAGAGCCTCTTTAGTCTACTGATTAGCCCACAATATAAAAATGCCTTTTTTTTTGTAATGCAGAGTATTTACGATTCGCCTTAAGGCGTCTATTCTGTTTTTTTAGCAGTTTTTCTTTCAGCTTCGTGATGATTTGCTTGATTATCAGTTATAGGGTGTTGATGTATTATTACTTGTAAATTTTTTGTGGTCTTTTGACTTCCTCTTTCCTTTCCTTTTTTTTGCACATTCAGTTATTCATATATATATTCTTAAAGTAGGTATTGTTGGGTATTTGCATATCTTCGCCTAACAGAGTGTTTTTATTTTTTCTTAACATTAACAGGATTTCTCCATTACCTGTTAGTCGTAGTAATAGTCCGTATAGAGCCCCGGTCATGATATTTTACACGATAATGTTAGCCATCATTACTATGTTTGTATGTATAAAATTTCTTTAGTTTATTTCTTAGGCTTTTATGCTTTTGCTTAATGCGTTGCATTTCCTCTTCTTATTTGTCTGTACATTGTATAATTGTAAGAGACTTCTTTTTTGTAGTGTTCTTGTATATTATAATGAGAACTCTCACGTTTTTATTTTGCTTATGTTTGTTATTAAAAAAAAAAAGAAACACTTGCGATGATTAATGAATTTCTAAGTGTATATGTGTGTATAAAAAGATTGTACGTATAGATTGGATCAGAAGTAAATAGAAAGTAAGAAGACAGCACTTAGTCAAATCTTGACCAAAAAATTTTACATTTGTAGCAACATTATCGGGAAATCTTACTGTCTTTATTACAACTGAATAACACCAAGACATTATTTGCATAAGTGCTATGAAGACTTTTACTAGTAAGCCTAAAAGAATAAAGGGAGTGCTTAGGAGAGAAAATGATATTTTATATATTAAATATATATGTCTATATATATCTATATATACAGTTTTCTGTAACCGAAGTCTTTGTAAAAAAAAGTAAATAATTTGCAAGCTTTTGCAAGTTTATATTGATCTTAAAGTAGAAGGCGGACTTTCTTCAATGAAGTGTTAAAGAAATTAAAAGAAAACTCTCTTGAAATAATCTCACTTATCTTTTTAGATGGGCAAGTCGACTTTGCCTTAAAATTAATTTCTAATTTAACAACCTGTACATTGAAAGCTACGAAAAATACATACCTCTGGCGAAGAAGGAGTTTTAATCAATAACGTCACGTAAAATTTTGGGACCTTTTAGAAAGCTAGACTTTCCTTAAAATTTAAATCTAAAATTGTAAAAAGTTTAAAAACAGATCAAAAGGGAGTGCATTTAATTGTAAAAGGAAGTGCTTATTCGTTTCTTTTTCTCTTATAATCAAATAGCGCTTATTTATTTCGTATTATAATTATTATTAAAGTTGCTTGCTGCAGTGTAAACTTAATGCATAACATATATAATCAAAAAAAGATTAAGAACTTAATAAATATCCTCCCAATAACAAGACTAAACAAGTTTTTGAAATAGAGTAAAACGTCAGTAAAAAGAGATATAAAATTGAGAAATAAATATAAAAATAATTTAAAATAGTTAGAGGTTTGCCCGAAGGACAGCTCACTTTATAACATTTACATAACCAATTGCCGGATCGATTAAGTGAGCATTATTATTATTATTTGTAAGGACGAAAGTCGCGCCCTCGTTTCGGTCCACGCTCTCCCTGCCTACATTTCTTGCTATGTTATAAGATAATGAATGTGTTGTTACTGCCATACGCAGTAACTCACAGTATGAAGATGACTATTGTTAAGGAGGGTAAATCTGGTAAAAAGTGGATGAAGTTGGCAACGCCAATGATGAGTAAAATAAAATGGGGAACAGTAAGTATATTCTTTTCCTTTTTGGTTTCTTACTGGCGACATGAATGGTCGTACTTTGAGTAATTGTCCGACAAGCATCCAAGTGTCTGAGGGATTTGACTTATATTATTTGACGCAAACGGAAGGACTTTAATATTGAAATTTAATTTTGTATTATAGTAGTAAATGCCGAATAAAACTTATCTTTACATTCTGATTAATAAAAAAATTAATGGTTTAACTCCGGATGGGAAAGCGACAATAGAAAAAGGAAATAGAACACCTGGATCAGACGAGAGGACCCAGGCACCAGAACAGAAGAGTCAACAATAATAATTCCGAAGAGGAAATATAAATATTTTTCTTCCTTATATATATTATTGTATTACAAAGTACCTGAAATGGGTAGTGAAGCTGGTAATTGGTATGGTATTGATACCTCGTGAATCTACATGGAACGCTGAAGGAGATCCCCTGAAGTAGGAAAGCCGAGTAAATTAAGCCTTTAATCAACTTTGAGAGAAGTACTACCATTAGCATTTCTTGTCATCTTTCGAGTGCGGGCAGATCAATATGCTGTATTCTGCTAACATATGGCGGTAACACAAATTGAGCATCTCACTGAAGCGCAAAAAGTAAGAAATGTATATTTATCGATTCAATTTGATTAATATGATTCCTATAACAAGATGGCCAGACCAGGGTTGGCCTGACAAGCGCCATCTACAATCTTTTGGTGATACAGGTTCACAAAACTCTTTTGAGGCGAATAGTAAATAATAATTTATTCAAAGTATTATGCTTTGTGCTTCGAGGACGACGGGTTTTTTGAAACCACAGGAGGATAAATTTTGTCAGGTAATTTCATAAGAAAGCTACGATGCTCAGACATACAATTAGTCTTCAGATGAAACTGGCGTTAAGCAGAAGGAAAATTAGTGCATACATTGGAAGTGGTAGCGTATTTCAGTTTAAAGCTCCTAACTTTTCTTAGACTGGTTTAGTCGCTGCACGCTGTCACACCGAAAGCTTATCCAATTTCTTCCTTCTAATACTGTTGTTAATTATTGTGGTCGTCCATAGTGTTGGTTTAATCCAACATTTCTTGCAAATGAATTAAACTTAATATCTTTGCTCTGCTTGGTTCTTTCATATTGGAATCAAAACTTCTAATTTGTTTTCTGTTTAATGACCAGTTATTCAGGGAATGTCTCCTATCTGTGAACACAAAGAGAAAGAAATGCGGAATGGGGAACAGGATATAGCCGTAGCTTGGAATACCTAGCGGTAAATTATATGCTTTATGGAGCATTTACAATATAAAGTTGCGGCCACACGCAAAGTATGGCCATTGGAAGATAAACCCGAGTAAGCCGACTTGACAGTAACGAGGTTATGCTCTAATCGAAACCAAGTTTCACGTCCTGTAATCTACCATAAGCTCCCACAAGTAAACGTTGATCGTCTACTTCTGCTATATTTTCGTTTTTGATTAAACAAGAAGAAAGCTTCGAATGGCGCAAATACCTGTTTTTTGGAGACAAATTCCCACAACTTTCAGTAAGAACAACCACGAAAATAATATTCGGACTTCCAATCTCTCTACCAAATTTGAAGAATGCTTACAACATGTATTACATAGATAAGCAGACAGATTGATGCATAGACGGACAGACGGATACATCTACGTGGATTCTGAATTTGATACTGATTAAGAATATATACATTTTATGCGGTTCCAAAGGCATCTTTCTTAATGCTACAAACATTTTCGCAAAAAAAAATAAATTTCAATAGTCTATTAAATTGAATGGGCATCGTCGATCCTTTCCATTTTTGAACAGAGACTACGCGATAGCCAACGCAATATCTGTGCAACACTTTTATAGTTCCATCTGTGTAGCAAAAAATCAAAACAGAGGAGTTTTTAGTCTACCTTATAATCTGGGGGTTCCCTTCGACAAATTTGATTCATTTTCAATAACAATCTGCGCGCCGAAATTATCTATTTTTTTTTTTGCAAATTTGAAGTCGATGTTTTTAATTTTTGCGGTCAGGAGAATGTTTACCACAGACGGACAGACGGACATGCTTAAATCGATTCTAAATTTGATGTGATGATCAAGAGTATATATAGTCCGAAGAGATCTTAAATTTCATAATTCACACTTACACTTACATGCGACTAAAGTTGTCTCTTAGACAAGCCGATAATGATTTATTCTTACATCAAGAAATACAAAAATTGTAATATATTTGCTGTTAGTTCTTATCAGTTATTCGAACATGGAGTGTTATTGGATCAATTCCTTGTCTAAATGCTAAAAATATCTTTTCGTTGAATGTTTTCAGTAATATTTATTAGTTCGCATCATATTCATATTTGTTGTTGCAATAAATTTCTCTTCTTTTTTTTTTTTTTTTATCGGTAAAGAAAGGAAAGCGCAATAACGTAAAAATTGAACTCAGCTGTGATGGGATCAAATTTGACAAAACAAACGTGTGACAAAATCATGCGGGTTTTCACATTCGTATAATTGAAGGGATGAATGAAACGTATATGCGCATGCTTTCAAACGGAGACAATTTTCCAAACACATGTGCACGTCCATGCACATATAGGAGTTTATGAAGACTACAGTAAATGTCAAACATACACGTGAGATAATGAAAACAAGAAAAGCAAAGTGATTTGTGTTTGAATTTTCTGACAATTTTCCCTCACAAATTGAAACGAAGCTAAAGATACGAAACCAATGTCAACAACACACGACATCAGTGGGAGGTATTATACATATACATTTATATGGCCATAGTTAATGACTTGTGGAGGTGTTAAGATGAACTGTGGAAATGTAGCAGAGAATGTCTCAAAAATAACAAAATCAAAGTCGTTGGCATCAACTATGCCGATGCTTTAACGATGGGTTTTCTTTCTCTGTAACGGAAATGTGTTGAAAGAATGAATTATCATAGCAAAGCCCATAAATTGTTTTATAACAGACCACATGAATCGGTGTAAAATGTTAAGAAAGAAGAAGAGGAAAAAATTCATAATAAACTTAAGAGTATATCGTATCATCATCTACTTCGATTAGACGGAAGAAGACAAAAATCCAAAATTGTAATAACCATTGTTCCGTTATATTATTATCTCGGCTATATTTGCAGTGACAATTAAGATCATGTCATTCGTATAACGGACCATTACTCCTACTTTTGATAAGAGTAGATTTAGAATTTCAGAGTAGATTTAGAATCAGAATTCACAAAGAGCCATGTACCGCTTTTACTGCAGCAGCTGCACTATATGTCCTCTAAAGATATCATTTGTGTTTTATGGAAAGAATTCATTTTAAAGGTATAAAATATTCATTATATTTTCAGAATGAACAGATAGGAAAATTATATTCGGCTATGAACGAATATTTTATTTAACTCTTGATGGACGTATGCGATCGCATATTTCAGTGATCTTATTTAGACCAGTATCACAACCCAGCGAAAATTCGGTGCCGGGCACATTATTTGATATTGTCGACCAACCCATCTCTTTAAAGTTGCCCGCTATCAAACCATCAACTGCATCATGTATGCCGTACACTTTATCGCCTCGATAAATACAGTTACGTACAAAACTACGCACCGCCACATTCATACCGCAAGCTGGATCGAAGGGGAGTCATAGTCTTTAGAATTTCATCCTCGGTAGTTATAATATAAGAAAATATATTGTAATTATTCATATTATAACGAGAACTTGGATATATGCTTGTATTCTTAGAGTAGATCTGCTAGAAAAATTGTGTTAATAATTACTCTTTTTATACCTATTTAACAAGCGGTTCCTTGCATTCCTCATTCTTCTAAGATTTTTAGTAAACCACGTAATGCCAGTACCGTCTGCAAATAAGAGACGGATAAAGGAAAAGCATGTTTCAGCATAGCATAGGAATTGAATACAAGAGCCTCTAATGAGTGGTAGTAGTTAAATCAATCAATCAATTAAAATAAATGTGTGCCGAAATCTAGGAACAACAGTGAGGTTATGGTAAGAAACAGTGGATACATAATCGTTTAGGGAGATACTGACCCTCCGAACAAACCACGGCAGATCTTCAAGAGACGGATAGATCAATTATATTGGAGAATACCAGAACGAAAGTTCTGTTCAGTACATTATTCATTTGAAAAATCCAATACTCAACAATTAAATCAGCGAACTCATCAAAATGGTTTAACCGCCAGAATGTGGATAAATAGCAGACATAGAGCATATTAAGGTAGCATGTTTTAAGTATACGTTTAAATCTTAGTTAGGGTGTATGTTATAAAACTAATTTTTAAGATGGATATGGAATGGACACTTAGGAACTCGACATCAATAGGTCGTAATAACACCAGTAACTAAAATACAGTTTTCACATTTAAAATTTTAAAATCATGAATGAAAATTTTAATAAATTTAGAATGTATTTATATTTAATTGTTTATTGTATATTAGAAATGAAAATCATTGATAAAAGTTCAATTTAATATAACGATAACAGTGCCTGCAATCGTCTAGAGAAATTTTCGAGAGGTCGTAATAACACCAGTAACTAAAATACAGTTTTCACATTTAAAATTTTAAAATCATGAATGAAAATTTTAATAAATTTAAAATGTATTTATATTTAACTAATATATAACTTAACCATTTTCTGTCCGAAATATATGCCAATCTACATGCAAGAATGTTCAACATTGTTGCTAAATTTGAACTCGATATCGTAATTTTTGCAACTGACAAGTGCTTAACACAGACATAGCGTAGACGGACGGACGAACATGTTTAAAACGTTTAAGAATTTCATATATTATATATGGAAGCTTCTTTCCGTGGGGTGTCGCAAACATTTCGATGAAACGAACATATTCTCATCCTTTGGTGTGGGTACAATAGTAGAACTATTCTTCAAAGTCTCTATTGTCTGATTCTTCTTTTCCTGCTTTGAATTCTTACTTACTTATTATCCATTTTTTAGAGAAAAGTGGCGCAAATGTTCTAAAAGTTATTAGTTTGCATTTCAAATCTACTTATGGTGGCTTTTCATAGAGGTCTACTGAGGTCCACTGTTAAGATCTATTGATTTGAGGTTAAGTCTTGAAGTCGTTTTTAAAATTTGTTTGAATTTTTACGATTTTTTGCAATTCCGTCATACCTCCATAGACCAGCCAGCAAAATGAAAGGAGCTAAGCAAATAGTCCAAGTAGTAGAGTTTCCCATTCGGCACCGATGTATTAGGTGTTTGCCAGTATTTGGCCAGTGACTTTTACAGGTAAAAGTCATAAAGTAATCGGAAATAGCAGTGTACATAATTGTTGAGTTCGATAATGTCGACTTTCTTCTACCTAAAACAACAATGCCCTATTTAATTTTATGGAATTGTTCAGCGTATACAGACGCTAATCATGGAACGCTCAGAATTGCATTTTCGGCATTTATTTTCGACACTGATTTTCGACATTCATTTTCGTCACTCATTTTCGACGCTAATTTTCGATATTCATGTTTTGAAGAAATCTGGTGTCGAAGCCCATCAAAAACTTTCAGAAATTTATGGTAATGCTGCTCTATTATATCCCAATTGTCGGTTTCCATTTAAACGGTTTAAAAGCGATGAATTCGATGTCAATGATAAAAAACGACCTGGAGAATCAAAAAAGTTCGAAGACAATGAATTGCAAGACTTATTGAACGAAAATCCTGCTTAAACTCTCAAAGAACTGCCAAACAGCTTAGCATCTAATGATTAATACATATTGTATCAATTTTCCTCAATGAACTACTTATTCAAACGAGAAAATGGTTAAAATTCATGCGAGCGTCTGATATTATATTTACCTCACACTCATAGCGTAGAAAATACCAACAAGAAGAAGTCTACGTAATATTGAATGGTAAGTGATGCTAAGCGGAAAAGTTGATGATGATGTGCTGAATATATGACTAATGTGCCAGAAAACTGAATTAGTCTCCAAACAATTAGTGACTATTTTATTGGGGACTCTGACTATGTATTCAACTGAATGTGAACCAACTGGCAAAAGAATCCAGTAAAGACAATTTTTCCTCAAGATCTCTTGTCATTCTATTCAGAGTCTACTTGCAAAAATTTTTTACTTATAAAATTTTAATTTTATAAAATTGTTAAGTAATTAAAATTTGTTTCAGTTCTTCAGATATGAAATGACTTTGTTTTGCACGAAACCCGTTCCGTTTAATATCAATAAGTTTTTTTAATTTCAATCTTCCGTTATGGTCTGAAATATATTGAAAAATCGTTTTTTCTCTATTGTTTAATGCATTCGTTTAAGAACAATGAATTTGACCCACAATCGCTAACAAAATATCAACGACATCGTTCGTTACAGTCAACGTAAACAATGGTTACAGTAATTAAATATGTATTACATGGGTACACGGTACTTACCTCTCTAACATAACTTAACTTAAAATTAAGAATTTTTGTCGGTTAGACACGAATCTCAAATGTTCACTTTCGAACATTTTTACGACCGCTTCTTCCTAGATATGCAAAAGAAGAATTTTTCCTATTACTTAAGGTCGCAGAGGGCATCAGCATCATATTTATTCAAATTCTTGAAACTCGTAGAAATATACGAAAGGACTGCTGCATGAGTGTGAACTTTTACTGAACTTTTCAAACAACTTTTTTCTATTAAATATAAAAACGTGTTTAATATACCCAGAGACGGGCGATATGTGAAGGTGGTACGCAAAAAAAAAATTGTAATTTCGTACATAAAAGCGGAAAGTTGCAGCTGCGCATATATGATGTGGAATAGAATTAAAACGAATATAGGGGCAAATGTACATACATAACTCGCACTCGTAAATATAATATTTGTAACTTCTTCCGTTATAGACCTCCTACCAAATCGAAAAGATCTCATCAGTTGAATTAATGTTTATATACGTACGTTACGCGCAATAAAAGCATTCGAACAGTAACAAAAAAAAAAAACGAGAACAAAAACAAAAAAATCGTCATCATTATTACATTGAAATCAAAAATTCAATGCATCGTTGAACTATTATGCTTTTTGTGTGTACGGATATGTGCACACTTTGTAAACGTAATAAGAACTTCAGTAATCACACAATTCTCTGATAGTTGTATACTAATTTTTTTATTATGTTTGCAACACATCCAGAGAAACATTCATTAGGCTATGAATAGTATATATTTGGTCAGCTGGGAACGACCAGTCGTACGTTTTTTTGATTATTTATTCAACGCCAAGCTTTATATCATCCTTTCCTTTGGAAGATCTACACATTTTTCCATTCGTGCTTTACTCTACTTTTTCGATTCGTTAATCGTTCCATTCCCCACACCTCCCTCGTACCCCTCGTACTTCGATCCCTTCCCATTTCCTTTCGCTTTCTATTCGTTCATCTGTCTTCTTTCTTATTACGTCATTCCATCTATTCTTCGTAGTTTAATTCTTTCGTTTTTCTTTTGCGCTTGTAGTTTGATCTGCAGTTCCTTTTTTTTCGTTTTCTTATGGCTTTCCATTTGCAACTTTTTTCTCCATTCTTCTTTTCGTTCATATTTCCGTTCCTTCCTGATTTCTTTCGTCCGGAATGTTTACGCCCTTCGTTTGTTTGGATAGCTCGGACCCGCCAGTTTTTTTCCTTTCTACTGTGTTCCTCTATTGTCTATTAAGCTTTCTATCTTCCCATCCGTTTTCGCAATTAATTTGCCCATTCTGCTTTTCGTTCATATTTCCGCTCTTTTCGAATTTCTTCCGTCTAGAATTTTCATTCTATTCATTTGTCTGGCTAGCCTGGATCCGGCAGTCTTTTATCTTTTTTTTTTTGCTACATCCATTCGTTATCCATCAGGCTTTCTATCTGTCCATCCGTTTTGTAACTTATTCCTCCATTTTTCTTTTCATGCATATTTCCGCTCTTTTCTAATTTCTTTCATCCGCAACGTCCATCTTATACGTTTGTGTTTCTATCCCGGATCCGTTAATCTTTTTCCTTCTTTTTATCATATCCATCCAGTATCTATGCGGCTTTCCAACTGCGCATCCGTTTTCGCAACTAATTTGTGTATTCTTCCTGCTGTCGGTATTGCCGCGCATTCTTAGTTTCTTTCGTCCGAAATGTCCATGCTATCCGTTTGTTTAGCTAGCTTGGACCCGTCGATCTGATTTCTTGCATTAGGCCTTGAATCTGCCCATCCGTTTTACAACTTATTCGTCCATTCTTTTTTTCGCTCATATTTCCGTTCCTTTCTAATTTCTTCCGTTCTCAATGTCCATTCTAATCATTTGCCTGCCTAGGCTAGATCCACCAGCCGTTCCATCCGTGGTTTATTTCTCTAGTCCGTCCTCCCGTCTTGTTCACCGTTACATTAATCTTTTCCTTCATATGTCTGTCCCTTCTCTACCTATCCTTCTGTCAGCCTACGTGTTAATTAACTGGTTTCGTAAGAAAGTAATTTTAAAAAAAGTTTACTGTTAAGTGCTTAAAAAGAGATGTGATTCATAATGGCCAACAAGATAAAATAATCTCGAAAAAAATTGTGAATTATTAGATAACAACAACAAATCAAATTATTAATTTAAATTTTTGCATGAATTTTGCATGTCAAAGAGAGCGATAATTATTTATAATAGTGAGTGTTCTCGAAGAGCCATCTAAAGTACTGATTAAAAAAAACGGGATTTTGAATTTATCCAAAATGAAGCGTATCCAAGATTTGTTATGAGCCGAAAAAAGTTGCATATAAAGAAATAAATGGGAATAAACCAGTTTCGTTTATGTACCGTCAGAAATCACTTGAAATTACATACATTTGTGAAGTTGATCGTCAACGCAACTTATTTGCTGCATGAAAAAAACTGAACTGATTGAAAGGTCACCTTTCAAAAATATCACTACTACTACTGCTGCTACTACGGCTACCAACCATCGCGACACCTTCACCTTTGCAATTATGTTCAACTGTTAGTTACAGAAGTGATTTACGTGATTGTGATTTTACTTTTTTATAATTTCAATAATAATTTAAGTTTTGTGACTCATTATTCTCTCACGATACACTTACTACTACTATTGACTGTATGACAGATATGCAGCATATGTAGATGGATTTACATTTAGAGTGCTTGCTGTTGTTATTGTTGAGTATGATTGTGAAAATTATAAATTTAGAAAGTTTATCTTTTGCTGTTCTTTTGATGATAGTCCAGGCCAAATTTAATATTAATTTAACTTTATTTTTAAAGCAAATTTCTCCCGTCCACCAACGAATGTATAGCAATTTATTTTCTGATGATGATGATGATGAAATGATCTCAAAGAAAAGCAACAGCTATTAAATATTAATTAAAATGGAGCATATTTCTGGTGTTTATATTGTAAAGGTTTGCAGACTCTTTCTATTCTTAATGGGATGGATTGCTGAGGAGGAATGGCTCGGTCTTCGGGCATTGGCTTGAGGAGGAATTACTAATGTAATGCCTCAATCTACCGGCAATGGCTTGAGTTGTTAAAAATTGATCAAGTTTGTGCATACAGTGGTAGGATATACTAAATATGGAGTTCACCCAAGTTTTCTGTTACGGAGTGAAGCCAGCTTGAGCCATCTCCGTCTTTCTTTGTTTGCTTTCTTCGTTTTGTTTAAAACTGCTTGCTTTTTGGCGATTATCGTTCTTGCAACAGTTAAAATTAAAAATACCTTTTTAAACATTAAATACCTCCTTAAGCTCTTTTCCACTCCTGTTGAGCTTTTAAATAATTGTACATTAAGTAACGTGTTTACGTAATTTTTTATTTACTTATCCAAAAAACCCAAAAAAAATCTATACATAGCTTGGTTTAAACCGAATGCTTTGATATCTATTGTTTTTTTATTCTAATGCGATAAACACTTTGAAATAAAAGGAAACATAACTTATCCGAAATGCATAAAATCTCTGTAAACATAACATGATTAAGAAAGAGTAAAAATTCTGTTACGGGTTGTAACAACTACAGAGACACTAATTCCGTACTGATCGAAATAGATATTTGCGTTGAAACATGTACGAGAAATCATTTAGGTAGAAATTCACTTTAGCAGTTGGGAGCTAATAATATAAAGATAATATTTCGATACAAACATTAAGGACCAGGAACGTATAAACGGTTGAATGTTGAATAAGAGAGTCCGTGGATAGATTACAACATACAGGTAGGCAGAGTAAAGAACATACCCGTAAAAGTACTGACAGATGTATGTTTAGGTAGAAGAATGGACGTACAGACGGATAAATAATCAGTAAAGAACATATGGATGTTCGAATGAAGACAATCAAGGACTGATAGAAGAACCAAATTTTGACTCTTCAATGAAACCAATAAAAAAGAGTTTAAGAGAGAGAGAGAAAGAGGGAGAGAGAGAGAAAATAAAGAGAAAGAGAAACAGAGAGACAGAAACAGAGAGAGAAAGAGAGAATTTCTAACATTCAAAGGGCCTATAATCAAGGAAACATACAGATGACGGCACTATTCTATTCTTTATTCTACTAATTAAAAATACTGCTTGTATAGCTTGTGGTATTCATTGAGGCATACTTTTCATTCCCTTAGAAGGATTCGATGAACTAAAAATGCCTCCTATATTGGGTAGAAAAATTAACAAAAAAATTAAGTTAAACTGCATTGGGTTTCCATGTTGTGGATTTGAATAAACTTAAAACCAGTTTACTCTTTAAAGGCACGCGCTATTAATATACTCTTACAGAAAATAGCCTTGATGCTGAATATATATATATATATATATATATATATATATATTTATATAATTATATTTATATATTTATTTTTATTTATATATTTATACAGTAAACTCCTCTTCTATGCGATGCTAAGCTGAATCTGGCATCAATTTACTCATGCTAAGGTCGAAAAGTTTACTGTTACTGTAGTCGCCAAAGGTAATAAAAAAGTATTAATGTATGTAGAGTTTTTGTTTACGGTATATTATAATTTATTTATATGTATTTGTATTTTGCATATTTCTTAAAATGGCAGCAGGCCTGCAGAACACAGAAAAAATCAAATTTCGTAATACGAGAATATTTTAATTTTTCAAATTAAGTTTACACGAACAATAAAATTTAATCACATCCTTCTAAGTATTCGGGTAAATTTATATTTTGCTTCTTTTCAATTTGAAATTCTTTGTAATGGAAATAATTGGATACAAGTAGAAATGACATATGTTGGCTAAAATATGCAAAAAAGGAAACAAATTAGTCAAAGTCTAGATCGGTTATCAAATACCCTGGACTAGTATTTTCGCCGTAAAATATCAAAAATTAGACTTAGTTATTTACCCTAGTTTTTTGCAAAACGTCAAAAACTAGACTTGGTTACCAAATGAAAACTTTTCATAATAATTCTTGTAGAGTTGAAAGGGTTCGTTAGATAGTCCAGCATGGCTTATAATTTAGAGCATTGGTTTTATATGTTTGTTTATCATTGTGGACCGATGTGCACTATAAAATAAAAATTATCTTGTTGTTCATACTTTAAGAAGAAGAAGAAGGATTCATTATAATTTCATCGGAAACTTATTTGAAAATTGTAATCTTTAGGATAAATATAAACACACAAGGACAGATATCGGCTGAAGAGACGAATATTTTTAACTTAAATTGATTCGGAAGATAAGTTGGAAGTCGAACCAATAGCCTATGTTGTTCTAGTGCTCAATACACTCCTAGTCTAATAATTAAAAAAATTCCTTAGTTTAGAATATAATAATAATAATAATAATAAGTTTGAAGTCACTGTTATAATGAGTCTATCTTTAATAGCTATAGCTATTACATATATCCAGGCAAATTTAATGAAGCCTTGCACCGTAACGTATATGGGATATGATACATTAATAAGTCAAAGAGTGTTTTCAATCCAAAGTTAGTTTCTCTTTTGGAAAAACTAAATTAATTTTAAAACAAATCGATTCCTTTCTAAAGTCCTTCGGAGATTTTTTCTAAGTATCTATATATATAGACTGCGTAAAACGACACCTTACTGTACTATACATATAGATACATATGGTACGTACATTTATAAGTATTTGCATGTTTGTGAAAGTTAGTAAACTTTGTAATTGCAAGAGTTAGCGAATTATTCTCCACCGCAGCAGATATTTTATATCTGTAAGAGTAATTGCTTAACCACGCGCTACACTCCAACATGTCATGTTAGCGTAGTTTACGTAGCACGATTTTGCAGTTAGTCAGAAACTGAAAAAAAAAAAACGTTAAATGACTTTAACCGTTTTTCCGTATAGTTGTGTACTATATAACTAAGTTATTAAAGAGATGAGATCAATGATTTTTCTATTAGTTCGTTAGCCAGCGAATAAATAGCTGTTCTTCCAGCTGATACCACTTTAGGGGTAAAACACTATAAGCCCACCATATGTGTATGCCTATTAAAGTAGTAATAAATGACTGATATGTATTTCAAGTCCATTCTTTATCTTTTTTTTGCTATACTATTAGTTCTTTCTCGTAAAGTCATAAACATAAAATAATAAAAGAAAAAATCGTAAACATTGTCAGACATATCTAAGGCACTTAACATGGTGGCTAGTAGATATACAAATATTTAAAATCCTGGATATAACGGTGGTATGTATTATGAAACGATGGATTATTTTCTGGAATTTTTTGGAAATATTGGAATACATTTTTAGAAATTTTTCTTGAGGTACTGCGAAAAGTTTAAAACAAAGTGACAGCGCAGTAATTCTGGAAAAAATTACCTCTTTTCTAGAAAGTTCCTCGTAACGCACGCAAGTGCTCAATGGTCTTTCAAATGGATCGACCACAAATTTTGCTTGGAATACCGTGAGATTTGGAATTGTAGAAAACCCATATCTTTAAAAAGTACCAATCCGCAACCGCGGCTAAGTAGTTAATAAGCGCCTTTAGCAAGTCAGTACACGTGGATTCAAACTTTATTGCGGTAGAGTTTTTCACAACCAATAATTTAAAAAAATACCAACGAGCCGACAGCCTAAGTTGCTAGTGCTCAATTCATTTCTCTAGTCTAAGTATTCATTTCATAAGTCTAGAATATAATAATAATAATAAATGAAAGGTAGCATTATATATACAGGTAACCCTCCTACAACGCGGTACTTCTATAACGCGGTTTCACTACAACGCGGTTCGCAAAATGTGGAAAATTTCCTATAACGCGGTACTCCTACAACGCGATTTTCAAGAATTTTTTTAAATAAGATTCTAATAAACTTTAATTTTGCATTATATGTTTATTTAAAAAATTGTAAGATCTAGCCTCTTTAATTTTAAACTACATATTTTATTTTTATAAGAAAGATCGCGTACCTGCATGTGTATTGTCTCTTTATAGCTTGGCTAGAATTTAATCGACGGCAAAGTTACAAATCTTAAAAATAATTTATCCGCCTACCAGGAAATCTATATAGGAAAACAGACTTCAATAAAAGATTTCTTTAAAACCAGTTGGAAAGGATCAATCTGATAGTGAATCAAGCTCGGAACTTGAGTTAGGATCGATATGAGCAAAACGTCTGAAACACTCAAATTATAATAAGTTATGTACAGGAGGGAGATTTGTAGAAGCTTGTGATTTGAATTTTCGTTTAATTTAATGTTAATTAGAGTTGAAATTGCGTTTTTATTTGTTTTCCCAGATTTTATTATATTTTGCGCTGCTTAAATAAATGAATTGATAATAAATGAATTAATTTATGCTGTTATGATGAAATGGATAAATAGAAAAATATCTCAAATAAAAACTATTTTTTTTCGATTAGGAACGTATCCCCCTTTTTGCACCGGATCTAAGTCTCCTACAACGCGATTTCATATAATGCGGAATTTTTCAGGAACCTGTTGACCGCGTTGTGGAAGGGTTACCTGTATCTTAAGTGAACGCAAGCCCATGGAAGGTTTTTGTTTCAACAGAGATTTGTGACATTTCGTACTCCCCAAGTTCTTTTACCTTAAATATCCCGTACTTCAAGTAACTACGTAATTATCTACAGTATATCCGCTACGATCATTGCCGACCTATCGATAAATAATATGTCACCTCTATATTTCCATCCTCACTAGCAGATCAGCTTAATTAATTAATTGAACGCAAGCCCATGGAGGGTTTTTGTTTCAACAGAGGTTTGTGACAGTTCGTACTCCGCAAGTTCTTTTACCTTAAATATCCTGTACTTCAAGTAACTACGTAATTATCTACAGTATATCCGCTACGATCATTGCCGACCTATCGATAAATAATATGTCATCTCTATATTTCCATCCTCACTAGCAGATCAGCTAACGGAAGTCAAAGGCGATCAGATACTAAGAAAAGAAAAAATTGCATAAATAGTTGTGTAGACGCGAGGACTTAAATGAGTTTATTATACTTTACGTAAGAAGTTTTGTCGTGTTCTGTTGGTAATGATATATCTAGCTATTCGGTGGTAAGGATGCTCCCTGCAAGACCAGAATTTTAGCAGATCTTTCCTCGTCTTTCGTTGAAGTACTTGCCATAAAACATGCAGTCGCCCTTGCAACAGCTAAAGGAGACAGAAAATGTGTAATTTTCTTGGATAGCAAATCCGATCTTCTTCTCATCGGCAAGAATGACGCTTTTAATGGCCATTTCAATGATATACTCGACATGCTTAACAATACAGCTGTCGAGGCTTGTCACTTTGTATATGGATACTCGGTCACTGTGATTTCCATATTAACAAGAACGCCGACTTGTATGCTAAGCAAGCTCAATTCGATGGTGATGTTCAAACTGTCAAATATTCTCTTCAAGAGACATTGTGCATTATACGCAAAATCTTACTGAGAGAGACAGAGAGGAATGTTGAATATCGAAATATTGCACGGAGCAAACTAGATCGATTCCGTTATAAATTTCGTGCATTCGTTCCCTTCAAGCTATTTCCTGATTCCTCTTTTTCAACCTCGGAAATTACGGTTTTCAACAAATTAATTGCCAACCACACATTATAGACAAAGTCTGTCTTAAAATAATCCGAGGTGACGAGTTAACAATGATACATATGTCGTCTGCTGGACGGTTGAATCGACTGAGCATCTCATTTTTAGATATGCAAATTTTGATAACATAAGACGGACTTTTGTCATTTTTGTCACGTATCATAGTCTCTTTGATATCTTTCGCACTAGCAAGTTTGTAGATTTTAAGGAACTAACTAAACTTGAATTTCCACGCCTTTAAGCAAATGTAGAAAAAGCCCTAAATTCACGGCTAATAATGACTGCGACAGCAGGTCTATCGGTACAGTTTTGATCTTATAGGGAATTTCGTTCTATGGATCAGCATGGGTCAGCATTTACCATGAAACAAAACTTCTTGTTAACGTATTTGCAGACTTTTATTATTTCTTTAGCAATTTTATTTTTCCAAGATTCTAGGTGCCTTGATGAACGTCTCGCTCCTAATTTCGGATGCAGTCTAGCTGTACGAATTGAAGATATGCTGGACACTTTTCAACTTTCTTAATTTCTGTGATTTTTGGCAAGACTTCCAGGAGACGAAAGGACGAACAAATAAATAAGGAAAAAGGGCATACGGCGTGGTTATCAGGGAAATATGAATTTTGTAACATATCTCCTAATGTTACTCGTGCAATAATAAACCTAACATACATTAATTCTTAATGATGAGTACAACTGTTATTTATTAAAAGTATAGTTTTTTAAATTTCAATTATTTAGTATTAAAAAAAAGAGACTATTTTTCTCAACACACAAATGCAATGTGATTGTAAAATTCATTCATTTTTTGCAGTAAATTCATGAAAATATAGTAAAATTATAACAACTATATATTGCAACAACGTATGGGGTTCGCTGACGAATTAACCGCAAATTGTATAAATTTCGCTGTGATAACTTTGTTTTATAGATTATTTCAAGAAAACAATACGAAACCGAAGATGCGGGGTACTGAACTATTTACAGGAATGTAACTTGAAAAAAATAAAGAAGAGAAACGTGGAAACACATCATGAGATCGTGGCGCGACATTTGGGCGCTATTTTCACACGATAGTTAAACGCCAGCAAGTCGCAATAACAAAATATTACTCACCTACTTATTTATGCATTTTTATTAAATAATCACATGTTAACAATATACGGAATGCACTCCGTCTATATACCTCATATATGAGGAATAATAATGCTTTGGGGAAGTCAGCTAATTAACAGACATCAACTTATACGATTTCCTTATAACATTTGTGAGAGAGCGAAAAAATGAAAAATTAAAAATTAAAATTATTATCCTTAAGCAGAGCTGATTATCGATTTATGGGGATTTTTCATTAACGATATTCGTCACTTAACTTCGTTAACAGTAACTTGCTTCTTCCGTCGGCTGTGTGGAATATTTCCCTTTGTTTTGTTGAAACCAAATGTCAGAGACAATCTTGTGTTTTCCAATTTGCATCGACAACAACATACTACAAACTAATATTCTGATATTATGCTCTTTCGTCTATGAATGGAGGTTTGCGTTTCATTGGTGTTTAGAACTTCATGTTGGATATATATTTATTTCAATTTTTTCGTTAGATTTTGATAAAGAATATTTTTTAAGAGTTTTTAATTGTTTGGAAAGCATATAAAGAAGCTTCGGAGAAGTCTTAATCTAACATGTCAATCAAACATTGCCGAAACTGACACATGGATATCGTTCGGAACAAAAATTTCATGTCATTTATAAAAACAATGCGTCAAAATTTTACATCGCTTCTATTATATGTTTACAAATCACAGCGTTTGCAGAGGCGCTGGTTGGTTATTTTCAAAAAAATGAAAAATGCAATTTTCCTTGCTAAATTAAACATTGCCTTTTGAAGAGAAAAAATACCGTGACACCTCAACTTTGTTGAAAACAACAATTTTTCATTGCTGATTGCAAAAGCAATAGATTATGTGGACGCCGAGTACGCTGAAAACTGCAGAAAAACTGTGGACATATAGAAGATCGTTTTATAAAAAACACAGCGAGATGTTAGAAAAGCGCTCAACTAATTCGATCACTTTTGAAAAAGATTGTCTTGCTGACTAAAGTAGAAAAAATTAGTCTCAAAGTTTTTGTTAAACATCTTGGTCCTACTATAAACAGTAGATAGATTTTTGTACAATTAGTAAACAAACTGATAATTTTCATAGATTTCCCCTTTCATGGACCGACAATATTCAAGGGGGTTATTAAGCATATCAACAGGGTCATCATGTAACTTTGAGATATTCTCTCTCTACCTTAAAATGCAACACATCGACGGCAAGACCGATGATGTTCATCCATCTATGCATACGGCAAAGTCGGTTCGCAACCAGTTGGTGGCGCTCAAGTGGCGATTGCTAGCCCATACGGTTTACTAGGGTCAGATACTTCCAATTACCAATTGCTTACATTGATAGTCACGCACTTAATGAGCGGCGCTTTGGTTCGTACGAAGATATGAAAAAAATATCTCAGTGATTAGTTCGGGGCAAGAGGGAAGGATCTTTAAAGCGCAGTAAAGTACCCACGTATATCCCGACAGATGGGAAAATGTGTAACTTGTTATTCCATAAACTATTTTTTATCACTCTGTTGAATTGTACGTGCTTCCTTTCGTTGTCATCTCATACTTCTAGACTTGAGAGATATTCAAGAATTAAAAAAGAATTATTTTCGAAAAATATAAAGGAATTTCAACGCATAAGTTATTTTTGCTAGACTTCTTTAGTCGAAAAAAAATTACTTAACACTGTGCAATACTAGAAGATTTTAAAATAATTGACGAATATTTGAACAAAAAAGCTTCAATTTCGACCAAAAAAAATAATAGAGCCGTTTGTGCTTCAATTTCGACCAAAAAAAATAATAGAGCCGTTTGTGAATAAATAATGTAGGTTTAGTTTAACTCGCATTAGGCCTTACTGGAGTTTGCGTGGAGTTTGTTATTTCAAAAATACTGCAAAATATTCAAAGGCAAGAAAAAGGAAATTTAGGGTTTTAAAAAATTGGGTTTCGAAGAAAAAACTTTATTTAAGTTCTAAGCATTCGCATTATCCTCGGGTAATTAATTGCACGCAATCATTTTTTATATCATTCTTAACTATTTAAGAGATCAATAAAAAAAATTAAATATATTTTATGAAAAATTTGCTGTGGCTTCCAACTATTCTTCTTCATCGGGGTACAAATCGTTCCCAATGACCCAAAAATCATATATAAAACTAAAATTTTTAATTTATACGCACTCCAAATTGCAAAGATGATTTGAAATATAAATTATATATGCGATTTGATATTTGGTTCATATATAGATCTAAAGTATATTTATTCTATCTTGCATTTGAATTTCCCGTAAAATCCAGTCGTGGAGGGTGTTGAAAGATTTTGCCAAAAATGAATAGAATTTTAGTTTTGTTCATGCTTTTTGAGAGAATTAATAAATAGGAGACAAAGACCTTTCCTCGAAGCATGTTGTTTGTAAGCGCTTTGTTGAATTGTTGACTTAATGGCCATGATGATCAGGAATCTCTAATTTATTTTTGGAACATTCGAACTCTTATTATAATCGAGATATTATGTCGATAAGTATTCCTCCTGACGAGCATAGAATTAAAATTATTTTCTCACTATCTTTACAAGTACGGTCCAATGTCTTTTATGCTTTCATGCCCAAATAGTTAAAGCGTTTCGTGACTTTTTCATTCCTACTTCAGATTGATTTCCATGTAAATAAGAGACGCATGATTTGATTCTGTTAAACCCTGTCAATGCCGCCCAAATAACCAGTTTTATTAGCCGATACGTTCTGTATTTAAATTATACAGTGATTCATATATATATGGTTTGCTTAGCACTCGGATTAAATTTATAAAATTAAGTGTACCTCTTGTCCTGATTATAGCACTAGAGTTAATCGAAAAATTACAAGTTTGTAAGTAACTTGATCGTTATTTAATGGATTATTCATCATGGATCATAACCAATTCAGTCGTACGTAACTGTTTAATATTTATGTTTGTTTTATGCATTAGTTAAGATATTTTTAGCCAAAAGTAGTTGTATTTAATAAGCTATGAATGTGTTTGTGAAATAAATATTATTCATTTTTAATGCTTTACTTTTATTCTTCAATTTCGTTAAATTAATTGATAGAATGTAACGTGAGTGGAGCTGGGGCTGTAATTATTTTGTGTCGCCGCGAAACTCAGCCCAAGTCGACAAAATATTAGACCTGACGTAAAGAAAATGATTAATTAGCCGTAATATTAAAAAAAATCACTGTCGGTTCGTCCATTCCTATCCCCGGTCCCTGTACTCAAATGCTCTCACTTCGACCATCTTATCACATTAATATATATAAACATATATTTATGATATACTTACGATATATTTATAATATATTTATGATAATTTGTCATATATTTATATATATTAATGCATATATATATATTAATGCATATAATGCATATACTTATTATATACTTATGATATATTTATTATATATTTATGATATATTTATAATATATTTATTATGCATTTATTATATATTTATTACTATTAGAAAAGAAAATTCTTATCTTATCTCTTATCCAGAGTCTTTCTGGCCGCAATTGAATACTGGAATACATAGTAGACTCTAGTCTTCAACAGGAATTTCTCAATTTAAAATCAACCAAAATATCATATCTAGCAGCTAAATAAAAATCAGGATCGAAGTTAGATAGAAAACAATTTTTAAAAAATTTAAAACTTTGTGAAAATTAAAATACACGAGGAATTGTTTCAGTTTTCTTTAGAAACTCTTAAAATTAATGGGGCGTTGAAAACAACTTGATGAAAATGAATGAAAGTTTCATACGGCCAGCATTAATAAAAATGCATCTTTACTTAGATATCGGAAGTTTAATGATTTTGTTTCATTTCGTTTATAACATTAAAATGCACTTTCACTTCTGGATCTCCATCGGAGTCAGAGATGTTCATTCAGCTTTTCAATCATATCAGTTCATCTAAGACTTTGCTTATCGGTGGAATTTCATAAGCGAAAGGCGGCAAATGTTGTGCATAATTTTTTTATTTCATTCTTTTTTTTATTAAAATTGAAATTGAGCTCAATTCAATTATGACTGCTGTTAGAATAAGTAACAGTTTGAAGCAAACCTCAAGTTTCAAAGGAAGAAAGAATCAAACACATCAAAATAATTTTTCATATAATTAATATTTCAGAAATTCCCTATTTTTATATATAATTCGAAACGATTAAATAGTGAAATGAGTGAGACAAAGGAAGGCTATTTCTAGCCAAAATCTCTACTTTTGTTAATTTACCGACAACACAATATTTTTGATATGATTTTCAGTCCAGCTTATGGACTAATAAAAAAAAGAACAAAAAATTTATTGTAATAAAAAAATTGTCTTAACATAATACAAAAGTTTGAACATGTTTCTATAATTTTCAATCTTTTCATTCGAATTTTTTAAATTCGAAAAAGTTAAGTTAAGTTAATTCTTATCGCGGTATGGACGCGATTTTCGATAACTTAATTCTCACATTTTTATATCAGATATAGCTTTTAAATTTTATATAACTGTTTAAAAAGACAATAATAGTAAATACCACCAAAAATCCAGAATAACATCTGTCACGCCAACCTATTAATATTTAGTTTTCCCGCTCCTTTTGATTCGATGGACGGCCGTCCATATTTCGTCCACAGTAAAAGATCTAAATTAGAAAGAATCACGTCATTCGGTTGACGAAATGTTCATTCAGTGTATCAGGATTGATGTCACGGGGGGGTTCACTTTTTTTGATTCCTAATACCTGAAGATTTCCTTAGAGTATTTTGGTTGAAGTTTGACTGTTTCCGCGATAATCCAAACCAAAGCTACGTTTTCAAGATTTATGCACATAATGCTAAGGCAGTACCAGCTACTCAAACGAAGTTATGGCTGCAACCAATGTCAGCAAAATTCCACCGCCCTTACATGACATACCGATCCTAACTCGCATGTGGTTGGTATTAATGTGGTCATCACACATTGTCCGGAGGTGCAGAGTGTAAGTAACACGAAGTGTAACAAATATACCACTTTCCAAACTATTAACAAATAATTGTTGGTTGCTTGCACTACAATCAAACCATACATCCACTTTAAATGCCATCCATCCACATTCGAAATGCATACGTAGCAGTACACGAAAGTAAAAACAATGATAAAATCATAAAACCATTCGTTCTAATTTAACATAATATGATGTTTTAGCACTTTCTTCACTGGGCGCATATATTGGTATGAGCGAAATATCTTTAATTATTAGAACAAAGCGAGAAATGACCGATAATAAAACTATAGTGGCTGCTACAGCAATAAAAAATGAGTCTTAAAATTGTTAGTGCAATGAATTACAATAAGCATTACGGAAATAAGTAAAAGAAAATTAAGAGAAAACTCTTTTCCAATCTTTTTTTCACCTTTTTTTGTTCATGTATGTGTGACGCATAAAAGAGGGAAAGCTTTCTATAACATAAATTGAAAATAAAAGTACTAAGAGGATCATAGTTGTAAAAAATCCATCCTTCATAAAATATATCGAAGATTTTTTTTTTTTTTTTTTTGATAAATCAAAGCTTAATTAATTAGCTTAAATTCAGTTGCAAAAATATATACTAATTTCTCGAAAGTGTCCCTATGTAAGCTGAAGCTATGCTCAGCCATTATTTATTCATTCAGTTTGCATTAACCCCAGAACCTTTTCAAAGAAATGAAACATTCATTAAAATTTCATAAATCGGCTTATAGACCTTATGGACTAATGGATTTTAAATAGCACTTAAAATAGAGTACTGAAAAGTACTAAAACATTCAAAATTCGCTATGAAAACAATGAAAATATTTTGATATCCAGTCCCAATGTTTTTGGTAAACATTCTCTTAGTCGTAAAAATTAAGATATTGGCCTCACATTTGGCAGAAACTTTGGAAATTCTTTCATTGCCACGCCCATCTATTGCGATTTAGTTTTGCCTCTTTTCAAAGGCAAAATGGTGGGTATGAAAGATTCGTCACAGCAGAATATAACTTTCTTACTTGTTTGTGTTATGCATAACATAATTTTGACAAGCTTTGAACAAATAAACTTCCACCAATAACGCGACGAACAAGGAATACTCTTAATTTCTTTTCATAATTTCAAAGCTTTGATTTGCATTTGGTTTTCGTAACGTAAGAGCATCAAGCAGAACCACAACCACGAACGTAATTCAGGTACATGTTCACTAAATTATTTTGCATTGGACTAAATATCTATATTAAAAAGAATATTTGCCACTAAATGCTTACTTGCAATTGTACCTACAAAGATTGACTATTTGATGCACAGTTCATTACAGTAGAGTTACACCCACACTTTTTTCACGAAAGTCAGGCTATAAGAGTAAGTGAAATTAATCGAGACCTTAAACAGGTACTTGCTGAGGAACGCACTTAATTTAATAATTTGACGCAGCTTTTAACAACAAATGAAATGATGTAATGATATTAACAACAATTTATTTATTTATGTAAATTGTTTGCTATTGTCAAAAACTTAATACATAACATGAAGAATTAAAAAACGTAATTAAAAAATATTTCTTAAGCAATAACTTCATAAGAAAAGATTAAATAAACTTAGTAATAAGTATGCTATTCGAGATAAATTAAAAATCACAAATACAGGAGGGATGTAAACAAAGTACTTTATAGGATTATAAGCTTGCCCGAAGGACCGCCCTCTTTATACGATTAGTCGAGTTAAGCGACGAATCAATCAAATGGGCATATTTATTAAATATTTTGCAAAGAATCCGAAAAGGGTTAAAAAGCTGATAATTTTACGGCACTGAGATAAGTAAATTACATCATGATGACTCGTGAATCTACCAGGAACGTTAAACGAGACGACCTGAAGAAGGAGAGGAGCAGAAATAGACCCTTTAATCAATTTTGCCATAAATACTACACCTAACATTTCTCGTCTTTTTTCAAGTGTGGGGAGATCTATAAGCTGAAGCCCATTTACGTAGGGAGGTAAAATCAGTTGGGGATTCCAACCCAACCCCCGAAGGGCAAAGAGTAAGAAGTTTCTTTGAACCGATTCTATTTGATGTTTGATCAATATGGATCTTGTAGTTAGGTAACGCAACCACCGAAGCATATTCGAGAATTGGTCTAACAAGGGCCATATATAATCGTTTGGCTATATAGGGTCAGAAAACTCCTTTGACCATCTTTTTATAAAATAAGAATCGATTTCGATTTATTCACAGTTGCATCGATCTGTAAATGAAATCTTAATTTGGTGTGAAAAATAACTCCCAAATCGCAGATGCGGGAAACATTATCTAGCTTGTGGTTGCGAATGTAGTATATAGCGGCCAACTTATTAGACCACGCAATGACAGCATGCATCACTTTTTTAGGTTAAGGCTCGTGCCATTTGTTTCACACCACGTTATTAAGTTATTTATGTCAAACCGTAGATTAGCGATACCATCAGCAGAGTTGAATGAAAGAAAAATCTTTACGTCATACGCAAACGCCAAACATTTCGAGTATCTTACACAACTGGGAAGATCATATAAGTAAAGTAAAAAGAGGATAGGTCCAAGATGACTATCTTGTGGAACCCCAGACAGAACCAAAATTTTACGCGACTGACATGCGTTAGACAATACTGTTTGAGTCCTCCCTGTAAGGTATTCTCGAAGCCAAGAGACCAGGGAAGAAGAAAAACCAAAGCGTCTCAATTTGAGAACCAGGAGATTATTGTTCACTCTATCAAATGCCTTCGAGAAATCAGTGTAAATAACATCCGTTTGGTTATACTCAGAAAAAACTTGGGAAATACTACCCGCCAGCTCTAAAAGATTTGTAGAGGTTGACCTTCCCTTCATAAACCCGTGTTGGGAAGGAGACAAAACTAAGCTAAGCGAACGGGCTAATCTATTTGTTACCAGCCGCTCAATTATTTTAGGAAGAACGCAATGCATCTATAATTGCAAATATCATCCCTTGGCCCGCTCTTGATTTCCATGTAGGGAAGTGCTCTGTTCTTAAACTTTCATTGAATATGAAAGTCAAGGGTAAAGCAAGTAAGTCTGCGCAATAACGAAGAATACAAAATGGAATACCATCAGGGCCAGGATAAAAAGAGGATTTGAGGGAAGATAAAGAATTTAGAACCTCGTCAACTGTGAGTTCAATACATGGAAATATATCAAATGACTAGATCGGGCAGTTATATGTGTCGCAAGGTATCACGAGGGAAGAATACGAACTTTCAAAGAAGTCTGCGAAAAAGTTACTAATTTCGATGGTATTTGAAGAATGAGAGAGATTATAACGCATCACAGAAGGATATACCTTAACTTTGCGTTTACTATCAACAAAAGAAAAAAAACTTTTGGGATTGATCACTAGCTGTCCCTTCAAATTGAAGATAATTATTATAACACATGTTTTTCAGGGACTAAAATTGATTTCTGACCACGGAGTAGCGGGCGTAATCTGTAACAGCCCCGCTAAGCTTAAATTTGTTATAAAGTCTGCTCTTTTTATTATTTATGTTGGTATCTATGTTGGTATCTTCTAGGTTCAATTGGAACCGACGCAGATATCGCAGTAGACAACGTACAACAGTAAAGCATAGGGAGTGACTTATCAATATCCCCGAGATAAAAGTTCCACTCATATTCAGCCAAAAGGATTCTAAGCAAATTGAAGTTTGTTTTCTTAAATGCCAGACACCTAAAAGTGAGCACTTAGAGGTGCAGTAATTAGGACAACTTGCAAGAGTAATAGATAGCGTAGGATGAAATTTATCCTCAGGGTAAACAAAAGGCTGAGCACGGGAAACACCCAGAAGCTTGTTGTTAGAAAAAACCAAGTCCAAAAGATTGCCATTTACATTTTTAACCAGATTGAACTGAAAAATCCCCAATTCACAAAGGGAATCGAAGAACTCAGTAAATGATTTCCGATAATAAAGTGGTGTGCAGTAACCACAATCATCATTCCAACTCCCCAGGTATGGGGCAGGTTAAAATCGCCCAGCACTAGTAGCTTGTCATTGCAATGCAGTCGCGAAACAATATTTTCCACATGATGGAGGTGTTTCAAATATATTGAAAGATCGGAGGCAGAAGGTATGTATGAGCATGTAACATATAAAGTAAGAAACTTAAGTCCAACTTTAACGGCTATAAATTCAGCATCACCAGCAGCTGTGGATTCAACAATGCTAGACAGTAAGGTGTTATGTACTGCTATTAGAATCCCTCCGCCAGTTCTAGACTATCTGTCTTTTCGATAAACTTGATAATTAGGATCAAGAAATTCCATATCACCAAGGCCTGGTTTTAGCCAGGTTTCCGTAAAAACCAATTTTTGAGTAGCGCACCCAACCGAACTAACTAAAGTATCACGGAGCTTTGTATTGAGCCCTCTTACATTGTGATAAAGAAAAGAGAGCTCAGCCCCCAAGAAGGTTAGTTTTTTGGCCCGGATTGATTGGGCGGATTAGGCATTTTTCTTGTCTTACGCCAAGTGAACTCCTTAATCAATGTCTCCTCAGGCCAAAAAGATTTATCGATCAGCACCTTAAAATATTCCGTTGGGAACGTAATTTTAAACGACGATATACTTCGTGTTTGAGTAAAGTTGAATTTTACCACATTGCATTTACTAACATCTAAGGATGGATGATTTGACCTCAAGTAGCGTACTACGGTTTCGACTGAGGTCTCAGGCGATGCTCTAGATAAGAATAAAAATTTCCGAGAAGGAACAATGACCAGATCGCCGATGTCGTATAGACATTTTCCCAGAAACATATCCGAAAAAGATAGCACACCTTGGAAGCTACGCGTGCCGAGCTACTTGAGAACAAGGGTGCTGAACGAGAATCACAATGATGCTACTGCTGGTCATATTGGGATTAGGAAGACAGTATGTAGGATCTGTCAGCGCTATTATTGGCCAGGAATGTATCGGGACATTTCAAGATATGTACGAAAATGTAGAAACTATCTGGAGTACAAGGTTGAACAATGGAAGATGCATACCGTGTTCAGATTTTTTTAGGGCAGCGCAGAGAACCTTGTAGGGTAACACGACGTTGTTGGTTTTTGGAGACAAATTTACGAAGTGGACTGAGCTGGTCCCCAAGCCAAAGGCTACCGCCGAAGGATAAATTCGAGCCCTAGGGAGTAGTAGAACGTATCTTAACCGATAATGGAACCCAATACACTCGTCACATGAGAATCCTGCTGAACGCACAAACCACACCGTGAGGACGATCGTTGCTCAATTCTGCAAAGGTGATCATACAAGATGGAATGAATTGATACCCAAAATTAGTCTGGCGATAAATACAAACACATCAAATACTGCTGGCTTCAAGAAAACCCAATTTAGTCTGAGTAAAAAACTTATAAAAATCGATGTCTTTCTTTCTGCAATCCGGGCAGGACCATCGCATCCACCACATCACCCGCTGCTCTGCCAGTAAGTCCAGCGCATTTCGGATGCCCAAGGCGCTCACAAAGCCAGCACACTATAAATCGATCAAATCCAGGCCCGATTTTTGCCAGATAATTCTTATGAAGACATTCCATACTAACTACGTTTCTGCAAAAGCCAAAAGCGTAATAGGGCTGATTTTGCTATTGGTGATTCGGATATTATATTTATCGAATATTTAAACAAAAAACCAAAGCACTATTTAACAAACAATGCGTCAAAACGAATCGTTTTTATATCCGTAGCTGTTTCGTTACAAGTATTCCGAGGAAAATTTATAACAAGACTTTTTAATTGGGATTGTTAGTTTGTTTCAAATAATTTTTTTTGCATCTGCCTTAAAACGCTTAACAAATTAGTTGGTTGTTCACCGCCAGACAGAAAGCAAAAAAAAATGTGGTTGTAACTTTCAGTTAAAATTTTTGTTCAGCAACATATTTAAGCAAAATTATTATTTTTTTTTTTTTTATAAAATAAATTTTTTTTCTTTTTTATAGAAAAAAATTTCTTTTTAACTCCGACAATTTTCAGCATAAAACACTTGGATATTCCATGCTATTGCACTCCTGTTATATAATGATAACAACTTCACTGCCAATTAAGCCGTTAAATATAGAGAGCGCTAGGGCTCCAACTTGCATAAAAAGTCACTAGCTACAACTTTCTTTTGAGTATGACCTTAACTTTTTGTACATTAGTTGTAAAAGAGGAAAAAAAAGAATTTTTTTTTTTTGAGTAGGCGTTGATGTCAATTTGGTTTGGGAAAAGAAAAAATACAGAAAAATGGTCATGATAGTTTTGATTTTGAAAAAAGAAAAGCAGTCGATTCTGATCAACCGTGCAGACTGCTAGCATAAATAAAAGAAAAAAGAAGAAAAGTGAAAAAGTTTTTTTTTTAATGTAAAATTGTGAAATAACTTTTTGAAAATGTTGAAAATCGTTTTGCTTTTGATGACCTAAAGATCTGAATCTAAAGATAAATTTAACACCAGATTTACGGATGTTGCTTATAATATACCTATTTCGAATGAAATTAATTCAGATTTTGATAAAAACATCATTTTAACACTTGTTCGCACCTGAAGAAGCATTTATTTTTGCTACTCAAGATACAAGTGCTGAAAGCCAGCTAATCGCCTCCTCGAAAGTTATATTGTGGAAGAATTCGTAGAATTCACTTATTTGAAATCAGTGACCACAGGATCAGCCAATTGAGAAGAATTTGATAAGGGGTAATACATCGTGCCCATCGTACGTGGAGTTATTCGGCTGTTTTGAATTTTAAATGGGAAGAAATTTTTCCGATTGGTTTGGTTAATTAAGATATTTATGTTGTATAATTAATCTCTTTAATTTATTTATTTTTCGTTTAAAGCTAAAAATGCGCATTTTGGTGAGTACTTAATCTAAGATTTTATTTTTTTTTTTATGACTATAGTTATAATTTTTTTTTTATTATTATTTAACATTATTTTAGTAAATTTGGATTAAACATTGATTTATTAAATATTCATGTAAGGAATCATTTCTTCATATCCGTTAATTTAAAATTGTTTTAATTAGATATATATGAAAGTAAATGATTTCGCCGGAAGCGGAACGGCATTAGGTTGGCTTTACGAACAATAAAACCCAAAAGTTCCGTCCGGTATGAACAACAGTCTTCTCCATAAAATCTCCTCTGTCCGTTTTCTAATCATTTACTCTTTGTAATAAAAGCACGCATGTTTTAAAATAATTGGTCGGACCAATTTAATAGGGTACCAAACCGTCGGACCAGCCCAATTGCCGACGAGCAAAGCCGGGAGAAATGCGTGCGCTACTCTGTTAAATTAGAAAAAAATATATGTCCATCTGAGGTATACATTACATAGTTTGTTAATAAGTTTATAAACACAAGCGAAATCATTGAGCACGAAAAAACTTGCGATTTATTAATAACATAAAAAAAAAATTACTGCAAATTTTTATCATTCGAGAAAAATTTACGATCACCACGCACATAGGGTTGCCAAACGAAGTGAAGAAATGAAGAAATGACAGAAATATTCTCAAAGTTTATGTTTAGCTAAATGTCACGACATTCCACTTACGTACTAAGAAACATCTATTTTCATATTTTAGTCAACTCAATATGTACTTAAACATTACCGAATTTTAATAAGCTTATTGACATTTCCTAAGCAATTGCGACGAATTGAATTTCCAAAACTAAACTCTACCTTATGCCTCTTTCACGTGTTACTAAGTTCCGTGTTTTCAATAGCAAATTCATTAAATTTCTCAACATTTGAAATCAAGTTCCCTTACAGTTTTTTTATATAATTTTCTTCGTCGAATGAAAAAGAGAAGAAACCAGCGGACCTGAAGATTTAGAGTCTGTTCGAAGTTTGTTGATAATTCACACGAAAGCACAAGGTTAACCTTACTTTCAAAAGGTCAAAAGAGAACGTATCAGCGTATATCAGGGTTTTGCTTGCTTTTGAGAGTTGAAAGAAGATGAAGACAAGTTAACTTTCTAAAAGACAAGCTTTGAAATCATGCTTAAAAGTTAACCTTAAATTATGGTCAGCTTACGCGTTAAAGTCGGCATTTTCTTAGAATAAAACAAAATCAGCATTGTGTTCTGTGTTTTGTGTCCGAAGTAGGAGTTTCGCACACTTTCTTGAATTTTAATTTTTATTTTCTTTTTAATTTTTAATATTTTCACAGAAAAAAAATTGACTGCACAAAAACAACTGTTTACATGTGAAAAAAAAGTGGTTGCCGTTCTAATTTTGAAGAACTTGAAGTGCAGAGTTGCTTGAATAAATTTTTCTGAAGTTTTTTTTTTTTGAGTATATAAAGGCGCCTTTGTTGGGTCAGTTATCTATGAAAGCTGGACAGAATGTGCTCAATTGTTGATAGTTGCTTTGTTTTATTGAATACCGGCGAGGAATTGATTGAATCTGAAAATGGCTTAATATCTAAGGGTGTGAAGTTATATTTAAATATAACTAGCAAAGTGACAAACCAAACCTGGTAACGGGGGTCTGTTAAGCGACTAACAGAATCCTGTTAACCGAAGTCCTGGAAGGATTTATATGAAATATAGTTAAAATAGCACTATTTTGGAACTTTTTTGAATGAATATGATAAACAAAACATCAATTTTTGTTAATTGGGCAAAAGTTGATATAAAAAAGTTTTTCTGCTACGTCAAATATGATATTCAAAAAGCCGAAGTTGAATTGTCCATTGTGGCCAAACCAAGGGATGTGCAAAAACGAAATTAGTTTTGCGTGATTCCTTGATGAACACCATTTTCAACGAGGTGTAGTTTATATTGAGTTGCTTTCGGAAAAAATTTTTATTGGACTTCACATCACTTGGTTTGACCTCCCAAATATTGCTCTTATTTTACCAACTGTGTATCAATTTATTTATTCCATCGTTGACCGCAGACTGTTTTAATGGACATATATCACTTCTCATATATGCATTATCACACTGCCGAGTTTTGTGTTGCTTTACAGAAAACTTTTTTTTGAGAAAACTTATCCTTATTTTTAAGCTGACGGGCACTTCGGACACACTCTCTCTCTTGGACAAAACGAACAAATAGTTTTCTCTTCTCATATTTTTCGCCTTCTGCAAACAACAGGTAGAAAATCACGTGATGTTTGCAAAAGAAGGACATATGAAAAGGGAATAAGATTAGCGCGGTGCTCTGCTATTTTCGATATATCTAACATTGCCTTTTTAAGCAAAAGGGACAAACAAACAAATGCCTGATAATTGTCTTACATAAAAAAACAAAATATACGCGGACGCTACATAGAACTATAGTCAGAGTTGCTAATTGAACTTTTCGCAACCCTACGTTGAGTGTGGTTTGACATCAAACCCTTACATCGTATGAAACTCAACCTTATACGGATCAATTTTTCAAATTATTTCAAATTATTAAACATTTTTTAATTTTTCAGGTACTGAATGTTTGTATTACGAATACTTAAATAGGTCAGAATTTGTCATACTGTTGTGCTCTTCTAGAAATCTTTATATTTGCCTTTTTTTGTTATTAATAAATATGGGTAACACAGTTCTCAGATAAGCCATAATGGCTCAGATGTACTTATTATTCGTTACCAATAGCGAAGCAATTACGTTTTCAAAAAATATTTTGTGTTATCCGCATTATCCTCACTAAGGTAATTAATCCCTTATTAACATTTTTATTTATTTACCTAGGGTCCATTTTTTTTGCCCGATTTTCTTCCAGTAATTTAATCTTCCCATATTTTAGTGTACACTGATGCCGTTATTCTCTTCCTTTAACTCGGAGTCTTACTCACGTCTTCACCAAGATGATTTAAAGAACTTAATAACATGGTGCGCTTGCTTAATTCTATGGCATTAAAGCAAAAGAAACGCAAGGATATGTGATTTTCAAAATAAAGTTCATTCAAAACGAGATGCTTTATTGAATCTTATAATCTGGATAATGTGGATTCCTTCTTACGTCATGATCGACCATAAACTTCGATTCAATTTATATATTGAACAAGCTTCAAATAAATGTAGATCAGTACTAAGCTTTACTGAAGTCTGGCTGAGAAAATTTGACGATCTATAACGAGAAGATTATATATGAGTTTAATTCGATCTATACTGAAGTATATCTCGCTCATCTTTTTATCGTTGTCATGTTTACATTAAGTTGAACATTAGAATTCCAGCTACGATAAGATAACACCTGGATTAAATTGACTCTTAAACATAAACAGATTTAACTTTAATGTGGAACATAAAAAAGAAAGACAAAACAGAAAAAAGAAGAAGATAATAAAAGCATATATAGCCAGCTGCGTTTTTCAAAAGAGATAGCGTCTATCATAAGGAGATACAGATCGATGAGGATCCCAAGTCAATTCCCTTAATATAAATTTCAAAAAAGGTTCCTGAACAAATATTCAATTAGTTGATGGTTTGGTGCGCAAAACGATCATTGCATACTCCAGAAGATGTCTTACTAACGTAACATAACGTTTTTTAGTGACATACGGGTTCACAATTTCCTTAGACCAACGCTATATATAAACAAGCAGAGTCCTAGAGAATCATTACCCCAGCCAGAATATGCAAGAATTCAATTTCGAATCGAGGAGAATTTACAAATCTAAACCTAAAGAAAGTTAATTCCTTGCACTCGCTCAAACAGTGAGATTGAGTAGTTCATTAAGATCTCCTTTCAATAATGTACTGTCGTTACTGTTGACTCAATTGAAAATTCATAGAAACACTCTGTAAATCTGGCTTACAGAGCCATAACATTACATTCTCCCGGGCTCCACAATGTGTTTTTCACCAAATATAACCTCCCCTTCTTCTGTAACTAAAATTCTGCTACTACCTTCTAGGTTTAATATAGTTATCACTGAAAGACCTACCGGGTGTTCTTCTATCGTTTCAAACAGTTTGATCGATGATAGTCTCAGCAATTATAGCAAATATGTAACCAGTCCTACTATTTACATAGCTGTATTAGCTAACAAGATCTCTTCTTACAGACCTCAGACGACCTCAGATAGATCCGTTGAGGGGATTAACGCCCCTTTTTCCGTTGCGAAACAAATTTCTTCTTCGCTTTATGAAACTATAAGCCAACGTCGGTTGCCACACAGAATGGGAGTCTTTTCCGCAGAAATGAAAATGAAATAAAATGCTATCAGCTATGACTTACGCCTCAGATATGTCAGGAGAAACTCTTATCTGTATTGATAACTTTAGTGTCAAGGCAATACGATTCAATCGTAAGAGCATTCTTGATTACGTTTTTCCTTCAGTATACGAAACTAATGTCAAAATACTTTTGATACCTTTCCATGTCGGGATTGCTGGAGCGGGCACACCAGATTGCCAAGTGCACCCTGTGCCTAATATATCTAATCTGTCCTCTGCTCCAAACGTAACTGTTTCGTCGTATACCTCCACTAGTATATTGGTTACTACTTATATCCTTATCTTTACTCGAGTAACGTAGGTTTCTCTTAGACGTTACCATGATGGTTAAGTTGGCAAATTCAATTTTCCCTTACGTTTATCAAGGAACTTCTTTTTTTTATAAAACTTAGCCTTTGGAAATTCAATTACGAACTTTTTGTCTCACACAAACTTCTTTCTAAAAATTTACATGAGATGTATAAGTTAATATCTTTATTGAATCTCGTATATTTCATCAGAACTATTCTTTTTATCACCCACGAATTGGTAAACTTATTTTTGGTATGCTTTAGCATTTTGCACCCTAGTACTGGCTGGCGCTCTTTGTTGTGCAATTTCATTCGAATCAGCTATGAGTGTGCTGGCGAGCTGGAGGTATGCTGCTGAATTTTCATTTTGTTAAATCTGATATTTATTATGCATACTTCTTAGTTGCATAATTTTCAAATTCCTTTCTTTCGATTTCAATCTTAACTAGTTTAAGCTTTTAATATTAAGTCCAAGTTCAGCTGAATCTAAACTGTATACTAAATTCTGCATATGTGGAATAAATAAATAAATGTATGTGCTGTATAAAATAAAAATAACAAGAAGATTATATTCGGCTATACCGAATCTTTTATACCCGCCACCACTATCCTCAAACAAAAGGTGGAAAAAATAAACTTTAATAGGTGAACTTGGCAGATTTTTTCTATTTTTATGGAATACCGTAAAAAACGGCAGGAGCAATAGACAGAAAATGGACGTGGTTTCAGCCTATACTGTAAGCGTGACCTGTAATCGATTTGGCCTATTTTCAAGCAAGATATGTGAAGGAACTTCCAATGTTTCCGCCAAATTTGAAGCCGATATCTCTATTTTTGCAGAGAGGAGAATGTTTACTACAAACATTACATTAGATAAGCAGATAGATGGATGGAAAGACGGACAGACGGATTCATCTACGTGGATTCCGAATTTCGTACTGATCCAAAATATATACACTTTTTGTGGTTCCAGAGGCATCTTTCTTAACGTTAGAAATATTTTCACAAAAAAATTAAATTTTAATATTGTGTTAAATCGAATGCGCTTGGTCGATCCTTTCCATTTTTTCCGTAGAGACTAAAGAATTGCTAGTGCAATATTTTTGGAAATTTTTATAATTCTATATGTCATGGTTTACGAGCAATGAACAATAATTTTTTTGCCGATATGTTCATTTTTACACATTACACAGACGAACAGACAGACAGACGGACAGAGAGACATGCTTAAGTCGATTCTAAATTTGATGCTAATCAAGAATATATATGCTTTGTGCGGGCTCCGAAGTTTCCTTTTGGTAATTACAAGCCAAAGAAAAGATGAAATATCCTCTTCACCTTTGGTGGTGGGTATAAAAAATAAATAAATATCAGGAAAATTTAATAGGAATCTTTTAAAAATTAGTATATGTTAACACTTTAGAACCACTGATATAATCCCTTCTTTGAGAAAATAGTTATAAAGCATATAATGTGCTAGAAAACTTTCAATGATTTGATGTCATGACGTTTTCGGTGGTTTGTGCCTGTAAACATGACTCCTTTTCAATCAAATAAAGTCGAATGCTTGCATCCGTAGGTCGAAATTTGTCTGACGCTACCTTTCTGAATTAAACTTTGGAGTAGATTTGGTGAGCATGATCACCTTGGAGGCAAAATTGATCCAAAAATCTTAGTCTCCTATCCGCCGACAACTACATTAATTGATCAACGTTTCCATTGTATTTTTTCTCAATTGGCTTAAAGTCGAGTACACGGTTTTAAAAATCCAAAGAAAGAAAGAAATTTGTATTCATTCAGTAATAAGTAATTTCAAAATACATTCAATTCTTGAAGACTTAAAATTGCATATAGTTTTTATGAGCAACAGGGTAAAAGGCCTTCAAGGTTTTCATTTTTATTGCTAAACAGCTTACTTAGGATAGATCATCTTAACCAAGCACATATGTATTATGTAAATGCATAGATAATAAAAAGAGTATATTAATTCGCGTATAATACCAAAAAAAAAAAAAAAAAAAAAATGAAATTTAAAATAAAATCTCAGTCTCCCAAATGATTATTTTTTTTTTATTTTATAAATTCAGTTTTTATTATTATTATTGTATTAGTTTTTTTATATTTTATACTTCTTCTAAGAAAGTTCGTAAGCACACTCATAAGTAGTGAACATAAATTCTTAACAATTTTTTCGTTTTCATAAAAGCAGAGGAGACTAGTTTTACACTTACACTTACTATATATAAATATAAAGATGAGTTTATCAGTTTGTATCTATCTGTCCTCGCCATTGTTTGCCACTATAAAAAAATGCTTTCGTGGATGTGTAAATATTTGTTATGCATAATCTCGTGTAAATTATTCTCTTAAAGTTCTATGACCTCGTGATTGGAAATCTGACTCTTTTTATTATTATTCTTATTTTCTTTATTACTTTCATACTGTACTTCAGTACTTTTATGTGTACATATACATACACATCACATACGCATATATCACATAACTTCCCAAGAGTTCTTTAAGTCGATGTCTTATTATATTTTCAGTTTACATTACATTACGCGATTATATGCGTATATTGACAATAGTTTTTTAACCACATTGTTACAATTTTTATCTTGAAATCTAGTTAAGAAAAAAAAAAACTTATCTTATCTTTCATACGATTGAAAGAAAAAATTAAAACCGTTAATATGAGTAAATTTGAAAACTAACTTAAATACATTGTTTTACGTCTACACATAGATTTTTTTCAGATAGATCTTCGTAGCTTCACTTTACACCTAAAGCTGATTTTTACACGGTTAACACTACAAAGAAAAATGTAAATTCAATATCTCTCTTAAATGCTCTCTCATCTAGTTCAGTGCGTTCAAATACGAAATGTGTAGTAGCGATTAAAAACAGTAAAATTATCCAACTATCGAAGTTTCGAATTTATGAAATAAATAATTTCGTTTGGAATTTTTGCATAAACATTTAAACAAATCATCGGTTACAATGATAGCAATTGTGAATTGGCGCGCGTCAAGTTGTTGTAATAGAATGAAAAAAAAACCGATTAAGATTTCTTTCACAAAATTATTTCCAATCTTTAATTCTAATTTAGGGCTCAATGATTTCGATAAAAAAAAACTTAGCACACTTAGGAGAAGCAAGCATCGAATGTGATGCCCCCTAAACTGCCAGATCACGTCTCTTGCGTGCTTTTTTCGTATACAAGATCGCTTGCACCCACAACAGAGTACTACGATAAACTCGTGGCATTACATGATCCTGATAGATTGCCTAAAGAGCCTAATTCTAACTCTAAAGGAATCAGAGCGAAGAATACCTTGGCTTAATGGAAAATTCTTCTCTATCTCCATTTTTATACTCACATGGCGTTGATAGCTGGGACCCCGAAGGGGTAGAAAATGCGGCACATTTATGTTCTGCCTACACTCAAAACATAATTTACCCAACCGCTAAGTCCGAATTCCTATTGAAATAAAATATTATTGCATTTAATGGCATCGCATGTCTATTCGGTTGAAGTCATTGCAGTGCGCAGCGTATCGTTTAAGGGGGAAACACGGTTTTGCGAATTTTTTTTCTCAACATTTTTTATCGTCTTAAATGAACACTTTTATGGTAGACCGAATGCGTCTCAAACTTTAGATTTTTCAAATGCAATCATTTCAAAATATTTCAAAATTATCGCTTTATAGTAACATTATCTACTGAAGCACGTAGAACTTTTTTGTACGGTAAACTTTAACTGATTATATAGGGAATTGTAAAGATATATTTGTATACCCACCACCAAAGGCGGAGGGTATATTTCATTCTGTCATTTGGTGTGTGACTATCAAAACAGTATATATATTCTCGATCAGCATCAAATTTGGAATCGATTTAAGTATATCCGTCTGTCCGTCTGTCCGTCTGTGTAATGTCTGTGGTAAACATTCTGGTGGCCGCAAAAATTGAAATATCGGCTTCAAGTTTGCAGATACTTTTTGCGTGCAGATTGGGCACGGCCGAATATGATTTTTTTTTGTTGAAACTTCAAGAATTCCGCCAAAGGCTCTGGAGACAGAGAGAGTCTTGCAGCTGCGAATCGATTAAAGTTTTAAGTTAACTATGTTACGTATGCATTCTACGAATTTCTTTGATGTTTAATTTTGTATGTCACCAAAGCAATGTGAAATTCAGTCTACTTTCATTCTATGGGTATAAAACGACTTTTTTTTCCGTACAAATCTGTGCAATTTATTATTGCATTGTTTATGCTCCTCCTACGCACACAAGAAACAAAAACTCTAATATTACAGGGACCATACCATGCACTAACTCATATATAAGTACAAATTTACATAATAATGCGCTACTTAACGAAAAAACGCATTTAAAGACATAAATATTTTGTGCCCATATTTATGTAAGACGTAATGATTCTTTAAAAAAAAATACGAAAAGAAGGGAATTAACTGGTTTGCCACTTTACACTTAAACTATGATTGCGTTCTTTTTCTTTTGTTTCTGATTCTGTTTTTTTCTTTTTTGAAAATTTAACCGTTTTTTCGTCTCATTTTTACATATTCCAGACATAAGTATTTATAATTTTAAAGACTTTATTATCCCCAAGTACTTTGGCTCATTTATATGACACGCGTTGCTGTCTTTCATGCATATTTATATTTTTCTCCTCGACATGATAGGATTTTCAAGTCAATTCCAAAGGTCGCGTGTCTACAAAGCAACCATAATTTTCATCCCACTTCTTATAGTTTACATTACTCTAAGACCTTGTTGTGTTTGGAGATATTTTTTTCCCTTTCTTTTTTTGTTTTTATTTGTTAATCTATTGTCAACTCGGGTTCATTTTTATTTTTGCTTCATGGTCACGTGTTCCACGCTTTGATGTCTGCTTTCAATGTGGGATATGGTGTTGTACGTTGATATTTTGCAATCGTGTAGTACTTGAAGCATTTTTGACCGCAATCAAACTGTAGCCAATTTTCCTCATTCATTCGGGTGTTAATGAGTTGTAGAGGTGTAAGTGCATATAACAATGGATTTGGGTAAAACAAATGTTGCTTTGCTACAGCGCTCGAACAATAAAAACTCTGACCATAAAGTAAAAAAAAAAACCTTTTTTGCACCTCATATCGCGTACATTTGATAAATGAAATTATCAAGGTATTCAAAAAAGTTGAGTCAATTTTGCTTTGAACTGAATTTCATGAGTCAGTGCATTAAATGCAAAATTCAGCAAAATTTTCTCTTTTTCGTTTGAAAAAAAGGTCATGTCCTTTTCTGTCATGCAATTGTAACGAAGCCATCAAGTGTTCGAAGTTTGCTAATTTTTTCTGCCCTTATTAAAACAGGAGTTTTCGAAAAATTGATTTCAACCATATGTGCCTTCTTGTTTATATTTTTTCTTTTTAATTTTTAACATTAAAAAATAATAGACTGATTACTCATATGTTCTTAAAATATTGTTAGAAAATCGTGTCAGTATTCTTTCATTCAAGACGGTGATCAAAAGCAAGGAGATTTTCGTGTACATTCTCACTGAAGGGGGACATCGTGAATTAGCCGCAAGGTAACTATGGTTTTCTCACTTGTTTTATATACGAGCTTATCTTTAAAATGAAACTTGATCTCTCTCTCTCTCTCTATTTCTCTCTCACTACTCCTTTTTATTTCTCCCTCCCTCTCTCTCGCCTCTACATTTCTTCCTCTCCATATTTCTATCTTTCTCTCTCTCTGCCCCTTTCTGTTTCTCTTTCCCTTTCTCTCTCCACCCTATTTCTGCTTCTCTCTCACGCTCTATCCCTGCGTCTATTATTATCTTTCTCTATTTCGCTTTCTCTCTGTCTTTGCATCTCTCTTCTTCGGTCTCTCCTTTCAATCAATAAATCAGACTTAACGTAATGACTTTTGTTTACTCTCTTTCTCTGACTGTGTATATCTCTTTTTCTTGCTTCTTTTTCTCTTTCTCTTTAGCCAGAGTTTTCTTTTAGATTTTATGAAAATACTGCAAAATATCACGATCGGATACGAATTTTGCAAGTAATTCTATCTTGGTGTCACTTAGACAAATTTAAGTCGTATGGACCTAATCGCGATCGTATAGAAAATTTATTGATAATCTGCTTGCAAATTCATACAATGAAGTCAAAAGCAATCATGGCATTGGTCCTATTCCAGTTTGAATTTATCTTGCGTTTGACATTTGTGCCGTTATCGCTGCAGGATACTCCGCCACCTTGAACAACATGTTGCGAAGCTCATTTAATCTTTTAATAATTTCTTTAAAGGAGTTTTAGTCTTCCTTCCGATGTTCATGTATACTTTAAAGATGGCAGGCGTAATCATTGTAGAATTGTTCTTATGTTACGAAGCTGGAATTATCGTTAATGATCTCTACCAGGACAATGAAAAAGAAAAACTAATAATGAAAGGAAGAAACAATCGCGAAAAGCTTTTCATTCTCCTCGGAATGTCAATGTCAAATTTAAAGGGATTAGACACTGTTGTCTTGAATGGTATAATCCAAGTTTGGACCTCAATTCAATTATGATCGCTGCAGAGATTATCAGTATTCTGCTGTGGTCAACTAACACAGATTCTTTGTTTGTTGCTTCCTTGCTTTCAGGTCAAAGTGGCTCTAGCTCCTGGTCCAGTAAATGTTTCGATGATCTGTCTGTTTATATTGACAAGGACATTACGCTAATCAAGAACTATACATTCTCCTGCTGTGCACTTTTCTAACAGTGATAACAGCGATGCTAGAATTTTCCTGGAGAAGAAGTAGTAGTTTTCCAAAAAAGAGAGAGACGACGATGCCCTAGAAAATTTTAATTTTTTCTCGAAAAATCTAAATTTTCAGTATGCATTGGATGGCTTTTGCGGTCCAATATATTAGAATAAGCTTAGAGGTGAAATTTACCTTTAGATTTATATGACAAGAAATACTCAAGAGAGTGTACAAAGAATAACAATTAATTATTTTAACTCATAACGGCTTTTCATTGCCCATAACAAGGTATCGAAGTTCCATGAAAGATTTTCAAACAAATCTACGTAAATTCAGTACATTTTCCTCGCTGGTTCAATATGACAGTTTTATGGCATAAAGACAAAATATTTGAACATTCAAGTAAATCTCAAATAATAACAACCGTAAAAGACAAAAATCGTCATAAATATTTCGATGACTTTAAGTTGAGCTGAAAAACAAACTAATCAAAAAGTTCTCTCAAATAGATGACAAAAACAAATATTTAGAGCTTCGAAATCGAGCCGGTGGTGGTGGTGGTTTTTATACTGTTCACAAATGTTCAAAAAAATGTCTAAGAGAAGAGTAGATAAACGATGACATTACCAGCCAAGATATCAAAGATGTGATCTAAAAAAAAACAAGAAAAAAAATAACATAAAAGGAAAAAGTTTTCCTTAAAAGCAACAAAACAGTATTCATTACGCATATACTTGGTTTTGTTTACACACTTATACATGATTACGCATGAAAAAAACGCAATCACCAGCAAATGTAGAAACTGGGATATAAATATAAGAAGATTTGTTGCTTTCATTTGGGATATAAGAGAAAAGAAATAGAAAGAGAGAGAGGAACGAAACTAAACGAACCGTATATCAACATCAATTACTGCATTAACTGAATGAACACTGGGGTAGAAATCGAAATAAAATCAGCGTTGCAAACACGCAGGACGCACGCTTTACAAATATTCTCATTTTAAAATTGTATGAGAAAGAAACAAGACACGCTTTCATGACAGAATTATATCAAATTTTATTAACAGACCACTTGCCGGCATACGTATGCCCTATAAGGTATTTATTTACTCAAGTATTCCCGGTATAGAAAAGTCAAGAACTCTTTATTTTTTCTTTTTTTGTACAAACGGCTTAATGTTCATATCGAAGTGCGCAGTCATACATTTACTCATACTCACAACTCATGTCATTCGTATCCAGCTGTGAATGTTTTGATTTGAAGGCAAATTTATATAGATTTGCAAATCAACGTCAGTTACAAAAAGATTTCTGTTACCATAAAAAGGTAAGGGAAGACAAATGTAAACAATAGTAAATTAGATTAATGAGAAAGAAGAAAAGGTGAAAAATTAAAAAAAAAAGCATAAAAGAATTTTAAGGTAAAAGGAGGATTACACTAGATGTCAGTGCCTTGGGTTCATCATAAGAGTAAGAGTTTTTTTTGCGAAAAACATTGTGTTTTCAGAAAACACATGTGCTGGCAGGAGCTTGACATCATTTGTTTTCCGCCACGGCTAGCCCAGTTGCCACTCACTATAGAATTAAATTAAAAAAATGAAAATTTGAATCTGAAATCTAAATCATAGGTAAACCATTGTCTGTCCGTTGGTCCCAGTCTTTGTTTATTATCCTCAAATTCTGGTTAAACCAGGTGTGCGATTTTCCTCACCATTTCCCTTCCATACATAAAAATTTACACAACCATTATACAAAAAGGATATTTCTTTTTCCTTCTTTATTTTATTTAATATTCCATGAGAAAATTATATTTAAAAAAAAATCTACCTAGCTATATGTATAAAAGTCATGATTGATGTTGTTGTCCTGCTTGATCATATGATGTCCGCAATTATTTTTGTTCTCTATATGATGAAATGGTTGCTGTGCTCGCTGTTGTTGTTTCTGTAGTTGCTATACGTAGATTGTTATTGTTATTGATGTGAAAGCTGAGCAAATATAATCCTTGTAATAGAATATAGTGCAATAATTCAAAATTTCTTTTTTTTCTTTCAAAAAAAATATTTTTAAATAATAATTTCACAAAATTATGATTTATATCACTTATCGTTTCAAATGTCACGATTTTGTTTTATTGATTACTTTGTCTCTAAAAAAGGGTCAACGCAAGGTAATGGGAATACATATAAATTATATTTAACTTTCTGATTTATATCGAAATCAACTAAAAATTAATTTTTCTTCCCCTTTTTTTTGCAATTTGTTACAATTATTTACATATATATAGGTTTTAAATAAATGTACATTTTCAGGAATTATAGTAGCGTTCCTTATCGCTTCTACAATAACCAATCTATTGGTAAACGTGTCTTTGACATATAAATTTTCTTTAATTCAAATATTGTTTAATTTAAATGTTGTATACTATAATTCTTTTTAGCTTTACTTTTTTTTGTCACCTATTTACTTCTGAGCAATTTTTTCCTTTTTTTTCCTCTTCTTTATGTCTTTTTTCCATTTCTTATAAACCGTAGACTCTTATAATCATTTGCCAAAAAGGATTTTTCCGCAATTGTTTCACATAACTTTGAACAATATCATGATCGAACTCGCTCTTACGACACCATTATCACGACCGACTGCGATCATCTTTACTCTCTCTTTCGTTTGTACATTTAAAGAAGCCACCCTTATTATTTAACACAGACTAACTTCGGATATTCTCTCTTTATACGGACAAAAAGGACAATTTTCTCTCTTTTGATACTTCTCTTCTTTTGCAAATATCAGGTAGAAAATCACACGATATTTACAAACGAAGGCAAGATCGAAAGGGAATATGCGATTGGCAGTATACTGCTATCATAGGTTTGGTAACTTTCAAGAGCAAAAGGGACAAACGGACAACGGTTTTTATACCCTACAAAAAAAAATAGACATCTACGCGGACGTTACGCACAAAAGGATCTAAATCACTCTCTAAACATATATTTTTTTAGCCACAACCCCGGTAGAGAGCAATGTGCTACTTTTGTTTTTACATTCGTTATTTCAGGGGAAACACGCAACAAACATCGTTGACTACGTATGACACCTCAGTAGTTTTAATTTGTGCGATCATCTATCTTTATTGGTTAAGTGTGCTTGTAATATATCAAAAATGTTCTTAAAAAACGGACATCTTGCTCATATATTTTTGAATCAACTCCGTACATGCGATTAAGCTTAAATATTGGCGTGATCTGCCGAGAAATTCGCGTATTATAACTAGACAACTCGAACAATAAGCCGAAATGTAAGCGGTGATCTGCTTACTTACTAGAGAGCATTAGTGCGCCAAGATTTAAATCATTGGCCGTATCGAAGGTATTTCGACTGAGTGACGAGCAAAAGATGTTGGAGTTTTTATAACTGAACGGAAAGTATTGCATTGTGTTCTCGGAATATAAGTGAACTTTTTGCTCTCCTTAACTCCTTGAAGATACGTGGTAGCATTAGAAGCAAAAACAAGGCCGATCAATTGCAGAAAGACTGGGTGATGTTCTAGACAATATCAAGCAAAACTTTACTTAATTCCTACATAGATATGCATTCAGCAAATTATTTCAAAAATACAAACTTAGCTACTTAAAATGCATCAATACTCCAACAATCGATGCTCTGCACACTGAACACGTTATGCTCAGACCTTGCTCCCGTTGCAAATTTTTAAACATACCTATAGGTATAAATTCTTGAATTTTCTCGTTTCTGCTCAGCACCGTTCTCATCCTAATTGTCTGAAATTGTCGCCTGATCTTTAGTTAAAATATCATATAATATTTTCTTCCTTGAATTTTCCTCGTAGGAATGATCCGAATTTCACGAATTGTTTCGATAGTGATAGCCCGTACTCGTTGCATTTTATCATTTCTTACTTTATATTGACTTCTATAATTCTTTAGGGTGTAAGCCTATTTTGTAGCTTCTCCATAAAGCTGTACCGTAACGCTTCCATGCTCATGTGTACTCGGTGTGTATGAATCATTATCAGATGGGTTTACGTTTCGATCAGACTGCACAGAACATAAAATACTATTTACGTAATAGACTGCGATTATTTTAAATACATGAGCTACGTGTTTGCTTCTTTCCAATGTGTCCTAGTAGCTCTCAAATTGACCTGGGTTGACTAGTAAGGGATAACCGGTTTTTTCACTTTGCCCAAGCTCGATTGAGCGTAGTCGAAGTGTTCAGACGTGTTTGCGGAGAATTGTTAATCGTTCATTCGGCTACTTAGTGGTGTATTTCCGGAGTGTTTAATTTGTGCTAAATTATACCAAACGGAGTGGAAATTAAGTGAAACCAAAGCTGAATCCACAGTTACAAAAAAAAAAAATTCTGTAATTAATTATAAATATAGTCTGCCTAAAATAGTGAAAACAATAATTAATTATTTGTAATTAATTAAAGGCAAGTGAAAACAATAAAAATGTGAAAAACCAATAGAATTGTATACTGTAACTGTTAAAATGGCGTCTGATGAATTTACCGGCGCCTGGTGACTTTTCTGGTGAAGTACTGTCGGCGGTGCGGTTGTAGTCAGCTGATTGAAGATCCAGCGGTCGACAGCATTGCAATTTTCTGTCTTACCTCAGCTGATCGTCGGCAAGACAGTGCACAACATTGCCATATCTGGCCTGCGAGTGAGCAAAGGCACGGCATTGTCATTGCCGGTTTGTGCCGTCGATTGTTGGTGCTAAGACACAGTTCCGAGTTGTCTTGAGTTTTTATTCTGCTCGTTGCCGTTTGTGGTGACACTTTGCCGAAGAAATGCATGGCAACGGTGTCCGCATCTGAGTGGGAGGTGGGAGGTGCCCAAAACCGTGGTCATACCTGATCGATCAGAAACAACGGACCCACCGTAAAGTGTTGGGGTTGGCCAATGAGTATGAGGCCATATTGTTCGACCTCATGTAGGAAAATGCGTGCCTTAGAGGCCGCATTGACGGTTTTGAGGCTCGCGGAAGTTGTTTGCCTCTTGTGGGTGCGGCGTTGGGTGTGTGGGTTTATGACCTGAAGTCAATCCGCGGAGGTGGGGCGATGGTTCGTGCCCCGTCTGTGGCGGAGAGGTCAAAGGTTGTGGTCTGTCCTAAATTCGGGGAAGTCGGGCTTGATGTGTCCATTGGTGACAAAATGGGCCCGAAGGTGATTGTAAACAACCCTGATAAAACCCGACTTCATGGAGGGGCTGTATGAACTCAACTCGAAAGAGTTGATGTCGTGGGAGGACTTTAGGAAGCGTGTCCGCATTACCTCCAAACCATGGGAGGTGTCCGATGGACGCACCAATGTTATGTTGGAGAGCTGTAACACAGTTATACAGTCCAATAGGGTGTGACCAGTGTAAGGCTTACGTTAAGTGAGTTCCTTTTCCGATGCGCCCGTTTGATGAGGTACCGGTGTGCTAACGCTATTTGAATTTTGACCATATGGTCAAGGAAGGTAGAGAAAAACGGGTAGTTTGTAGACACTGTGGCCAATCTGGGCACAGAGCCAGTGTGTGCATGAAAGCCGCACACTGCAGCAACTGCGAGTTCAAGTCAAGACCGGCAGGACATTTAATGATGTCATCAGCCTGCCCGATATACAATAGTAGGGTTGCGCGGGTAGCTGCTCGGCATTAAAATGGCCCTGCTCATTTTGCAATATAACTGCAATGGTAATTATGCGGCGCTGTGTGAGCTGGGTCAGTGCATGCGTGAGGTTAACAGTGGTTTCGCGCTAGTGCAGGAACCGTGCGCGCCTGGGGTCGAGATACATGGCTTGCCTACGGGTATAGGTATCTTTTCCGCTACTGATTGTGGCGCCGCTATGACTATGAATGATTGCCTTGGTATGAATGTCAGAGCTACCCTCGCTAGTGTCGGTAACCATGGTGTTTGTGTGTCCGCTGAGCGCCCCTTTGGACGATTGTTCCTTGCCAGTCTCTACTGCATATATAGATTCGGTGCTAACCTTTGCTGATGGTACCCCGTTAGTTCTTGGTTTGGATGCTAATGTCTGCTCCCCTCTCTGGTTCAGCAAGATGCATGGTCGTGAAGCGGGTCCTCCGAACCAAAGGAGAGGTGAAGTTTTGGCCGAATGGTGTATATCCAGAAATGTACACGTGTTGAACCTAGCAAATGGTTTACGTTCAACGGTCTGATTGGAGCTTTTGACATTGATGTCACTTTAGCCAATGGAGCTACTATGGATGGTTGCTTTCTCTTGGGAAGTGGATGGGGGTGAGTGACCGTCAAATAATTAAATTGGTGGCCGGCTATGTCTCTCGGGTATCCACTCAGTGTGACATCAAGCGATGGTGCACTTCCGGTGTTAATTGGGATAATTACGGTTATCATATTAGGGATGCGGTTTCTTCTGTTCCCCATGGGATTTTTGTTAATAAACCATTGGATGAGGAGGTTGACCACATCACTCAATCCGTCTGGGGTGTAAACGACTTGCTCCTCAGGAGAAGCTGCAACGTTACTCAAAGGGGGATCTGTCTACTAAACATAGAATCGTCCTTAGCCTTTGAAGGCAATTTCAAAGAGCGAGACGGTTCACAAGTAGGGACATTTCCCAGATTGGCGTTGACTATCTGTTTATCGGATTGTGAGAGGCCGCAGACTTCTTGAAGTCAGTGGTATTAGTTGCAATGGTACTACACTAACCACATGGAGGGAGTGTCTGCAAATTTTAATAGGTAATTTCTTCCCTGGGATTAGTGGGGAGGTGTATTCATTTAGTAGGATTGTGTCTTCACCGTCATCCTTCGAGGAATGGGAAATCAATATGGCTGAAATTAGAGCCAAAAGATCGCCAGGTTTGGACGGAGTAACTGGTGGCATGGCTAAAGCCATCTGGAAGGTGATTCCTGAATATCTGTTTTCAATTCATAGCACTTGTCTAATGAAAGGTTGCCAGGATGGTTATTCTTCTCAAGTCGCCCGATAAAGAGGGGGGGCGACCCTTCATCGTATCGTGGTATTAGTCTCCTTCCTGTACTTGGAAAAGTACTGGAAAGGATGATGATTTATAGACTGCTGGAGTATTCCCGTTTGTGTTTGTCTGATAAGCAGTTTGATTTCCGCCAAGGGCACTCTGCTGATAATGCCTGGCTACATGTGCAAAGATGTGTCGATGCATGTGCAGAAAATTATTTGTTAAGGATATTTGTCGATTTTAAGGGTGCGTTTGATCACTTGACCTGAGAAAGTGCGCAGTCTAGACTGGGGGAGGTAAATTTCCCTGAACTAAACCTCTGGGCGAGTTATTTCTCCTACAGAAGCGCTTGTGTTGTCGGTCCTACCGACACCGTATTTGGGGATGTGTTTAGGGGCTGTCCGCAGGGGTCCATATGCGGTCCATATGTATGGAACTTCATGATGGATTCCCTGTTAAGGCAACTGGATTAAATGTGTAACGTCACTGCATATGCTGGCGATCTGCTCATCCTGGTTAAGGGCCGTTCCAGGCTTGCGCTTGAACAGCTTGGGGGTAGGGTAATGTCAGTGGTTGCTGAGTGGGGACGTAGTGTAGGTGTGAATGTTTCACTGGAGAAAACTGAGATGATGCTACTGAAAGGTAGCTTCTCGCTCAGTAGGCATCCAGTGATGAGGTTGAATGGTACTAGCCTTAGGTATTCGACTGTTGTCAACTACCTGGCTATTAATATGAGTGAGAGGATGAACTTCCTCCCTCACTTCGTTAGAGTACGGGAGAAACTTGTGAATGTGGTAGGACCGATTCGTCGTGTCCTACGTAATGATTGGGGCCTAAGCAGACATGCTGTTCGAATCGTGTACCGGGGCCTATTTGTCGCTTGTGTGACTTATAGATATCGAACTGCTATGTCTGTGGCTGGCCGAAATAAACTGTTGAGCTGTCAGTGCGTTATGCTTCTGGTATGTTACCCGTCTTCAGGATTGTTTCAACGGACGCTTTACAGGTTCTGATGGGTGCCGCTCCCTTGGACCTCGAAGCTGTACATATTGCTACTGCTTTTGGGATAAGGAGGGGTCGGCAAATAGGACCGACCGACTGGGATAATGTTGATGAAGTAGAGAGACTTTATTTGAGGAAGCGTAATTCGCTCTTAGTGAATCGTGTCCGTGCCATTTGGCAATCTCGTTGGAAGAATAGTTCAAGTGGGAGAGTAACTTTTCACTTTTAAACGGTAGAGATTGGAATAGACCTCGCCCTGCCCAGTGAGAATACTTTGCCCATGCGCAAGGTATAGACTGGTTCCTTCCTATACCTTCGTGTACAGTTCTTCTATCCCATAACTTAGTCAAGGCTTGGATAGTTATTCTTCATATTTTCTATTCTCACTCATCTGGTACCACGGGTGTCAGGAGCCCCCAGGAGCTTCGGCCTGATAAGGGAAACGGCTCAGTGCGGGAGTTTCGTAGTGGCTGTGATTAGTCCAAATCGCGGGAAGGGTCAGCTCGCTGGCTCGAATGTGGAGTTGCATTGCAACCGGGTGCTTGACCCATGGAAAGGCGGAGGTTTTCCCATACCGTGACTCCATCTGGAACTCAAGACTGTACACCTGAGGCGCTGAGTGTGCGTTTTCACACTCCGTGTGCCATGGGGCATCGTGGGGTTAAGTCTTCACGGCCGGAACTCACGTTAAACCACTAGAGTCTGCCGCGACTATAGTTATAAATGCAGACCCAATTACAGTTTACCTAACTTTACAATCTGTTAAATTCTTTACATAAATTCATTGGCTTAAACATACTTCATAATAATCCGAATTTCTACCGAACGTAGATTTCCTGACATCCTTTTACGGCTTTCCTTAGATATAAGAAACTTCATCAGCTTCCTAAAGGACTTTCGGATAAATATGATCTAATTGACTTTGGAATAAAAAGAGTAAGAATAAAAAAATTAAGTATTCATCGAAAGCTTTCAATATGTTCCGGAATGAGCAGTTACTACTTCTCACCAAGATGAAGAGATATCCTTCTTACTAAAGTGCAACTTCAAATTAATGCACCCGTATAAAATCGCTTAGACGTAAATCATTACATTTCAGTCTTAGACGTATTGTAATATAATCATTTGCGGAGCAAAAATCAGTTGTTATGCCGTCTGGATACGTGAAATAAAAAATAGCTTTTAACGGAATCATCAAATAATGTCAAAGTATCTGTAAAAGGAAAGCAACTCTACTTTTCGGTTAGTAGGACATGATTCACAAAAATTTGTCCACAATCTATGATTGCTATAATAGAAATAAAAAAGGTTTACAAGTATTTGTCTACTTTTCGGTTAGTAGGACATGATTCACAAAAATTTGTCCACAATCTATGATTGCTATAATAGAAATAAAAAAGGTTTACAAGTATTTGTCTTTTTCAAATATTCTTGTTGAACCTCATATAGATTCTTTAACGCTCTCTCTGATTTCTATCATATTTTTGATCACCTTCCCTCTCCCTTTTTGCGTGTTCTCTTTCTTTCCCTTTCTCTCTCTCTCTCCCATTCTCTCCCTCTCTTTCTCAATCTCTCTTCCTCTTGCTCTCTTTCTCTCTCTCTCTATTTCTCTCTCCCTCTCCCTCTTTCTCCCTTCCTTTATTTGTTTTTCTTCCTATTATATATATGCACTCACCTAAACCTTCTTCTTCTAATAATAAGTATACACACCTACATTAAGAAAAGTCATTACTTTTTGTAATTCTCTTTATTTCTCTTTTTTTTAATAGCTTCAATAGCTTCAAGTCACAGCGTGACTATATCAAATGTTTTTCATTGTAGACTCTATTCATTTATTAACTTTATTTGTAAATTGACTCATTTAAGCGCGTCTGCCGTCTGAATGCAACAGACCAAGTTTGAAAATAAACTGAATTTACCTGTTGCAATCACAGACAAAAGTTTTCACAGCATAAAAATGAACACAGATAGCCAAGATAAAGCATGCAGACATATAGACAGAATCCATTCGAAAATATATGAAATTATTTTTCTCTTTTTTTTTTGTGGTTTTAAAATGATCCCGATCAACTTAAGAATAGGCCGGCAACTAACGGTAACCTGAGCAATTCCTTTTAAAGGTCTTTTAAATGGTAGGTAATACATAATCACTTTCAGCTGCATATAGCTGTTGTCCAGTTAGTTACCATTTCTTCTGCAACTATTGTACTAACATGCGGAGCCAAACGACACCAGCGTTTGAAAGAAATATTCGACACGCGTTCTGAGTAAAGCATGCTTTGACAAACTGTTCGAAAATTGTACGGAAAGTGATTTGTTAACGATTGAGGGTCGATAGAGAAGTTATGACGATACGTTGAAATTGTTTAATCAATCGTAAGCACTTAAGCGAAACCTTTCTCCTTTTCTTACTCACATAACAGAAATTTTTTTCACAAAAATGTTACACCCATTAAGCAGAAAACTATGATATAAATTCATTACTTGATATTTTATATTATTTCCGTTTCCTAATTGAATCGAATTAAGTCCAAATGACTTTTAAAAGAAGAGAAACTAAGGTTTTAACAAACGTTTTAATGTTTCCGACAACCTAACAATATAGAAACATCTTGTGAAGGGTGAATCGTTAAACCACTCATAAAATGCCGCAAAGAGAAATCAAGTATACAGTTAAGCGTGTGAGTAATCTAACAGATGTTGATAATGGACAATGTTTACGTATGATACCGAATGTTTATTATTGATAAAGAACACAAATTAACGTTTGTTGTGTATTTCTATATTAAACATAAAAGAATTCTCATATTTTCAAATTTCATTAATGTGTGGTAAAGAAAATCATTTATTTATATACATAATACCTACTATTCTGTATATATATATATATATATAACAACATGTACATCAGTAACATCGTGATGAGGGGAGAATTGCTGATAGTTTTTTTTTGCAAAATTGCAGAATAATATAATCAGTGATAGATGTGAATTAACGAAATAAATGATTACTTTATTTACCTTAGATTATGTATTCTCAGGCAAATTTTTAAGTAAAAGATAGCATGCGATTATAACAGAATAATTGAACGCCTCCAGGATGACATCACAAATCACCAATAAACTTTTCTTTTTGCAAATCAGAATTTTTTGATTAACATGTTTTCTTTTTTATTTACTTATTTCTTTTGTTTTAAAATTGTTATGTTATTTTATAGATTTATAGCAGCTAGATTTTCATATACGACAGGCAATAAAAAATATATCAATCACCCTTTACAATCATGTGCATGTTTCATAGGTGATATAAGCCGATGGTTATTTATATTAAGAGGTTAATGAAGGTTCGTGTTTTTCTAAGCCGAAATAAGAAGGCAAGCATTAAAAGTAAGAGAAGAAATATGGTATCGAACGATCGCCGAGTGCAGATTGATTAAGGCATAAGCAATCTTAGAGGCGAAACTAATTAAAATGCTCTCATCGAGGAAGGCCGACTAACAAATACTCTACAAGGCTTCGCGTAATTCCTATTTCTCAATTTCTAATCCATCATTCTTCATTTTTCTCAATTATATCTACTGTATTAAGGCATGCTTTCTTGTAAGACACACTGGGAGAGAAGTAGTCATGACTTACTACATTAAATTTATACGATAAATCATTGCTATGCCCTGGAATGGTACAAACTAGAAAGATTAAGAAAGACCTATTGTTTATTATACCGAACGATTGAAGATAACTTTCTGAATTGATTTAAGTTTGTCTGTCTGTTATTCGATAACAGGCCGCCATATTTGAGATATTTCGACAAAAATTGGTCTACTGACACGTCTTGGCTCGAGGACGAACGCTCTTGAGAACGGATCCGATCGGACATTTTTACGACCACCTTGTATATAAACTGTCCCCCATTTGAGAAGAGCCTTTATTTAACCAAAATCCGTAAAGACTAGTATTCTGGTAAATAAAATAAAACGGAAAAATTTGGACTACATTGAACCATTTTTTGAATCACCTTCCGTATAATCTATCTTATAAAAGTAAAAAGATGTATATTTTAATATTTTATGATGAAGACGAGTTCATGGTAGTAATTTGCCATAAAAGATAAAGAAAGAAGATGGTAACTTGACATAAAAATTAATTGCACGTAATTTGGATAACTTAGACCTTTTTTTTGGGTAACATCACAATATTTACTTTTCGTGCTTTCTCGCTAAAGTAATTGAACAGTGACATTACCAAAAATGGTGTAGGTTAGCCAATGGTCGAGATCGGCCGACTGTAATGTTTTTACGTGCTTTATAGTACATCGGAAAATACTGAAAGTATTTTATTACCATATAAACCATATAAAAATGTATTTTGGCCTCACATATGACATAAACATGATCCAATCCATTTAATATAATATATTTAATACAATAACCACATTGAAAGACAAAAAGCAGACAGAGAGACAAGTTATCAACTCAGAAAATAATCCTGAATCTATCGATATAATAAAAGATAACTATATATTTAGTCCTTCTGAGTGTTATATGCGCAAAAAATTTTTTCATCACAAGCATTGTAGTATACATTGTAAAAGGGGTCAAGGTAAAAGATAAAAGGGTAAAAGGTGTTGTCCGCGTTGTTCGTCTCGTTTCCGTTGACCGCGTTGTTCACATTCTTCACGTTGTTCGCATTATTCACGTTGTTCACATTCTTCATGTTGTCCACATTGTTCACGTTTTTCACATTGTTCACGTTGTCCACATTCTTTACGTTGTTTACATTCTTTACGTTGTCCACATAGTTCACGTTGTCCACATTGTTCATGTTGTCTACCTTGTTCACGTTGTTCACCTTGTTCACGTTGTTCACCTTGTTCACGTTGTTCACCTTGTTCACATTGTTCACGTTGTTCACATTGTTCACGTTATTTACATTCTTGCTTCTTCGTTGTCTTACAGATTGTTTGAATGTTTTAATTAAATATCGAGCACTCTTTCGTGTTTGTTGAGACCGGTAGATATTCTTGATCTTGTTCTAGACCGTTTCAAGTTTATAATTGATATGTTCTAAGTCGTTAAACGTTACATTTTAATCCTTTCAAAAAGCGTTTTAGAAAATTTTTTGTTTGCCTTTTTAAAGGAAGAATCGGAAAGTTTTATAGCATATTTATAAACATATATTTATAAACATATTCTCGAAAAATATTAGTTACATTTGATATATTTTGTTGCATACCATACTATATATGTACACGCCTCTATAAATACATATTTGTAAGTCCATATGTTGTTTATAAAAAGTTGTTATATGAAATGTTGCTGATTTATGATTGCCTTTAATTAAAAAACTTAAGTGCAATGGCAAGATTTGTTGAAAAAAAAACTTATGGAAAATAATTAACAACGTCCGTTCAATACTTAAATAAACTGATACACTATTAAAAAAAGTAGCTGGCGTTAAGCTGTGTCGATGTATTTACCACCTACACAATAATCCAAGAGATAGATAGTAGGATGGACCTTCCGAGATGTATACCATATCCAAACGTCCAATTAAATCCGCAGAAATCAGGTAGCCCAAAGGAAGATTCCTCCTTGTTCGGTGAGTATCGCGGTGGTTGGAAAATGGGAAAATCCTCTAACTAGAGAGAAATTCTGGGCTATACTTAGTGAATGTTTATTCTGGATCCTCGTGGGGGTTGTTTTACTGCTTGAGAGACATTGATGCTGAAAAATACACCTGCGCTTAGGTGCACCGAGGGCTTAGGCAAGTGACCACGTAAAATCTCTGGTGTCATCTGGGATGCACTAGTAAAAGTATTTAATTGCCTTATTCTCTAAGAATTGCTATTAAGGAGTATATGAAAAATAGTTGAGCAATTCAGTTAGTTTTTCGCAGTGCGTTAATCTAGTAGAGAAAGCGGAGAGCACAGACCAGGCTATGTCAGTGTCATTTCTGCCATTGCATATATCTACGGCATAGCTCACCCTGGATAACTTTACCGGAAATTGTATTGAAGACTAAGTTAAACTAAAGCTTCTTAAACTAAACTAAACAGCTAAACTAAACTAAAAGCTTCTTAAATAATCTAAAGCGCTACGGGGTTTCAGGATGCCCACTCACCTGCACTGATTAAGAGAATCTCTTGCAATGCTTAGCTGCTTGGGGTATGTTGAGCCAAGATAACATTGCTTGGGAAAACCTGTTGTAACAATGATTAGCTGCTTAGGAGAATGACGGTGACTTCTGACTGCTGCATGCGGCCGTTTAGAGAGTATTATGGCGGCTATTGGGAAACCCCAAAGCGCTTGAGGTATGAATAATGAGGTACACACAAAACCCGAACATATCTGATAGTAAGTTTAATACAGATTAAATCGATCTGGTATTTCAGACCTAGCGAGGCCCTGCAGATATTATATCGCCAGTTATTCACAAGAAGTTAAGCCACCGAGGCTGGTATTCACGTAAAAGCTTTTACAGATTGCTGCGTCAATAGAACGACTCTAGTTAGACAACCAAATCCTGTAAAAGCTCTCCAGCGTAACCCCTAAATATTCTTCAAATTATCTATATTTTCAAGAAATAAATCATGTAAGAGACGTTGATAGTCGAGATTTTATTTGGTCTACAAAATCAGAGTTTATTGCATGTGTTTTCATTTCAGGGCAAAGAAACTAGTTGTAGACAATTTCTAGCACTTACCACCATTAATATCATTTATTAAAATCGGTTCACAGCAGAGATGCACTAGTCAAAGACTTTAAGCATGAGATTAATTTAATGCCGTCATAAAAATAAAAAAATTAAAACTTTTTTTACATTTAAGATAAGGCAAGTCTATGATACTTAAAATGCATATATGGTAAACAAATTAAATTTGTTAACCAATAATTGCTTTCTATCGGGTATCGTGAAATCCACGATCAATGAAAGCCACGATATTTATCTAAAATGTGAAACAATGAATACTTGCGCTGCTCAGATAGTTTGTTTTTCGTTTATTAAGGCCAACAATTTTTCAATTATATTTTAATTGTTTAAACAGCTCACCAAAGATATCTTAACTTTATATACATACAAGAATTGGTTACAAATCTGATACGATTTCCGTTTACTGGTATTCAAATGTGGTTTGAAATCATGTGACATGTTTCTCTCTTAACCGCAATCAATCAATTTTGAAACGTTAAACTCTATCTCATACTAAAGAAGTATTAGACATAGCAGCAAGCAGCTAGAGTTTGTGGAATGGATTTGAACAGCTTGGACAGCTTGTGCAAAACGGAAGCGAAAGATATTAAAATTTATTTCGCTTTGCACACAACACAACTATTTCTCAGCAGCCACAACTTGAGTACTAATAGAATACAAAACAATATATAATACATATATATTAACTTAGTTATCTACACCACAAAAATCTAATTTATTTTACATTTTACAACACTCTTGTGGTCACTCTTCAAAACTGAAGTAGAAATAAACGAAGAAGAAGAATTATGTATATATATAGCCCAAGAGGAATTTTGATCTTCCCTCATCTCAAATCAATAGACAAAAATCTATTATTAAGTATATATTAGGATCTTGGAAAAGTTTTTATCAGTAATTCCTACAGGTAAAAGTGTTATAGTAATGGGAAATACCAGTGTAAGTAAGGGTTGAATTCGAAAATTTGAACTTTCCTCTACCTAAAAAAGCAATTTTTCATTTAGTTTTGTTGAATTGTTCAGTGTATACAGCCGCTAGTCATGGAACGCTTAAAATTACATTTACTACATTCATTGTCTACATTCATTTTCGCATTCACTTTCAACATTCATTATTTGAAGAAATATGCTGTCGAAGCCTATAAAAAACTTCAAGAAGCTTATGGCGTAGCCAATCCATTATATCGCAATTGTTGCTTTTGGTTTTGTTATTTTAAAAGTGATGATTTCGACGTCAACGATATAGAAAAGGATGGAGGGCCAAAAAAATTAAAAAACGACGGAAACTCAATTCAAACTCTCAAAAAGCCTCCCAACAGCTTAGCACTTAATGAATTAACTGTTTCTAGATGTTCACATGCGGTTAAAAAGGCCCCAAGGAGTGGAAAATGGCGCAAAGAAAGCCTAAACATTTTATAAGCACAGAAGTCAGAACCCAGGAAGGATAACTATGCGTAGATTTCTTATAGCTTTTATTGTTGGCAAAATGCCTGCGAAGAGAACGTCTTCTTTTTAACTGCTAAAATGACGATTCGGAGTCCATCGTGGTGACTTTAGTGATCCCGAAAATGCGGGGGTATTAAATATTGAGGTGCTACCTAGGTGCCAGCTGATGTTCCACAAAAACAAGCTTAACTGGCCATGTCTTTTTAATCGATCTGGTATTTCAAGTGATGAGGCTCCCTAGTAATATATAGTATGCCAACGTTGTATACGTTTTTGTATACGTTGTAGCCAAATGTATTGTGAGGACCAAAGTCGAACGCTTGTTCTAGAACATCTACCTTGTACTTTCAAGGAATTTTTAAATAGTTTGGGAGGAGTAAAGCGATTATTTAATACCCCCATTTCTCATAAAACACTTCGCATGACGGCTCTTAATGAAACCATTAGACCAAAACATTGCTCCACCCTTATATTGCGTGGTCTTAAAAAATCTTTGAACGTTCTTGATTGGAATGAAAACTCATCTGAGGTAGAGGATGCTAAAACTCAACAGGATCTTGTAATTCACAAGAGATTTGATAAATTTTTAGTAACACCTCGGGCTAAAAACCTGATGATAAGTGCAGTCATAGAAAAGGGCAATAATTTCGCGAAAATAACTGCAACTGAATTTGATTTCAAGATTAGTCAAAATGACAATGAGCTTTTAGGTGACCTTTTTAAAACGCCTGTTACAACGCTGCGCTTAACAAGTTCTTACATTGAAGAAGAAAAGAAAAAAGCAGAGCAAAGGGATAACATTAGAATAAACAAAATTTGGAAATAAAGCCAAGCAACTCGGCCAAATTTATACGCCAGTAAACCTCCTTAAAGAAGGATTTTAGGAGATACTCAGTCGCTAATGAAGCAGTCAGCTTTCTCACCGTCTGATGTGTTATCAGACTTAAGGAGTGGGTAGAATCTTTGAAAAAGCCTAAAATGTCTCTCATATATATATATATAATAATTGAAAATGTATTTATATTTAATTGTTTATTGTATTATTTATTGTATATTGGAAATGAAAATCATTGATAAAAGTTCAATTTAGTATAACGATACCAATGCCTGCAGTTGTCTAGAGCAATTTTCAAGAGGTCGTAATAACACCCTTAACTAAAATACAGTTTTTACATTTAAAATTTTAAAATCATTAATGAAAATGTTAATAAATCGAAAATGTATTTATATTTAATTGTTTATTGTATATTAGAAATGAAAATCATTGATAATTAGTATAACGAGAGCAATTTTCAAGAGGTCGTATTAACGCTGTTAACTAAAATACAGTTTTTACATTTAAAATTTTAATATCTTATGTTTGTTTATTTTAGTTTACTGCGTTAAACGATATATTGCAGGGCTAATAAGTAAGTCCAAATGGGGGAAAGTCTTGTTCGAAACCAGCTCATCTTATCTTGATTAAGAAGTTGACCGATTGGCAATGTCAATCAGTCGGATTAAGCTAGGGTAGACGAGGAGACGACTCTCTTCCCTTTTGGTGGTAGGATGTAGAGACAGGATTGTGTGTCCTAGTAAATCGGTTCAGGGATTAGGGACAGGAGCCGGACTAGGATTAGGAAGATTAGGGACTGGAATATATGAAGTTGTTTCATTTTGGAAGGTTAATTCGACTCTGGACAAGACTGGCGGTACTGTTCAGGGCATAGAAATACTGTACTACAATATTTTACTAGTGATTTTAGAAATTATCCAAAAAAAAAGCATTAAATATTATAAAGGCAAAGCAAACTTAAAAAAATTTATATATTACTATTAAAAACAAATTTCCGATGATCTTCTTAAGTGTCCCAAAATCGAACTCTGAAGCACAATGTGTGACGTATCATGCAACCAGCGTCTTGAAGACATAATGAATCTCCGTGAGCCTCGGCTTGTCACTTATAATATAGATCGATAATATGTGGCTTAGTCCTACTCATTGAGAAGCGTCTACAATCAAATAATCCATCGCATTAAGATGTATCTATATATATATATAAATAAATATCCACATGAAACCTATAGAGATTAATAGTGTATTCTCTAACAAAGCATTCGTTTTTTCACCAGAAATGCAGCCCGTAACCGCCCTATTCACGCGATTTATTTACCTTTGACTTCTGACTCCGTTTGGGCTCATTTCAAGATTCATTTCAAACAATGGTTCGCAATTTATTTATCCTTTTTTATGCGTTTATATACATCTCTCTGACGGAACTTTATATATTTTACAAACGAAATGATAAACGCTTCACGGTTTTGTCATCTAAAGAAATAAATTTAAGAAAAAAATTAAGTTAATTTTGTTTTGTGTTGAAGTTCATTGACCTACAATTAGTTGTTTTTGAAGAAAAGCAAAAAACAAGTTTAACAAACAACGTCGCAACATTATACGGACGTGAGGTCCACTACAACTTAATTATGGTTTTTATTGGCAAACAAAAAAAAACAAACGAAAAATTATTTCAAGCCATAAAGTTGATGACATTTCAGTTAAATAAAAAACGATCGCTCTTACTAATAGGCTCTGAAATGTGTGTGAACGTTCTTTCCTAAACTTGAATATTACGTCGAATAAAGAAGTTTCGTGACAAAGGAAGAGAAAAAATACATTTCTTATATTTAACTAACAAATCTTGCCAGTTTTGACAGTCGTGTTGACATTCAAAAAAAGGCGGATATCAGCTTTTTAAAAATCACTCACTAAAAGCAAAACATCGTAAGATACACGTGCTTCAATTGTTTGCAAAGAAAAGGAAAATTGAAGTCATGTATCTGCAATTATCAACAGATGGATTTTTGTCGTTGTTCTCATTATTCTCTTCTGCTACGTAAGCTGCCATAGTTGACTAACATAACATGAATTTTTGTCCACATAATTGTATTGTTTGAACCCGCACCTTATACACTTTACGACCCTCATATGAAATCTTTAAACTTAAACTCAACCAAAACTTCTCGTCATAGTGTTACCTACGTTTTGTTCTTCGAAATAAAAGAAATTTTCTTTCAATTTTGTTAAGTAATAGTGGAGAAAATGCAAAACTTAGCGTAGGGATGTATGCAGCACCCAGAAGATAAGAAGATCACATTAAGATAGGCCCCGCATTTTATTACACCGAAGAAAATGATTTTGAATCGATTTAAGACTGTCTGTTTGTCTATCTGTTTGTTATCTGTCCATTTTGTCTTGTGTTCAACTTATGGGTCGCAATTTTTCAGATATTTTGAGGAAATCCGGTATACTGTTATTTTTTGGCCTAAGAGCAGACGCTATTGAAAATGAATCCGTTCGGATCACTTTTTGAATCACTTCCCATATAACCTTTTTTTTATAAAAACTAAGCCTTTATACAGTAAAACGATCTAGAGACTAATGTTTTGCTATATATAAAATAAATGTGAAAAATACCGGATTACACAGAACAATTTTTTGCACCATCACCCATATAATCTTTTTTTTTAAAAAAAGGTAAGCCTTTATATGGTAAGTTTTAATACATTATGATGAAAATGAGTCTGTAATAGTAACTTGAAATGAAGATTAACTTGGACAACACTATAATATATTTATAATCGTGTTGTGTCGTGTTTTCTCACGAAACTAAGTGAAGCATTGAAGGAAAGTGGTGTAGGATGGTTAAAAGTGGGGCTTGGCCGACCGTTATACTTCTAATTTTAAATTTTAAATTTTTTGTTTTTCTAATCTTCTCGACCTCGTAGTTAAAAGCCTTAGGCTTTCTCGAGGTCTAATAAAATTAGCAAGCCTCGGGATGACAATAAAGTATAAAACAAAATTTCAAATTCGAGATCACAAGAAGTTTTTTCGTACGGTTTTGTCATCATTAGTTGGTGAAATGGAGTATTGATGTAACAATGAAAAAAATTATTTTCAGCTGTGCCGAATCTTTTATACTCTCCATCTTTATTTAAAAGAACGCGTGAAAACTAAATTGTAATAGGTGGTCGTAGCACTGAAAAAACTTTCAATGTTTCTGCCAAATTTGAAACCGATATCTTCATTTTTGCGACCAGGAGAATGTTTACCACAAACATGAGATACTTAAGCAACCAGAAAGATGGACAGACGTACCGAATTCCGAATTTCATACTCATCAAGAATATATACATTTTATGTGGTTCCATAGGCATCTTTCTTAACGTTAGAAATATTTTCACAAAAAAATTTAATTTTATTATTGTATTAAACCGAGTGGGCGTAGTCGATCCTTTCCATTTTTGCGTAGAGACTACAGGATTACTAGCGCAATATTGACAATACAGTGGTTCGGTTACTTTCTTCTTGTTCTTCAGCAAGTCTTTACTAAATTATGAATCCTTTAAGAGCATATCAATTCAATGTTAGAAAACAAACAATGTCGTAGTGTAGTTGTCGTAATAGGCACGCTAGGTGGTGACGAGCGAACTTATATTCTCTTACGGACGAGCGATAAGGCTAATAAAAGATGTTCTTCTGACGATTTTAGTTAGGCGTTAAAAATTATATCGGCTGGTAATTTAGAATGATTGTTGTGAGTTGATTGACTTATATCATCTAATTTGATTCTAGGATTCATTACAATTTAAACCCGATGTTAAATTAAATTATGGTATCAAGTGTAGCCAGCATAGATTGAAGTAACTTCTAGGCAGAAAAGGCTTAGCTTTACTAAATTAAATTTCCTAACTAACCACTCAAGACCTAAACAGATTAGCTAGACAAGGGTTAGTCTGGAGTGAATTAGATTTGATTTATTAGACCAGCTAAGCTTATCAATTTAAGCATAGACTTGAGATATTTGCTGGATGTACAGTGTACTTGTATGTTTAAAATTATAAAAAACTTGCGACTTTTTTTTAAAATATATTTTGAAGTTAGTGCACTACTTGCTTACTTACTCGCTTCTACCGGAAGTAATGTATAAAAATTAATCTAAAGGCACGTAAGGCATATTCTGAAGGTTAATACTTCAAAAGCGTTTTTAATTAATTTTTAATATAACATATTTGTATCTATGCAATAATCGGTTCATCATAATGTTAATCAATAATCAAATTTTAAGTAAAAGTTTTTTTGGGAAAAATTACTTTAACCGAGTGTCAGATTTTAACGAGAAAACAAGTTAAAAAAAGAGATTACATTCAACTAACCATTACGGTAGTAAACCGTGAACAACACAAACACGTTTTTTTAAATTTGAATAAGAATTTACATCTAATGCTCTTAAGATGCTTTAGAGATAGAGAACACAAGCGAGCAAAGCTAAAACCCTGCATAATGACTTCAATTACCAATCGGTCGGTCATGATACTCAAACGAACGAAATCTATTATTTTCATTAGATACCAAGTGATGAATAATAATAGCAATCAAACGAACAGAGATTTTTTATTTTTTTTAATGGTATGAAAAAGGGTTTCTCTTCTTCAACTTCCTTTCTTATTTCGATGGCTAATGAATGAAGAAAGCTTTTCATATGAATGGGTTGGTAATCGGCTTAAAGTGAGTTTTTTGTTTTTGTTGAGCTTGAAATGCTTAATCAAAATCTTGACAAACACATGCATGCTTACAATGCCTATTAAATAATATAAATTTAGGGGGAATAAATATAATATCGGAGGAATAGTAATAATAACAACAACAAAAACAATAACAAATTTTTATTATTCATGTAACATATTTAAGTTTCATTTAATTTCTCTGTTAAAATTATTCTTCAATTAAAGCATTCATTTTTGTTATTGTAATTGTGTTGGTGTCTGACCCAATCAAATCGAATTATGGCACTTGGTAGGAAATTGAAAATGAAATTTGAAATGAAATTTGAAGAGATTTCTTTCAAATGTTTTCTGACACGCATACACACGCACACATACAGTCCATATGAAGAACGTGGAAATATTTTAATGATCTTTTCGAAATAAAAAAAATTGTTTTGCTTTTTCCCTACATAAGCAACAAACAAGACACCATAATAAACTCAGAAGAAGCCTGGATATGATAAATGCCCAGCTACTGTTTAACTTGAAGTGACTTTATTCAAGCATTACATTTCTTCCCTTCTCGTTCTCATGTTCTATATAAAGTGAAGTTTTCTCGAGTCGTATACATTTGTTAGTGTATCTGTAAACAAGATTCGGAAAACTTTACATGGCAGGATTTCCCAAACAGTCCCAAGATTTAATCGAGAGTTAAAAGTGGGAGCTTCTATTCGTCTTTAACTGTCCTTCATACGCGCATCAAGCGCTAACACGCCTTTATGAAAACATCAAAATTCCTGTTAATTACCGTAACGTCAATAGATTTATTGGGACAATTTGTGTATAATTCTGTTCTTTTTCCGGACTTTCCTGATGCCTGTTCGAAATTATTGAATGTTAAATTATTTTTTCCGAGATTATTTCACTTTAGAAATTTTACTTAACTCCACAATCTTTATATATATATATGATATCATATATTACAATGAAGTTGATCTTTATATATTATATCATATATTACATTGAACTTGATTTGATTAGGCGCTTAAAACATTTGAAAATTTTAATCAATTTTCTCTTTCAAAATGTAATATCAACTAAAAGGAATTTTACTTAAGCTTGATCTATATATTATATCATATATTATATTAAGATTGATTTGTGGAATTACTTTGACGGTGCTTAAAACAAGCGAAATTTTCAATGAATTTTCTCTTGAAAAATTTAATATCAACCAAAAGTTGGTTTCAACAGGCCAGGCTGGGAAAATTTTTCATGAAAATTTCGCAAAGTTATTTATTGATCACCACCACACCTGTATTGCAATTACATATTTTTAAGTAAATATTGAATTTAGACTCTCACTCTTATTTATTTCAATTACAAAATGTATAAAACAAGAAAGATGCCCCCTTCCTCTTTGGTTTTCTGACGATCGACGGGTGAGGTTGCTTTACTAATTTTTGTCATTTGGATGCGACAAATTTACGCCTAAGGCGCCCAGCACCGGTAGAACAGAATGGAAATGACTGACAAGAATGTGAAAGACGGTTTATATTACATAATTAACTGATTTACTATAGGGTGGATAGTATTTTTATTTTAATCTTTGCGAATTTAGAGGAAACCAATTGAACTCTTGGGATCCGACGAGTTGACCCAGGAGCCAGATAGTAGGCTTATAATATTTCCCGAAGGGGAAAATATTGAGCCCTCACATCATTTTGTCTCTAAGTAAGTAAAAAAAGCTCTTAACAAAATCGCGACGAACGATTTTATGCTCGTAAGTAATTTCGGTTCGTATGAAATCCTTAGAAATTGGGAAAGTATTCTAATTTGTTCACTTTGTATAGAATTGAACGCCTTACACTAACTTTGAAACAAACTTACTTTAGAAGACTTATACTTGAGGAAGCTACACGCTTTGCTGCAGATTCACTTAGGCCGATACTAAGGTCTTTAAAAAATCCTTTTGTAGAATTGAACGCGTACTTAAAGCACATTCTTCCTTTAAGTACTTTAAATACTTCAGCTTGTGCCCGGCTTTCTGTGTTGATTGGTTTGGAAATTCTGTTACATGTAAAGAAACACAAAGCAAAAGATTTATTATAAAAAATATAATTTACGCACTTGCCTTTAAGTTTATTCAAAGAATGAAAGATCATTGCATTAACCTACTATAGCATAGCACAACAATTAGAGCTCGATTGTTGTGCATTGATACGACTTTGCTTTTTGAGTGAATTCTTTTAAACATTAGATTGAAATATAGTTTATATAAAAGTCGATTCATTATACTTATCATAATAATAATATATATATATATAATAATATATATATATATAATAACGAACGGGAAGTCAACAAACTCACGAACTCAATCTTTTTGTTACGTCTTTTAAAATTGTCTACATTCATTTTCAAAATATTCTACGTATTTGAAAATAGTCTACATTTACTTTCAAAATAGTCTACATATTTCGAAGTAGTCTACATTGACTCGACAAATCCTGCCTTTCTTGTACAACCAAATAAATGTTTAGCTGCGTCCGTATTGCTAAGCAAAATCTCGTAAGATTTTCATAGAAATTAAAGTTTATATTGACATTAACATAACATTAATAATAGTTGCTTATGACAGAACAAAAGTGTTACTAAGTGATTTCGATATCATTAAAATTATTGTAAAAGGGTTAACACAAAAAATAGGCTTGAAAAATAAGTTCAGAAAGATATTCTCCGGATAGAGTTTTCTTAATATTCAAGACTTCAAACCGAAACAATTTTGACATTAACTCTTTTGCTGAGCAGAAAATTTATTCGAACTACTTTTAAAATCAAGTCCTCGTATAAGCTCGTTACTGTTTTTGCATTCTGTGATTTTCAAAACTCATAGCATAACATTAAAAGCGCCAGATTTCACTATTGTAACTGATTTGTTGCTGCGACCATCAACTTTGCAGACAACTGCGGAAAGACAGAGAAAAATGACAGGACATATGAATAGGCAAATCAACGGCGGAATGAGAGATAGACGAAAGAACCGCAAATGGAGAAAGGAATTATAAATGGATGAAGACACGACTAACGAATGGCAGACGTACAGCAGGCGGATGAATAGATGGACGGTAGACAGACGAACGGAGGAATGACAGACGGATGGAAGAGCGACAAGTGGACAAAAGAATTATAAATGGTCATACGAGTGACAGACGAACAGCTGGCGTGCGAATAGAGGGATGGCACCGAACGAAAAAACGAAAAGATTAGATCGACTCAGTAAAATTGTATGGTGGCATATGCCAGAATTCGCTTAAGAAAAGTTAGCATAACTGAAGTGGAACTGAATTTGCCACCCTGTTGACTAAGCGTTATTCCTTCCTTCCTGATTAGCACTGATTTCATTCGATGACTAATTGTCTATTCAGGCAGGACATGAAGATATAAAAAAAAATGGTGGAAAGACGAAAAACCCGGTTGTCTTTGGGCATTGAGCTTGCATTCTGGCAGAAAGACGGGAAATAATTTGTAGGTAGCGAAGGACAGCACTTTTTATTATCATTTGTGTAGAAATAAATGTTTTTTCTTTCATAAACAAATGATAAGGAATTATTATAAGCTTTTATATAACTTGTTATCCTATCAGCATGTTAGCGCTTTTTTAAATCGAAATTTCGGGCATTTTCGAACGTACGATTGTGCTGAAATTTTCCACGCACCGTTACGTAAGATGAAAATCTACTGAACAAATTTTTTGAAATAATTCCAAATGGCGGCCACTGCAAGTCATATAAAATGGAAGCATATTGGCCAATATTTCCTCTGAATGTTCGATCATACCGAAACTTTGCACGCATCTTCAATTTTTAAAAAAATTCAAATTGACGGCCGCTATAAATCATATAAAATGGAAGTATATCGGTCAGTATTTCGGACATTCCTGTAAAAGTAAGATAAAATCATTAAAAGGATTTACAAATAGAAGAAATTTTCGATGCAAAGCTAACTGAGAATAGCTCTTGTAATAATATACACATTATGGATTAAAAATTAAAAAATTAATTAAATAAAAGAAAATTTTTTTATTTCAACTTTTATTTAAGTGATTTAAAAAGTTGTGATGACCAAAGCCGAACACACGATTTAGTTCACACGCTTTCACCTCGTGGTATTAGATTAAGATATATGTATGAACTTACTGTTCTAAAACGCTAAGGTAAGTTTAAGTTGGGATAACGATATCAGTATAGCTGATTTCGAATACAAATTCGACCGATTGGCAACACCAATCAGCCGACTTAAGTTAAGATGGAAAAGGAAGACAACTTCCTCTACCCTTTTTCATTCCTGACCGCCACAGTAAATTGTATCCGTGAACATCCGAGATTTAGTTTATGGAGAGGAACCATCCTAAGCACTTCACTAGATAGGGACGAATGATCATCACAGAGGACTAATACTATTCAAGGTTTGATATTGTCATAGCTTGGGAAATTACAAATAAAGTTAATGAATCGGAAAGTAGATTAAATTGAGGTTCTTATTTTAATAAGATAATATTGGGGAAAATAGATTACTCCTGATATTCGTCGAGCTGACCCAGGACGGAAATATTCCGGGTAGGAAATTTTCTTCTTCACAAAGTGAAAAATAAATTATGTCCTAATTACTTTTATGTGAATGTATACAAAAAGGCTTCAGGTGTTTGAAAAATCGAATTCCTTACATATAAAAATCTTGAAAGCCCTAAAGATTTTTAATTATATTCATATAAATCTGTTTGGGACAAAATCCATTTTCTGCTTTTTAATTCACTTCAATGAAAACTTATTTAAAAAAATATTTTTTCTTTATATAATTTGTTTTTACATCTACAAATAAGTCGAAGATTATGATGTTTTCTTGAATCTTTCCTCTCTGTGAGCTTTAAAAAGCTCTAATAAATATTAGAAGTAAGTATCCGTTCAATATACGTCTCATATTATCGATGAACCTGTATTGAAAATTTTAGTTTTATTTTCAAAATCGGTTGTTTTTAGCATTTGCGACTTACACGCGTTCTCAAAGTTGATGAATAGATAGACATTGACAAGGTATACATATGTAAGTTCACATATTGTCAACGTTCTTAAGGTCATAGGTATTTCGGTAGAATACGGTAAAATATAATACTAGCGATGACCGATGTAACGATATTATTGATCAAGAGTATAGGCATTATACGAATGATTTTGTTATACTTTTGTCGCTCTGAATGTTACAAACGAAATGATAAACTCACTATAACATAATCCTTTGAGTAGAAGAACGACATAAATATTCATTTTTAGACAAGATTGGTTTATCTTATCGTTATTACTACGTTCGTACACTATGTGTATCTGTTTGTCCGTCCGTCCGTCATTTCTGTTGTAAAGATTTTTTTATGCTTCAATGAAAAAAGTATTTCTTAGAGCGAAAACATTAATTACTCGTGCGTTGGTATCTTTTTAAGTGAAATTCTTCCCCCATCACAATTACCAGCTGAAATAGTTTAGCTTGCCATGGCACATTTGCAGCAAATTAGTGACATCCTTGGGCGGCAATAAAGAAAAACACCTTTTTATTCGATATTATACATTGAGACAGTACATATGAAAAGTTTAGCTTAGCTAGCTAGACGTAGCTTATAGAGCATAGAGTAAAGCATAAAATGCATTAACAGAATCTAAATTTACGCAACACACAATATGTGACTGACTCCTTGCTTTGTGTTTCTTAGAAGCAACGGATTACATTATTTTTCAGTTAGCAAATTGCAATCTTGTTAATAATTAACTGGTAATGATGATGATGATGATAATGATGATGAAGGTGATGATGATGACGATGTTAGTAAAGATGAAATCTAGTACTGTTTTCTATTAGAACTTTCATAAATAAAAGATGTACTTAAAGTTTTCTTTCAACTTCGGTGTTAAACATTGTCGTCGTTGTCGTCAGTTCTCAGTTCTCATATACCCTCTTACATTCTAAACAAGGCATATGAATACCATATATCTTGCGCGAGTATTGTAATACAAGACAGTAGCGTCTGTTGCGAATGCCCTATAACTTCTCAAAAAAAAGGAGTGAACTCAGTATGAGTAGCACATTAGTATACGACTCCTTTCAACTCATACATTCTTCCATAAGCACATTCTCATGTACATTGTATTTCGTATACCTTTACGCGAATGTTTGTGGTTTCGTTTGTCAGTAGCCAGAGATCATTACAACACACATTACTATGAACTCATATATCAGTGCTTGTTTCGCGCATAAGAAGCAATGCTTTAGTTACAAAGACGCATAATGACACATGACACTTAGAATTTCGCCTACCACGAGTGATAATAACATGACAGATTTTTTTTTTAATTTAAGAAGAGGGTTTCGCCGATAAAAACAAGAACACTTGTTTCGATATCTTTCACTTCTTTCACGTCTTCCCCCGGTACGAACTTATAGGTAATTTTGTCAAATTTAGTTTAACAAAGACCGACCTATCAATCTGAATGAAACAACAGTTTTTTGCAGTTACTTCTAAATTAGCTAAGCAAATTTCTCAACCAAAATAAAAACTAAAAATAGTTCTTTAAATTTTGTCCAATATCCCCTGAAACGCCTACGATTTCTTAAAAATACTGGTTTGAAAAAAAAAAACAACTTTATCTTCAAAAAAAGGGGAAAAAACTAAATTTTAATAGGTAAGCGTGGCAGTGCAAGAACTTCCAATGTTTCTGCCAAATTTGAAATCGATATCTTCATTTTTGCGGCCAGAAGAACGTTTGCTACAAACTTTACGTAGACAGACAGACAGACGGACATGTTTAAGTCGATTCTAAATTTAATGGTGATCAAGAATATTTATACTGTGTGGGGTCTCCAAAGTTTCCTTTTCATAGCCAGACACCAAATGACAGAATGAAATGTAGCCTTCGCCTTCGGTGGTGATGGGTATACAAATATATCTTTGCAATCTCCTATATAATCAGTTAAAGTTTACCATACAAAAAAGTTCTACGTGCTTGTGAATGTGCTGTTGTCTTTCCAAGTATGTAATAATCCTTAAAATTAGATGAGGCGGAATTTCACTTCCGTGTAGTATAGAAAAACTAAAGTGAACAACTAATTCCTCGGGGAACAAGTGCCCAAATGAGTACTAAATGTAATATGTTGGCAACGTCAAAAAACTTAGGGAATACCTTGTTGCCTGATCCCTGATGCGGCCATTTGGGAGCATTCGAGGTGTTCGTTGGTAAATGAACCAGAGGATAACCTTCTAACCAGCGGGAAACTCTGGACTGTACCCAGTGAGTGTTTATTCCGGCACTTTGGGAATTGAAGAGCAGCATTTGTGAGGATGAGAGGGAGAGAAAGAGAGATGGAGATAGATAGATAGAGAGAAAGAGAGAGAGAGAGAGAGAGAGAGAGAGAGAGACAGAGACAGAGAGAGAAAGAAAAAAGATAGCGAGAGAGAAAGACAAACAGACAGAGAGAGAGACACAGAGACAGGCAGACAGAGAGAGAGACGTAGGGATAAAAAGAAACCGAGACAGAGACGGAGAGAGAGAGAGAGAGAAAGAAGAGAGAAGAATAGACAGGCAGAGAGACAGACCGACAGAAAGAGAGAGAGAGAGGGTGAGAGGGTGAGTGAGAGTGACAGGAAGCGAGAGAGACCGATACCGAAAAAAACCGAAAGCGAAAGAGACCGAGATCGAGATCGAGATCGAGAGAAAGACAGACAGACAGAGAGAGGGACAGAGGGAAAGAGAGAGAGAGATAGATAGAGAGAGAGAGAGAGAGAGCGAGCTAAAGAGGGAGTGTAGCCTTTGTCTGGGAGGAATATGCTTCATAACTGAGATATCTTTAAAGCAGCGAAATCAGTATAATCATCTGTGAAGGAACTAGCTGCGATGTCAGCAAATCTGAATCGTGTCAATGTAGCAAAAAAATTATCTAGGAATTAAGGAGCGAAAGTTTATAGACCTTTTTATAAAAATCAAAACAAACTTCGTCTTTCTTTATCCTTGGAAATAAGTCACATTTAGAACTTACTTCACTAATTATTTCAAGACTGAAAAAGCATATGTTAAGCAAAAACTACAATATATTACCATTTGTAAGTGATTATTCAACGAACGCCACTTTCGGTGTTTGTTTTGTTCGTCTTGTAGAATCTATTACTTTCTTTATACTTTTGAAGTATTTAGTCGCAAAATTTTTTGTTTTCCAATTTTCACTTTGCAACACTAATCGCATCATTAAGAGAATAATTTGAACGTTAGAGTTTGCAGGCTTCACAATATCCAAGTAAAACGTAGCAATGAATGAAAATAGCACACATGAGTTGATTTCTAAACCTAGATTTTGTTATGATTGGCGTATGGCACGTATGGCGCTGACAAGGCGATATATCATGTCAATGAGCCAGCCAGACAGCCAGAAAAGAAGTTATTGAAAGACGACCCTAATGAACGTCAGCGCATATCATGCTTTACATGGAGTAACCGCGTCTAAGATGCTTATAGTTTGCTTTAACGATAATATCGACCAGACTCTACTGCATTATATAATAAACCAGGGATGGGAGGAGAGTAGGTCAATTACTGGCTCAGGCATCGTGCTATACATGTTGCGGAGAATTCCGGTTGCAAAAAAAAAGTAAACTAAAAATTAAGTTCTCCGAAGTTCTTGCGTTTAAAGATAAGCTGTAGAAGTACTTTTAGGTGCTTTTGAAGCGGATGTATATTTTTTTTTGTGAAGTAAAACTTATAAATTGTAAAGTACATCTATCTCTACTACTGTGGACAGGAAAAAAAATGAATTTCTCTAAGTTATCTTCTTCTTTTTATTATTATTATTAAATGATATTGAGAAGCGAATTTTCTTTTGCTACAAAAATCAATGGCGCTCTCCTATATAAGAGGAGCGGATAAAGCTTAGATTTAATCGGAGTGGCATGCCAGCTTTGTTTGTGTAAGTATGTGTGAATGAAAATACATTGTTGTAAGTCGCACATAACATAGACAGAGAAAGAACTGCATTTGCCCACCCGTGCTACTAATACTCTAATAGCCCTCATCTAAGAATAACTGGTTTTACTAATTAATTTCGTTGCATGTAAAAGCATGACATATGATGGACGAAATGTTCAAATCCCAGATGAAAATATAAACATAAGTATTTAAACGAACTTCAGACGCGCTACTCGCAGATACTATTAGGGCCTTGAAAAAGTTTTTATCATTTTTCACTTATTGAGAAAAATTGGTAAAATATATTAATCAAAATATTTTGTACATCCTTTTTCCATCTTTCTCATAACGTGATGATTCGGAAGAACTCAAGATGTTTTGAAGCTATCCGTGAATCGACCAATTTTCCCATTTCTGCAAATTTATGGAATCGGGTGCCAGTCAAGCCATGGTGCATCGATCTGGATAAGTAGCAATCGGAAGGCGGTATGTCTGGTGAGTACGCTGGATATGGCAGAACTTCCCATTCGAGCTGCAATGTACCCTTGACCACTTTTCCAAAAAGTGTTCAAAATAACATTTTCAGTCAATTCGTGTGATAGCCGTTTTCCAAATTTTGGGGTTTTTCTAATAGCACATAAACGTCTAGAAATAGTTAATTCATCAATTTCTAAGCTAAGTTTCCGTCGTTTTCGAAATTTGTTTGTCCTCCAGGCAGTTGCTTGTCCTTGACGCTGATATCACTATCGAAAAGCCATCGAAACCCAAAGCGGCAATTGGCATATGATAGACCAACACCACCATAAACATCTAAAAGTTTTTTATGGGCTTCCACAGCTGATTTCTTCAAATAACGAATTTTGAAAATAAATGTCGACAATGAATGTAGAAAATGCAGTTTTGAGCGTTCCATGATTAGCGGCTGTACACACTGAACAATTCAGTAAAACTAAATGGAAAATTGTTGTTTTAAATAGAGAAAGGTTCAAATTATCGAACTGAACTGTTTCTTACACTGGTATTTCCCATTACTTTAACACTTTTACTTGTAGGAGTTACTGATAAAAACTTTTGCAAAGTCCTAATATGCAATAGTTACCTTAAAGAGTTCACTTTAATTTAAGCATTAGCTAACGACCGCGACGGTTGATGAGGTTAATATAAAAACATTAATATAAGAAACGATTACTTGTCGAAAATAAGAAAATTTCTGGTGTTCAAATTGATATTTTTTTTTGTAAAGGATTCACATCCATTAACCATCAAGTTTTAATATCTTGACTTAATAAGAAGTTTTTTTTTTTTTTCAAAATCCAACAACAATTTCGAAAGAGTAATTATAGCTTATGTTGTGTTATGGTTTATACACAACACTAATAAATTGTTTTTGTTAGGTCTCTTAATATTTCCTTTGCATAGAAAAATTCGACCTTAACCGAACTAAATCGAAATAATTCTTCTCCTTTTTTTTCCAAGATTTTTATTCAATTTGTCTTTTCACATGAAAAGATAGATAGTTATGCCTACATAACGATGCCAACGAAATGAGGGATCATTGTATAGTATTTAACGTACATATGCCGATGCATTGTGTTGATGTGGAATTTTTCATTTCTCGTCTTCTTTTTCGTTGTGAAGTGTGAAAAAATGCAATTCGTTTTTTCTTTTTCATAAGATTCAAGAAAAGATGTTTTCCTTATTGTTGCGCTACAAAAAGAAGTATAACAACAACAATAGGGATAACAACAACCTTGAATTACCGAACAATGTGTCACACTTTGAGTTTCAAAACATCATTTATTCTTAAGCACGTTCATGTGCATCATGTGCATGATGATGATGATGATACAGTTGCGCGTAAGCAACAGGCAAACAACAAAATGGAAATTTATGCAAAATAACGATAAGAAGAACAAGATTTATGCTTTAGTTAGTCTATATATTGAAGCTCTTGCTTGAGGGGCTTTCATAATTTTGGATACATTTTCACTTTAGAAATACATCTTGTAGACAATAAGTAATAATTGCTGGCTATTCAAGAATAAAACACTTTTTTATTATTGTTATAAAGAATGGTTGTGTTACGAAAAATAATCACTTTTTAAATTAAAAAAAGTTTTAAGTTAAAATTGATAAATGTCTTATAAATGTATGGGGTTAGGTTGAAGTAAAAATTCTCTCGTGTCTTTTAAGTCTTTTAAGTAAAGATCCATGGACATGTGTCTCTGAAAATAAAATTGTAAGCAACGCTTTATATTGTAGGCGTGGCCTGTGATCAATTTGGCTTATTTTCAGTAATGACGTTTGTGAAAGAACTTCCAATGTGTCCGCCAAATTTTAAACCGATCTCTTAATTTTTTCGGCCAGAAGAATGTTTACCACAGACATTACATACACGGACAGATGGACAGATGGACAAACGGGCGGACAGACGCACATAATTAAATCAATTCTAAATTTGATACACATTGTGGGGTCTCATGAACTTTCCTTCTAGACATGACAAACAAAATTACAAAATGAATATAGTGCTCACTTTCGTTGATTGGTCTAAAAATTAAAAATAATAGTAATTATCCCATTTTTTCTTCAATGAATCTTTTTGGTTTAACAACGTTTGCAACCGAATTTTGTTAATAGTACTCTACTCATTTTTCATTCCATAAAAGCCTCTCTCTGTCATTAAAAACGAAATTATATTTTTTAGTTAAATCTTATTAAACTTGAATGCTTTACTTTATATTTTAAAATTTTTTTTTAAATTTTGTAATGGATGCCACACACTCTTGTGTGTAAATTCCATTTGGTTAGCGAGAGATATTAGACGTTGACGACAGAAACTTTTTCCGAACCTAATGATTAATGAAAGTCTTGCATTTATTTACTTATACTCTGCTTCTATCTACAAGGAAGCGATGCTTTTTAAGAGTTCAAAGAGATATTTATTTATTTTTATTCATTTATATTTTTACTTTTATTTTTTTGAAAAAGCCGCGCATTCATTGTGCTACTTAGTGTTTGTGCACAGAAAAGCATTTATGTGATTATGATGAATACATTCAGAGTCCAGTTATACATTCTTACACAACTCTCTTCAACAGACAGACATTAACATTCAGCATTAAATTCAAAATCATGCAGAAAGAAGAAATAATAATAAAAGAAGAACAAACCGAACAAAGCATAATAAGAGGCAACGAAATAAGTGTTTTAAGAAAAGAGGTCACCACTACTTAAGAAGAAGTTTATGAATTCGTGTTGTGTAGTGTAAAATGAAAGGATACTTGAAGAAGGAAAAAAATGAAAAAATAAACAATAAAACCATTTTTGTATTACTTTCATTAAAGAAATCGTTTAATAAGATTGCAAGTGTGTCAACGTTTTTTATAAGATTCAATGGTTCTACTACCAAACAAATTTTTGAATGAAATCGAATCTGCAACATTGAACATAGGCATCTCGATACGTTCGCAAAAAAAAATATTAAGTTTTTATATCGCTCTTATTACAAATTTATAATAACACACAAATTAAAAACGCTTGTCATGCTAATGCTCAAGTGCTTTGGAAATTTTCATAATTCTATGCATTACTTAGATATAAAGGACGGGCAGGTTTTTCATCATTGAGATTACAATTCAACGAATTTACTCTTCAATGTCAACCATAATTACTGTTTACTTTGAAAGCAATCTGCATAACTTCTGTATTTGCGAATATTTGTTAGTTCAACTTTTATTTAATGGATAGGTTCAGATGGAATGATAGAATTTTATCTTCGCAATAGTTAATAATAATCAATGATTTCCTTTGAATTGTCAGGAGCTATATCCGAGAAAAGATCGAAAGTTTTCATATAATTCCTCTTCTTTTTTCTTTTTAAGTTTATTAATCAGTTATTCATTATAAATTAGTTAATAGAATTCAGTCAAACAATTATTAATTAACATTGCTGTAATGAATTTTGTACCAATAAGACTGCAAGGTCCCATCCGGCACGAATAATATAACAAAATGGAAAAAAACACGCAAAGAAAACAAAGAGAACAAACGGAGAATAATTAATTATTACAAAAATTATTATAAAAAATCCTGATTGCTGTTCTGAACCTATTCACGTTATATTAAATCGCCTTCATACTAAATGGTAGCGCATTCCGTAACCTTATCGCATTAACAAAAAAAAATAGTTCTGAAGATTTCAAATACTAATTTCCGCTTGTTAAAAACGTATCTGGCAACCAACTGTAACTTGATCATTGAAGCACTGTCAAGAATGGCACACATGTTGGCTCCATTCGATCTAAATGGGTCAATGATAAAGGATTTAAACACCCTCAATTTGACTGAGGTTGGAACATAGGAGGAGGATAGGCACAACTTCCTCAAAAGATTACGTATACACGTTGTCATGAAGTTAATATGTCCATCCGCACTTAAACGGGTATTAATTACGAAACCGCTATTGAATACCTGACTGACAAAAGCAAACATGGTTTTCTTTATTTTGCAAACTCATACCCATACACTTTGTACTGGCGACGATAGCTTTTTTAATATGTTTTAATTACTAAGCAATGATTTCTTTAAAAAGAGCTTTGGCTTTGAGCGGTTAAGGTGAAGACCCCTTCAATTTCCCCAATATTTCGCACTTTTCATATATTCGCTTAAGTCTGAAAATATTCCGATTCCACCTTAAGGCGCAGAACGCAGTTTTCTTGTTTTCTTCGCATACTTACGATTACATTACGACTGGATTAGTTGATTTTAATGAGTCGTTTGAAGCCATTTTAATTAGTAATCAGAAGGGAATTAAAAAATCGAATAAGCAGTTAAGCGCAATATTTTGCAATATTCTTACATTCACCAATATCGTGGATTACTTAAATTCCTAATCACTTTAATGGCTAGCAGCCTAAGAATAAAGCGTAATTGTGCACATTTTTTTAGAAGAGAAAGAAAAGTCATGGAGTAATAATATTTCAGGGTGTTATTGAGCATACAATTAAATATTAAGAAAAACGCTATTTAGAAGAAATGACAACATCGCAGGTAATCTCGCGGAGTGTGTTTTGGGGTCTCCGCAGCAGGCAGTGGAAGTAAAATAAATTTTAATTTAAAAATGATTAAAAATATTTCATCTAGATTCCTTTATCTAATATGAATGATGTGGGATTTTTTCGATATGCTGATTTTTGAATGGTTAGCGGTCACTTGAACAAAAAACTTCGATTTTTGGCTAAAACGTATCACTTTTTTTTATTCATAAAAAATGTTGACATCACTTTATCGAAAAAATCTCACCCCATTCACTAGAGAATGTAGTGTTAAAAGATACTGTAACAAATTCGAATGGAAAAACTTAGAGCTGTGTTTTATACCGAATTTGAAAAAAAACGTGTTTCGAGTTCAGCGCGTTTAAAGTTTTGCATTTAAGCTGCAATAAGATAAGTTTTCTGTTATTTTTTTCTATTAACCTACAATCCCAGCACCATAAAACTGCCTTTCCAAGTTTATATATTCCTCCTCGATATCTTTTTGCTCGACGGGCGTATGCTCGAAAGAACCCTGTTTAATGCGTCCGTCGGAGACATACTTTACGTGGAGATGTATATTTCTACAATATAGCCGAATTCACAATGAACTACAAGAACATGTCCCAAGCTTTTGGCTTCTTGCCAGGAGCACTAACAGCTTACAAATCACTCTCAGCTTCATTCCTATCGAACGGTCGTCTTAATGAAGTCACATGAACTAAATTTTTGGTTGGAAATGATCTTAAAAGAACATAAATACTTTTTCTAACTATAACTCTTTAGTGAATTATAGTAGAAGTTATAAATCAACAGTTAAGACTATAGATTATAACTTCCCAGCAGGGATTTTGATCCTCTTATGAAAAGCCGGAAATTTCAAGGAAAAAATTTATTTTCAGGTAATAAATGTTTTCTATATATTCTAGAAGATTCAAAGCATCTATTAAGCGAATAAAAAAAAGGATTTTTTGAAAAATTTACGTTTACCTCTTAAGGCGAACTTATCTTCTTTGATTTCTTTACACATTTGTGACAATTGTGACAGGTCAATACATAGAGGTTTTGAACGTATCATCCATCGCATTAATCGCATTAATCATTAATGAAATGACTCTTTGAAGTCCAAAGTATGGAAGACATGATTCGGTTAAGAGCTGTAATTCAAAATAGCAAGAACAGTTGCAAGCTTTACTTTACTTTAATACGTTTCTAACAAGAGGACATTTAAACATCAACTACCACTCTTTGCTTCATAAATCCAAATGTACGCTATTCCCCTCCATTCCTGTAAAAGTTCCAAAAAAATGTTTATTTAATAAATCATCATTTAAAGCACTAACTAGTCACGTTACGGTAATTTTTATGAAAATTTTTATGAAAATTTCAAAAAAGTCAGCAAAACTCTTCCCATCAGCAACAACAAATATTTAACATATGGATCTCATAAGTATTTTTATACATTTTTTCCTCTTGTCTTCTTGGAGACAACAAAAAAAACGCAAGCAAAAGAGGTTGCACTTGATCAAATAAGCGTGTTTGGCGGCAACAAAAACAACACAGTACGATACCGTGCTACGCATACATACACACTCATCCATGCACACATAAATATATAAATAAATGCAATTGAGTGATTAATTGTCAGTACTTGGTGTCGTATTTATGTTCGCTTCCGAATGTTAATAAACATTAGGGGAAAATTTATTAAAGAATTCGTAAGTCATGCGCGTAGGCGTCTGTCACAATGAGTTTTGCTATCATATTCACGAGTTTAGTTTAGTTGACTATCGAATGGCTTGACTTGCAATAAGCAGCAAAGAAATACAGGGACTTGATAAACATTTAATCGTGACTTCTGTTCTGTTAAAGAGTTTTAAGCAACAACGAAGATTAATTGTTTTTGCTGTTTTTTCTTATTATGCTAGTAAATATTTATGGTTTTTGTTTTATTTTTTATTTTTTGATTTAATTAATTAAATGAAGCAAAATGTGTGTATCGCACTTTTTAATTTGATATATTAATAAAGGATCATCATCTAAGGGATATTTCAAGTGTTATCCATTCGTGTACACTAAAGGAAATTTAACAGTAAAAATAATTAAAAATACATAATAAAAATAAATAAAAATAAAAAATAAAGGAATAGTTAAAAATATTACTTAAAAAAGAAATGAGACATTTATGTCTGACTTGCGGCAAATGGTAAATATTAGGTGTTTACAAAAGTTTTAAGAGGTTTTTTCACTTGAAAAAGTTATTTATTGAGGAAAATTGTTTCTCGCTAAGTGGCGACATCGTATCGGAAGAACTCATGCCCTTTTAGAGCAAGCCATGAATCGATCCTTTTTCGCAGTTCTTCAACTCTGTGGAAGCGTGTTCCAGCCAAGCTATGTTGCATCGATCTAAGCAAGTAGTAATCAGAAGGCGCTTTGTCTGGTAAGTACGCTGGGTGCGGCAGAACTTCCCATTCGAGCTACAATAGTCTATCCCTGACCACTGTTGCGAAATGTTTTCCATCCTTTTGACCCTTTCTTTTCGCATGTCAATGTCTTCATTAACTTCTAAGTTGTTCAAAAGTTTTTCGAAAGTTTGTGCTGAGTTTTCATTCAGTAAGTCTTGCAGTTCATTGTCTTCGAATTGTTTTGGTCTTCCAGCGCGTTCTTTATCATTGATATCAAATTTATCGCTTTTAAACCATTGAAACTGAAACCGACAATTCCAATGATAGAGCAGCATCACCATAAGCTTCTAAGTGTTTTTTATGGACTTCGAGAGCAGATTTCTTCAAATCATGAATGTTGAAAATGAATGTCGAAAATGGGCGTCGAAAATGAATGTTGAAAATGAATGTCGACAAGGCAATTTTAAGCGTTCCATGATTAGCGGCTGTGTACACTGAACAATTCAGTAAAACTAAATGGAAAATTGTTGTTGTAAATAGAGAAAGGTTCAAATTATGGAACTAAACTGTTTCTTACACTGGTATTTCCCATTACTTTAGCACTTTTATCTGTAGGAGTTACTGATAAAAACTTTTGAAAAGTCCTAATATGCAATAGTTACCCTAAATAGTTCAGAGTAGAGGAAGATCGAAATGATCGAATTCAATCCTTTTTTGCACTTTAGAATTTTTACAAGCATATGATAATAATGATCTCAAGTTCACTGTCAGCGCAGTTTAGTAAATCAATTGAGAATAGTTTCATTATTAACTTTCAATTTGCTCTGATGAATATTTTTCTTTTTTCTACTATATCTTGATATCAATATTTCGAAATTTTCCTTCATTTTACAATATTTGATACCAAATCGCATGCCAAAATGCTCTTATAGAACGGCTGTAAAATTTAATATCTATTTGGGTGAGACGCCAGACGCCAGTTTCCTTTCATATCTTTATTGGGCGAGTGATAGTCTAAACATCAAGAATGAGTGGGCAGGCAGATATAATTCAATCTATTTAGAATCTTATATTGATCAAGAATTTATTATTGCATTATTGTAAGGTGTCCTATGTATTTCCGTATATGACTAATAACGAGGACGACAAAATCGGATATCTCTACATTGTGCATTCGTACATGATGATTCCTTTCTTTCTTCAAGAGACTTTCTTTTGCAAACAAATGCTTGAAAATTTCCTAGTCGTTTCAACGTTTAATTTATTCAAAAAACACCAGCCCTTGACTTGTGCGGTGGCATTTGACTTAATTAAAATTCAACCCTTACGTTATAAATCCCTGCCTCTGTACGTGAATACAGAAAAACGAACATAGGCAGGTAAGCAAAACTTTTGCCAAATTAGAGGGGCAAACGTTAAAAAGCAACTTCACTTAGATTCGCTCTTTAGGGAACGTATACTACTTTCAAATGGTTTTAACTACAACAATTTTTACATATTCAGTTTTCATTCAAGTGCCTGATCAATGTGAAAAACAAAATTTTCTCGCGTGTTTGAGGTTATTTGTCTAAGGTGCTAATATAACTTTGTTATAATTTTGTTCTACTGCATCTTATAGTGTCATAATGTCTGGACATGTCACCTAGTTTCGGAAAACTTGAAGCCAATCCGACAACGACATGGGAAAGAATGTAACATCATTATGATCCCAGTTGGATTAATCTAAAGTAATGAAGAATAACTGAGTTACGCCAAGATTTCTTCCGCACAATAAACGGTTCTTAAATAGTATTGATACCCGCCTTTGAACTGAGAATGCTGTCATAGAGTTCCATGAGGTATCCGTGTCTATGAGGATATGTTGAACATTTTCTGAGATTAAAACAAAAGTTCTCTTTATTGATACTTCGTCAGGAAGTAAAATAATAACAGGCTCGTTCCATGCACGTATTTTTCAATCAATTTTGTGACGCAAATATAACCACTTATAATATCGGCTTCTTCGCGACACGAGACTGAGTACGAAGTGCTGCAACATGCTCTTCATCAAATTTCATTGCTTCTCATTTATTGTCAATCTAAAACAAGGAAGCAAATTATATTCGGCTGTGCCGAATCTTTTATGCCCACCACCGTTATCTTAGAAAAGGGAGAAAACTTAAATTTTAATAGGTGGGCTTGGTAATTTCTGCTTTTTTCATGGAATATCGTGAAAACAGCCAGAAAACGGACTTACTTTCAACTTATATTGTACGCTTTAGCCTACTTTCGACAGCGACGTATGTGAAATAACTTCCTATGTTCCTGCCAAGTTTGAAGGTGTCATTTTTATTTTTACGGCCAGGAGAATGTTTACCACAGACATTACATAGACAGCCGGACAGATGAACAGACGGACATGCTTAAATCGATTCTAAACTTGATGCTGATCAAGAAATATATATTTTGTGAGGTCTCCGATATGACACAAATTACAAAATAAAATATACCCTCACCTTCGATGATGGGTATAAAAATGATTTAGGTTTAATGAGAAGTTTACAATATTAGGGGATAATTGCGCAGAAACTCAAATCAAGGATGTCTCTAAAATAGAATCTATTTTATAAAAAGATCATGATCGATATATTTGCTTACAAGTCATTACTCACGGGAATTACGGGAATTAAGAAATTTGCTGGGCTGCTATAAGAAATAAATTCGAGTTATTCGATTCAGTGATTGAGATACAAGTCAGCCCAGGTAAGTTTACTGAAATCCAAAGGGAAGAGCTGAACTACTAAATATCATCTAGAACGGTCCCGATTCAGCCCCCGACTAGAACTAGAAATTTTACTTCTTCCACTGCAACAACTTTAGTTCACTTTTCTTTAAAACTTACAGGTATTTAAGTCTTTTTTTCTGTCTACAAAGATCCCACTGTCAAGTAAGAAATTAAAAAAATGCCAGAAAAATACTCCGATACGATACGATATCTTAAAGCGGACTGAGAATTGTATGCAAAGTTGCGCTAAAGTATACTTGAAGTATTGACGCGTGTAATGATTTAGAATAAAGAGATTATAATAATGTCATAATGTTTATGCAAACTTAACAAACTTTCAACTGCTTCTAGAGATGATGGCCTTAATGGTGATTTAACGTATAAGACACAAATCTTGAAAAGAAAAAACGCTAATAAATCAAAAAAGCACTCTCTTCTTCTGTGCCTTATAAAATCTCGATCAATTTTCATTATTGTGGCAATTTTTCGATGCCAAGATACCAAATGGTAAACTAAAGGAATCTCTTTACATACATACGTACGCACGTACGTATATGTATCAAATATATATGAAATTATTTATCAGCTGTCGATGCTAGCCTCAGATAATTTTCTCTTCCATCATCATCATTATTATCGTCGAACACATTTGTTCGTCGACTGTTTGTTACGGCTGCTTCTACTATCTCGTAAGCAAAATGAGAAAAAGGAAGACCATAAAAAAAGTCTCCAACAAAAAAAACCAAATCAATGAAAACAGTGACTTGAAGTTATTATAGTAGAAGCCAGATAGCTGTTTTTTATTACATGTCGCTCAAATGCCTGCAAAGATCAAGGTGAATATCCCTTTTTTTGACTCGCTTTGTGGCTTTCGCTAGTATTCATAATACTGTTCTTATTCTTCTTTCTTTTTTGCGCGGTGCTTTTAAAATGTCATTGATAACAGATTATTATGCTTTTTGTTGCTGTAAAGAAAAAGAAAAAAAGCAACTTAGAAGCGATGTATACTGGAGTTTAAAATAAATGTGAAATACTCAGCAGCATCTAAGAGGAAAATAATAATTACTCTTATGTAATATGGCAGATCTAATATAATATATAACATTACTTGGTAGTCGAAAGTTTAGGACTTTTAAGATCAGCACAAACACTGTGGTCAAACAGTATGCGGAACTGGAAAATCGGAAGTGAAACTTATTGTTTGCAATACGACTTCATTCGTAAACTTTATTTCATAAATTTTTTGTAGGCTGGAATTTCCACGCACACACAAATGATCTTCACTTTCTCCTCTGAGTTAGTTTCGACCGATTGATATCGCAGTGGGAGCTACATGCGATAAGCGTTGTACTTGTTTATTTACTTTAATTAATTTAAAATTGACGAAAAGTTGGAAGAGGTTAAGCTTTTTTCAATCATTCATATGCCGATAGTGAAAATCAGAAAGTCTCCGAATGACTTACGTTTTCCTCTTGAATCGAGCATCTATGATTGTCACAGCGATTTTCATTTCCTCGTGAATGTTTACTTCTTCTAGACCATTGAATATTGACCAAAACGGAAAACATCGACGACCAATTCTCGGTCTTCCTTAAGTACTCTCCATGCCGGTATTTTTAACATACACGATCTGCCACCTATTTTGCAAGCTTCTTAGACATTATTCAAAACTGATTTGTAAGCTGTGCTTAAACTCTTTGTTTTGTTAATTAACGATATCTTTTGGACGGTTCGTCAAAACTGTATTTGTAGAGAATAAATCCAGCTTTCATTTCGTATTTTCATCATAACAGAAACATAGAATAAATGTGTCTTTCATTTCATCAAAGCATTCATTAATAATTCCTTAATTGTATCTTGTTAAACCTTAACTACTAAATAAAAATTTAAGCAAACTGTGTGCGTTACTAACAGAAGGAACGATGGTTTTGCTTATAGAAGAAATTTTCAATATTTTTTTCTATGTCAACTTATGATCATTTTTATAGATTTTTGATAATTAGAAGCGTTTGTTTTACGCTGAACAAGCTGATAAGAAACTTTCCAATTCTGGTCACCAGGTTACCATTAACTTTCGTATTCAAATATAAATTAAAACATTAAAACATGAAAACATTAAGTACGACCTTCCTAAAGCTATTTTCTTCAAAAGATGCGTTTTAATAGAAGAATTGTTAGAATATTTTCGTCTACTACTACTGAGTAATATGAAAATAGAAGTAAATTAGTCAAAGTAAAAAAAAAAATTTGGAATTTTTTCTTTAATAGAGGAGAAATTTTGTTGTGTAAAGAAGAAAAGAAAAATAACTTAAACGACGCGCCAGCATATAAAAACACTTTTATACGCAGTTAAATATTTAAACTCCAAGAAAGAATGCTGTGGTATAATCAAATACGATACGAGGTTTGTATGAAAAGTAATAAAATCAAAAATATTACCTCAGGTTTATTTGAATAAGACCATCGGCATATGGCTTTTTCGAAAGTAAGAAGGCTTCATTCGCGCTGAATGACTTCCTAGATGTTCGCTATTTTTGACGTTTTTTTTTAATTACAAGCACTTTAGGGGATCTCTCTTAATTATCTCCAGCTTTTAGCCTTAATAGCAATACAAGCATATTTATTAGAATATTGTTGTGAATATTTTCACTTGCATATTATTTTTTTTTTGATATTTTAGTTTTCAAGATCTTGCAAGAGCGTTTGTAACGGAACCATCTGAATTTTTAAGTTTTGATTTTAGAACATAGACCAATATTATAAGTACTACATTTCAACTTTATGCACAACTTTGTAAGCTTTACAATGAGCGGCAGATACATTTAAATCAACGCAAAGTCACCTGCTAGCCAAAAGTGTATATAGGAAACAGAAGTAAAATGAAGAGAAATTGCATTCAGATTTCATGTTACTACTCTATCCTGAATTGTAAACCATTTTTTTCTAATTTTCTGTGAGAGTGACCTGTTCTAGATGTTCCTGATTTTAGTTGAAAATTTCCTTCGCGAAAGCAGAGTACCGCTTTGGAGACAAATATGAAATTGCAAAATAATTTTTGTTCAAAGTATTAATAGACAGAAAATCTCGTTGTAGTAAATGAGTTTGTCAGTGTTTGGTATATAGGGTTTATGGTGGCAGTTTTGCCGAAAAAACTTGTATCAAACAATTTTCATATCTATAAAAATTGCCTGAAATATTGTTCCTGTAAAACGAAGGTTTATTACGGAATGCTCAACCTATGGACTAACGAAATTAATAAGAGCGGTTCGTGAAACACTGGGACGATTTTCGATACGCAACTGATTTCCATATCGGAAGTTATTTCCTTGTCGCAAATATAATTTCGCGCGCTCAAACTAGTTACTCATCCTAACCTATTCCAGCATAGCAAATGAATTCGTGCATCACAACGTAAGCCACTTTTGACTGACCTGTTTACCTACATGCATATCGTACCCAAGCTATTGACCTACCTGTTGACCTGTTTCTTTAAAGGAAATTTCCTATCGTTTATAACGTAAATCATGAAGACCTACTTACATATTGAAATCTTGAAAAAAGTGTCAATCATATGTGTTCCTACAATAGATTTGAACGGTACAACGCAAACTTCAATTAATATTTTTCATACTGCACTCGTAGGCAGGTATGTTTGGATGGGTGTACATTTGTAAAACATCTTGATTTGAACTGTGGGTTTCTTGTAATACCAGAGAAAAATAATTTTTGTTGTTTTTATTATTATTATTGTTAAAGCGAAAAATAATTTTGGCCCAGTTGTGGTCAGCTAAGCAGCAGCAGCAATACAACGCAAATGTTATTAAAAAGGTTTTTTAATTTTTTCTGCATCATTTTTTCATCGTTCACTTTACTTCTTTGTTAATCTTGTTGTTGTTGCTGTCGTATTTGTTTTCTCCCCTTTGTTCTTGCTTTTATGCTCTTTGTCATTTTAACACTTTATAGCAATTTACGATAAACTTTTGTTGTTGTAGACATTTTTTTTTAAATTTCTCTTGTTGTTAAATTTCTCTGTTCGAATGATTCATTCCTTTTAGTTATAATATTATGGCATAATTCAGATAAAAAAGAAAAAGAAAACAAAAAATATAAACGACGAAAAACACGAAAACAAATATCAACATGAACACCGCGTACAGAAAAGAAAGAAAGAAAGAAGGAAAGAAAGTATTGTATGAACAGTAGTTCGTTTTAGCGTTGAATCTTAGTTATATAATCACTTTAATAGAACTTCATGCTTTACTGTGCTCAATAAACTTAACCAATAAACTGTCAACGAACTCATTCCACATCCTTTATGAATAGTCCTTGCTTTGGTTTCGATAGCAACAAGTAAGTGCTAAAGCGGCTCTTGTTGTTGAACATGGTACACATCCTCCAATCATTTAATCATCGTCATGATCATCATCATCATCATCCTCATCATCAATATCAGCCAAGAGGGAAGGAACGAAAAAAGTAAGAAAAAAAATATGCACAAATTCCACACAACAGGAAATACCATTGAACTACGACTTTTGTTTTTAATATAATAAAAAAATATGTGTGGCATGTGTTCGTGTGTATTTGCAAGGAAAAGAAACAGAAGGGAAAAAGGAATATAAAAACTGGAGGTATACAGAAAACTTCAACAAAAAAACAAAACCTTTGTCTTCGTTAGTTTGGCAAGAGGTTTAAAGAGCAGTTTTTTGTTTTTTTTTCTTCTTTTAACCGCACAGCTGCTGCCAATCTTGTGGCAGTTGTTGTTAGTGAATATTTTTGTAGTTGTTGTTGGTCTTGGTGTCGCTTCTTTAATTTTCCGCACATAAGCATGAGCAGCTGAAATATTACTCATTTAAAGCTTTTGCAACAAAGCGGTTTTTTTCTTCTTCTTATTGTTATTGTTGTTGGTTTTCATATCTTACACCGTTAATAACGTGTGGATCATTAAATAATGCGAGTATTTCTGCAGCAAAAAATTCACATTTTTTCTCTATGAAATCGTAAGTTTTTTTTTGATGACTAAACGAATGGTGTATTATTGCCCTTTAGGTTTTACTAAAAACTTGGTGGACAGATGCTCTTTTTTCACCAAACTGAAGGAAGGTTATTGATGCTTAAACTTCCTTAAAATCAAAAGGTTTATATCACTTTGCTAACACTGACTTCTGACTTCTGACATTCAATAACTTTTTTTTATATTAATGGATCAAGTTTTTGATCCTTTTTCACAAACTTCCTTAGGCAAAATTTTAACATTTCCTTAAAAAACCCAGTGCATGTCATCATAAAGCTCAGCTTACAGATGTAAATAGACATTCACGCTAATTGAGGATTTTTTTCCCCCACTATCTTTGAATGACAATAACGTCCCAATCAGCAAATATATAAAATATCTAACGCTCGCAACTTGACTTGAAAGCCAGAAGACTATTGCTTAACTCGTTTAAAATCTCAACTAAATCTAAGAAATAAATGCATTTTATTCAAGAGTATCCCTCAGCCCATTTGGACCCACGGCACAGCCTAAAAACTCTAATATTGAAATACTTCAAGGATATCAATCTTCATCTTATTGTCAATGCCCTGTGGTTCATTAGCGACAAAACTCTTTAGAATGCGATCTGGATTTATTAAAAATCTACTTCAACACTTTTTTTCAAAATATTTTGACAGAGCGTGAGCAATCATATAAATTCTTTAGCATTAGCTCTTCTAGATGAAACCAACAACATAAGAAGATTGAAAAACGATCATATACTGGATCTTTCGTTTAGAAATTAATTTAATTTTTTCTTTTTTTCAATTACTTTATATGAATTTTCTAAGTTTATGTAATTCACGTTTATATTCTTAAACATCAAATCTGTGATTATTATATTGTCCCCATTGAAGGACAACGAAACTCTGTCATTGTCCTTATTATTCCATAACATTTACATATTATCTTTCGAATAGATTTGAGAATATAAGACATAAAGAAAATATATTGATGAATGTTTCTATTCGTCCATTTCATGTTTGCTGGATTCGGCCCACAAAGTAGATAACTTCTTCTACGTCGCATTTATTTTAAACGAGATAAATTGAGCGTTTTTAAAGGTAACTTTTCAATATCATAAAATAAAATGTAAACACCAAGTTACAAGGTACACCTATTCTTGAAATTCTTACGATCCTAAAGAAAAGTAAAGGAATTTTAGAAAGTAAAGGGATCAATATGTAGTGAAAGGTGAGATATTGTAATTTATATCGAGAAGTATACAAAAAAATCGTATTTTCATTTTTTTGCCAATGTTCAAATTATTCGATAAATTATTTGATAAATTCCTCATCGCGCCAGTCAATATTTGATAAATTCTTCATCGGTACGCGTTTGTGGACAAATAAAAATAGGCGTGGTTCTTGTAAATAACTTGATGGCGATGGAAAGATGAGGACATAAACCGGATTATATATAATACTAAATAGGTTTTCGTATAATTCAAAAGTACACAATAGACGCACTTGGGCGTGTATCGTCGCTCTACAAATACCAAACAGCTAATATCGTTTGGTTTCTTGTCTTTAAACACAGATGTTAAGCTTAAAAGAAAAGCTCTCAGTTTCGGTGCACTGTAGCTGTAAATTACGCTCGGCACATTACATATGCTGTCTTTTATGGGATAAATATCTTCTTCTTCGACCATTTATTTTAATTCCGTAACTATTATACGCCCGATATTTTCACAACTTGTGATAACCAATCGATATAAATTCCGCAAAGCCGTAGTTTCCGATTGACGTTTTTTCACCTCAAATTCAATAATTGCCGACATGATAGCCAATGATGCAGCATATAAACCGAAATCATTCATTTTATACAAAATATCGTCTAGAAAATTTTTAATAAATTTTTTTTTATTCGGTTCCTGTATTCTTGCCAAACTCTTGGTAAACTTAAGAGGAACATTTCCGATAACAACCATACACCCTTAAAAAATCGAGAGGACATCGTCTTCGATTTCGTTAAAAAGAATTGTGAATCCACTAGAACTACAACTAAGACATACGAAGCCAACGATACCGACTTTTAATAACATACAAACAACATAACAAATATGGTAGATATAGTGGATGACACATGTTTACGTTTTCCTTACGGAGCGCGTATACAAATTGTCGAAAATAGTTGAACAGTGCGCTACGTCGGAGAGGTTAGTGAAAATGATAAAAAAAATTCAAATTCCCATTAGTCTTTGTTCATTTTGTGCTAAGGTAAGCGGATATAAATGTACTGGATATTGAATGGGATGATCCATGATGGCAAACACAACGGGACGGTGAATGGTAAGCATTATTTTTATACTATGCATCCAAATGCGGGAAGTTTTATACGACCTGATAAGCTGGGACCTTTTGAATCTTTGGAGAGTGCGGCTCGCGAACGCTACTTAGGCGATTCTGAAAAGAGTTTGGACCAGCAATTGATACGTGAAGCACAGGAATCATTGCAAGCTTCATTGTTCGAAGTCGTTGGTCTGGAAAAATTGGCTCGGAAACAAAGTAAATTTGAACAGCTTACAGAAATTAGTGTTTTTGGATTTTTTACTTATTAGTTATAAGCCGTAACAAATACGCTATAAAAATTTCTGCGTGTAAGAAAAACGAGTATCAGCCACTTCTATTCAATATTGTGGAGTAGTTTAGTTTAATTTTCAATTATTTAATTGTTTTTGCTTTAAGACATGAACATAGAAAATTCAATCACAGTCGAATGTAATTTTTTTATTTGTTTTAGCTTCATTTGTGTCTTTACCTTTCAAAAAATAACGTTTAGGTAAAACGTGAAAATTCTTTTTTCTTCATTGTGCCAGAACTAATCAACTTTGTTCATTTCTAACAACCGTTAACAAAATATCAAAAATATTTATTAGTCTCGAAATTGTAGATGTAGTAGTTGTGTGTGTTCGTACGTTCCATCGGATATTAGATTTTTTGTTCATTTTGGCTCCATACCGTATTAATAACAATACTATGTTTCATTATTAACAGGTGGGAAATTCTAAGCAATGTTTCCTTTTGGTATCGACATCTTAAGTATGAAAATTTATGGAATTTAATCACTTGTAGGTTTTCAACATCTTTGGAAAAGAGCCAACTTCGAAAGAACTTTTATTTCCTTTCATCACCAAACGACTATTGCAAGTCTATTTCTTATATTTAAACTTATCTTGAGAAAGTAAATTAATTTCCGTAGAATTCAATGCAAGCTTTTCTAAACAGAGAAACAATCTTTACTACGAATACTTGCCAGGAAACGGATTTATGAAATCTTCTTAAATCAAAAATGCGTATAAAATATTGTTATATAATCTCCTAAACAGATCTTAAATTGTTCAAATTAAGATTGATTGTTAGCTGCTTCGATGGGCTCACATTTTGACTTATTCATACCGTTCATACATTTCCTATATCTTTTTCAAATTGTTATGAATTATGTTCATAATAAGCAACCCCTAAAGCGACAACACCACAATAACAACACACAAGTAGAGATAAGTCATAGTTTTAGGTTCCTCTTTTTATAAACTAGAAAATAAAAAATAAATAAAAATATAAAACAAAAAAAATGTTTGAGTAAGACTATTACAAGTTTAAAGGGTTTAATGAAATGAAAGGGAACAAGGCTGTCATGACGGACGGACAACGGTTTTCTTTTCGATATGTAACTGAACTCAAGTTTTATTAAATTTCTAGTTTAAAATTCTATGGTGTGTGGTGCCTGGGCTGGTCGAGACGCTAAACAAAATTAAGCCCAGCTCCTGCCACCACAACACACAGCTCTCATTGAACAGCAATTGGTGGAGGCTTTGCCACGTAAACCCGAATTAAAATGACGCATACAGACTTTGATCGCTTCAGTAACACAAACTCAAAAAATCTCGAGTTTACATAACAATGTCCGTGAACTACAGAAACCAAATCCGTAAGTTTTACTCATTCGATAAATTAATAAAATACAATCTTTGGGCTTTCTGATATGCTAGGAAATAATTTTATGATTCTCTTTGAAAATTAACAGGTCACTTACTTTTAAATTCAATCACCTGATAGCGAAAAATTTAAAAGCTTTGTAAACAAATGGAAATTACAAAATTCCTTTACTATTAAATTAATCTATTGTTGAACTGTTAAGGAAAACCTCTCTACTATTTATCTTAACATTACTGATTTAATGCATGCTTTTGTTTTTTTTTCTACTTTTCAGGAATCTCAACAAAATTATGGAACAAAACATGCGTATAAGAAAATTGGAGCAGAAAATTATGAATATGCCTTTAGAGTTGGGCTGGCAAACGAGTTATCAGCACGAGTAGTAGCAAACAGATATGGCAAAATCCGTAAAGTCTGCTGTGATCTTTGAAAAATATCATAAATAAAGACAGCGCAATACCACTTCTTCTTTACTATCACCATGAAGCATGATAATGTTCCTGAAACAAAATTGCAGTGAGGGCGAAGAACACGTTAACAGGAAGTCTTACTAACCGCTACATTCTATTTTAATCAAACTTAGCATATCTTCTTTGTAGTGTCTTTTTCTCCAACTTGCTTTCTACACTCAAGCCTTTTCATTCAGTTAAATGTAGAATTTAATTATTTAGGCCTTTTTTCCATACTTATTATTATGATAGTTAATTTATATATTTTTGTGAAGTGCCTCAATTAAGAAAAAAAAAAAAGAAGAAAAGAAAAATGAAAAGGTTATTAATACACAAATGTGCTATTAACGGAAAGCAGAGATGTTCAACCAATCTAATGTTGCACCGGAATGTAGCAAAACTCCTAATCATATTAATAAATATAACGGTTAGTAAAGTATTTTTTGTTATGAAAACAAACGGGAAGAAAAATATCAAAAGTGTTTTCGGCTGGCAATTTCAGATTTCTACCCAACCTGAAGCAGCTCTCATGTAAATTTAGTTTTTTATTTGTTTTTAGGTAAACTACCATCCAACGATCCCAATAGTCCTTTCTTTGTCAATTTTCTGTTTCATTAACAAACGCCTGTGTCACCGATCGAAATAAATGGTACTTCTGATGAATGGATGAATCGATGAATGGGTGACTTTGAGCTAAATTTCTAAAGTTTCTTATTTGCTTAGCATTTATTTGCTATCAGTTCTTGTTGGTTTAAGTTTGTATGTTCATGTCTGCCAGTAGTAATCAGAAATAAGAGTTTGACACGACTGTAAAAGTTTACCACGCCTTATAATTTCCTCAACTTTAACTACTATCCTTTCGAAGCAATTCTTTTTCTACTGTCAATTTTATTAACATTATTAACTAATTTAAACTGTAATTCCAGCTATAAATACCATGCTATCGTTTAGTCCAATTAATATAACTAACATTTCTTTTATACATTTTTTATATATTTTTTCAAATAATTATAAGATTATTTGTATCTATATATTTTATATTCTTCTTTGTAACATTTGCCGATCGATTATCAACATTTACAGTATAAGATGAAAGAACAGAAATGGTTGAAAAGCTCTGTCATAAATATATTTCCAACTATTTGCTTAAAAAAAAAAACTTATTCAAGAGAAACTATTGGAATATATTCATTCATTAAATCATCGAACAATTTGATTACGTATATTTGTCAATATTGTTAGCAAAGTTAGCCGGTTTGGATGAGTTGTTGAAATGCATAAAAATACCTAAAGCGGCTTGTATTTGCTTTCCTTTTTTGTAAAACGAACGTACAAACAACAAAAAACAAAAATTAAAGCAAAAAAGGTCTCTCTCTCTCTCTCTCTCTCTCTCTCTCGCTTTCTCTTTCTCTCTCTCTCTCTTTCTCTCTTTCTCTCTCTCTCTCTGTTCTTGTCTTAGCACTAAAAGAAAGTTAAGTAATTGATGGCGGTTTGTGTTCTTCTTGTTCCATCCCATCCACGGATTGCTTTCATTGTCTGCCGGTGGCTGCTATCGTTGGACAAAACATACTTTCTGTTCATGGCGGCCTAACCCCCGATTTGGCGATGGTTGTGGAACGTTTTCTAATAAAGCTGGAAAATCATTAGTAAATACAAAAGTATTTTTCTAGTTGGGATTTCTCTGCCAATGTAAAACAAAGGAATCAGAATTTTAAATATAACATATTACGTTCTTACTGAACCGTTCGTTCTAATAACTCCTGGACCCAAAGGATTATTGGAATCAAATTCATGTATATTATCTAGTAACTGTGGCAACTCCTGTTGACCTGACCAAGGCCTCAGCATGCGATGTGGGCATACTAAGATCCATTTGCATTTAAAGGATTTAATCTTCTACGTTCATGTTCTAAAATTACAATTTTATTGTTAGCAACGAAACCAAAAATATTGAATCGTCGTTTGTACCAGTAGATATAAATTCCATTTTTGCTCTATAAATTTAATAAAGCTCGCAATTGATAAAATTTTCTGTAATTTTCAATGTGACCTACGATAACAGACTATAAAGTAAAACTAAAAACGTTTACATAGTTTATCAGTTACAGGCAGACATACAGAGACCGAACTTTATCTTAATCTCAATATTTTATATATATTGCATTTGCACAGTTATGTTTCTATGTTCGTCTGTTTCTTCATAACTGACCATATTCAACAATCACTGTTGTCACGTAATCCCGACCTTGAAGTGTGTCGTCGTTATTTATATTAATTTGTGTGCCTATGTTGCATTTTTGTGACGCACTTCAAGTTGTCCATATATCTGGAGTAGACACATGCAAGAAGTGCAAGTGCATAATTTTTATAGTTTTGTTTAATGTATTGTTAGAGTGAAATAATTCTAAGTCAAATTAGTTTATATTCCATCTTTTAACTAATAAACTTTGTCACTTGCTCACTAGTAATTGATCATTTTGGTTTACTTCGGTGTTCCAATCTCCGCCGTGAGTGTGGCATCTTACGATATTAATAAATATAAATGAATAGTTTTTGCTTTCTCACGTGTATTCTAATCTTAGCGATAATTATAATTTTTGATTTTTCAATAAAAACTTTCCTTGAACTATGCATGCTTTATATTAATATTTTCAGATTCAAGCTTAAATAGCTTAAATATTGCTTTAGTAGTCTGGCGAAGAAGTGAACTTTAAAATTCAATTCAACATTAATAAAATTGTATGAAAACAATTACGCCTTGCTTTGCTTGAAAGTCAGAAGTGTCTTTTTGCCCCAATTGTGGCGGCCAACTTAACGGGATTTCTTTCGGCAAACACCAAGACGGCCGGAAAGCCAACTGGTTTTATAATTCTCTAAACTATATTAAATTATGTAATGTTAAGTAAAGTAAAAGACCGGAGGAAAATAACCCTTTTACAGAACTTCAAAAAAATTGTCTACGAATATTCCACTCAATTCAAAGACAGAAGGCTGCAAAGGATACCGGTAAACAATTGCGGAGAAAAATAAAGACAGGCGTTCAAACTAAAGCAATTACAGCCTTTAATCTTGACTAAGTACCTTCTCAATGGAAAGCGTGACTTCCATTTCTAACCATATAATTACGGCTTACGCAGCTGTTATCAATTATCTTCCTCTCTTGCTTTTAAACAGATTAAATGAATTTATGAAATGCAAAAGCACTCGATATCAATCTTTTAAAAACTTTAGTGAGTATTGAAATTGTGCGTGACGCAACGACATATCCCAGATACACGCGTAGTAATAAGGCAAAATATAAGTTAATTTATTAAAGAATAAAATTTCATTTTTTGGTTTTTTAATGAAATTAATTACCTTTACTTAACAATATTTTTTGTGAACTGCTTAGGATAACTGTAATTTCTGAAATCAAGCTTATTATAGAATTTGCCAACTATTTTATTTTATTCTTTATTGGAATGGTCCTTAACTCTTCCCCCTTTAGAATCGATTGTCCTCAATCGATTAAAAATACGGAAAGTCATTAAACTTTAGTGATGTTCTTGGAGCCTTTTGCTCTTTGGTCACTAACTGTATGTCATTAGATCGGACTTGTTCTATTATCGGACTATTGACTATTGTCTTAATGTTATTACGCTTTCTTTTCCGTATTAAAATTATAATTACTGCTGTGACCATTATGAAGAATCCCCAAGTAGAATATTGATGAATCGCGGATTCGGTCTGTAAATATGTGATCAGTTTAGTATTGTGCAGTTCGTCTAGCATTTGTAAAGAAAGAAGTCTTTTCCGTTCCTTTTCTGTGGGTGTTAGTTGAGGTATAGACGGTAATGCCCTGTAGTTTGATATTTCTTCGGACACAAGTTTTTCCATTGATACGAATTGTTACATTATGAAATTTTATTAAGAAGGTTCCATTTAGCAACTGTTGATCATCACCCACTTCGAGAGTGCCAATAAAACCATTTAAAAAAATAATACCGGATGATAATTCCTCAATAGTTGGTAAGTGCTGACTATTTACAATATTACAGGTTGGTTTTTTACTATTTGAGAGACTCGGTACACAGGTAGAATTTGTTATTTCAGTAAGGTCTTGCCTTTTACAAATAGTTAAAATTTGGTGAATTTTACAATTTGAATTTATATTAAATATTTCATTTTTTCATTTTAATGATGGTGTTTGAATAAATATCAATAACAACATTCTTATTACCTTTTACAGATTTTAACAAGATTTTTTGATAAATTTGTTCACTAGTTATCGGAATATTAATAACATAGAGTATTGAATATGGAGGTCGTTATAATTTTTATTTCAGACAAATCCAAAACTTCTTCTATTGTTTCAAACGGAATTTTGCTTCTATTAATTGCACTTAGTGATACTAGAATTTCCTATTGGGACAATATGAGTGAATTTATGATACCTGCTTTAGCCCAGTGAATTGCGTGATTTATATTTTCTAATTCCTCCTTCAGGATTTTTATTTTTACAGGTCCCAATCGTTGTAACAGACTCTTCAATTGATACACTTCGTGTTCTAAATAAGGAAATAAGGAGTGCTCACTGTTGTTGTTGACTATGTTGTCCAGTTCGATGACTTTTGATTTGTAGTCGTCTAAGTCTATTACATGAATTAATTTGAAATTTCCTATTTGGATTTTTGCTTCTCCCGTATGAATCGGTACAACCTGTGATTCTGAAAAGTCCAAAACTTGTACGTCATCATTAATCCTTCCAGGCAGATACCTGTAATTTTAGATTCAGTTTTAATGTTTATTAATGCTATTGTTGGATATCCATAATTTTAAATTTAATTCCTTATATTATTTTTATGCACAATTTTCCCTGATTCGGTTACTATTGTTGTTCTCTTATCTGCTTTGACGATTTCTTTTCGATAACGGAATGTCAATTTTGAACCTATTCTCTTATTGTGCTTTATGTAAATCTCGCTACCTGGTAAATATTGCTTCATTTTAGTTTTTGTTTTATTATGGTATTTCAAGTCATGTCTGTGCTTTTCCTTTAGTCTTTCTATATTACCTTTCCTTAAATTTTCAAGTTCTTCAGCATTGATGTTAGGAATGCGTCCATGGAAAAGTTCGATTGGCTTTTTCCCTGTTACAGAATGAATGGTGTAATTGTATTCGTTTACTGCTCGTTCCAGTAGTTCCTCAAAAGTTCTTTCTT